>VWYI01017692.1:0-29013 GCA_013399455.1 Anthoscopus minutus | reverse complement strand
AGAAAAGAAAAGAAAAGAAAAGAAAAGACTGAAATATAAATTGATGTTATGTGAGCAGGAGAGGAGGTAGTAGCTGAAGCAATGCCTCAGTGAAAGTGTGGTGGAGATCTTTACAACTCTGAGGCCACCTTGCAAGTTAAAAAATGTTTCCACACAAAACATTTCATCAAGAGGAATAACAGATGGCCTCTTTCTTAGCCTGTCCAGAATACTTCAATTTGCTTGGTGAAAAGATGACTGAAGACATATTACTACCTGGTTCCTGGAGGTTGCTCCTGAGCCAACTGTTGCAGTTTTCCTAAGAGAAGAAAATGTTCCTGCTGGTGGATTGTCAATCATCTTGGGATACAAAATCACAGAGTTGGGGTTGTACATTTGGCACCAGAATTGCAGCACGAGTAACCACTGCTCTGTTCCTTTTTGAATGCACTGATGTTGCTCAGGGCAGATTTATCAGACATCTTGCCTGCCAGATCCTCTTCATGCAAATATGACTCCTAGAGCTTCATGCATGCAGTGATATATGATGTACTGCCCCTGGATGATGATAGATTCAAACAGAAGTGTTAAAATATTTTTTCTTCCTTCCATTGGGGACAGGTATCTACCTCTGTATTTGGTATTAATCAGAGGGAACATCAGTCAGGCAGTGGTTGCAGAAACTTAAGCTCTTAAACTCAATATATAGTGTAAAAAAATATAACGTAGGGGGGAGAAAGGAAACAGTGAACACTTTTTCTGGCATTCATGTACACACTGGCCACTTAGCATCATTCTCCCCACTTTTTTCAATTTGTATTTGTATTCAGGGCTCTTACTGATGTCATCTACCTGGACTTGTGCAAAGCATTTGACCCTGCCCTATGCAATCACCTTGTATAAGGTGATTATATATAAAACTGGACACATGTGGACATGACAGATGGAATACTTTGAGAATAAGGAATTGACTGGATGGTCACACTCAAGGAATTGTGGTCAATGGCTCAGTGTCCAAATGGACACCAGTGACCAGTGCAGCTCCCTTGGGGTCAATGCTGGGACCAGCACAGTCTGATGTCTTTGACATGGACACTGGGATCGAGGGCACCCTCAGAAAGATGGTTTTGAGGCACAAAAATGTTAATTTGGTGACAGAGGATGGTGAAATATGAACTTAGACGTCTTCTGGGTGATTATTCCTGCCATTTACTGAAAAAGCAAGCTGAAGTCACCGACCTTTTAATTCAGATGTCTACACTGTGTCTAAGTTATACAGATTAGTCTTGGCAAAAGAGATAAAAACATTATGAGAATACTGCTTGTCTGTATCTGCATCAAAGGTGAGGAGAAAGGTTTCACAGTATTGCTTTCTTGACTTTATTCGTCCACAAAGGAAGAACTGGAATAGAGTTCCCAAAGATTTTAGTCACTTGAGATGTCATTCAAGCATCAGAATTTCCAAGAATGCATACCCCTGACAGGACATTTTTACGAGTTATAATGAAAGTCCATCCATTGAACTTTATTGTCTTTTCTAGATTGGTATCAGGATGACAAAAGTATGATGTTTTATGAAAAATAATTCTGTGGAAACGGCTATAAAATTTACAACTTTAAAGCTAACAGAAGTTTCCATGACAGAATCACAGAACCAAAGAACCATCAATGTTGGAAGGGACCTCTTGAGATCAAGAATCCCAGGTTCCTGCCCAAGTAGGGTCAACCAAAGCAGATTGGGCAGGACAGTGCCCTGATGAAAAATCAGCAGTGACTGGTCAACCTGTGACAATGTTTTCATTCTCATAGTTAAAAAGTGTTTTCTTCTGCTCAGCTGGAATTTGATGTGGGTTTGGTTCTTTGGTGGTTTTTGTTTGTTTTGTTGTTTTGTTATTTTTCATCAATTACTTCTTGCTGTACCACTTGGTTTCCTCTGGAAGTCTGTCTCCCCCATCTTCATTTTCTCCTTTCAGGTATCTATAAACAGGAATAAAACATCTCCTGAGACATTAATTTTCCAAGCTGAACAGTCAGAGCTCTCTCAGCTTCTACTCATATGGAGGATGTCCCAACCCCTTAATCATCTAAACTCTAGAAGGTTTTGTTTTGGCTTTGGGGTTTGTTTCTTTGGGTTTCTGTTTTATTTCTAAGACACACAATCAACCATGAAACACCATCAGTGGAAACAGATGGTTCCATCTTCTTCTGGGTAAGGCATGCAACACTGCTGTCTGTTGGTGTTTTATTTGCTATATGGCTTCACTAAGAATTCAGACTTGTCATCTAGGTGGAAAAAACCTGTATACATTTTTTCCTATTTGAAACCAAAGGATCAGCTAGTTTCATTGTTTTTCAATTTATTTCAATTTCAAATTATTGTTTTTACTGTGAAAGTTTGGCCAGTACAGTTTAGCCATGTCTCTGCTCACCTGTTTTACCAACCTTCCCAGTTTTCTGGCAGTTTGCCTAGATAAAAGGCTGTATTGTACTCAAAGAAAATATCTCTTTTCCAGATAATTTTATTTCAGGTAAGACCTGATTGCCTGCACAGATCTCAGGGAAAAGCTTCAGCTGGAACTGATTAGCTGAATAGTGGGAATCTCTACCCAAGAGAATAAAACTGCCAAACATATTTTTCAGTTGTGATTGTGTAAATGCATGCAGAGCTCTTCATTGAGAGTTTTTTTTATTTATTAAGCAAGTTTTCTAGATTACCTTTATCTACTGAGAAAGTAGTATTTCTCTGTGGAATGGAATTTTCATTCCTCTTCCCTTCCTTCACTCCCTAAAATTCATACTGAGTGCTCTCCAAGTGCATTTTGAGTAAAAAACAAATATATTTAGAAGAATAGCCTTTCCACCATTAGCACTACATGTGCTCATTCTGGAACATGGATCTTAATTCAGGAAATCATCTTAGGCCTTGTATTACCATATATGTATGATATGTTCTAATAATCTACAGATTTGATAATGTACCCGTGCACTTTAAGGAATAAATATTGTCTTGAAAGTGACACAGAATTGTAACTTCTCATGCACGAATGCTCATAGTACTGAATGCATGCATTAGGGGAAACTCAGATTAAGTTTATTATTTCATTACATTAGTTAATTTAATTAGTAAATATTAATTATAATTAATTCATTTACTCTGACAGCTAATTTATCTGTGCAAAAACCACCTGAAAAGAAAAGTAATTCTTTGGAGGAAAAAAAGTAAATTATGCTTTTGCTAATAGAGTTTGCCATATTGTCTCAAGCAAGGCTAAATTGCAGCAAGAGGGTAAGCCCAAGAGTAAATATGATTTGTGGCTTATTTTATTAGTGTTCAAAGATTATCCTTTTAGGTGGAGAATATTTGCTATGGAAAATTGATCCTGTTAATTTATCTTTGTTTAGAAAACATTAGAGGTGATGTTTAGATCATATGTTAACATTTTATCCATAATATGGAAGATCCAGATGCTCATGTCGTGCTTTTAACTGTGATTGCTTGCTCTTAAACTTCTTCTTATGGATTTTTACATTTATGTAAAGTGACAATTAAACTTCAATTATAAGTTCATTCTGGATTGTCTTTATTTTCTTAGTTTTAAATTAAAGGCTTTTTTTTCCTCTGTAAAAAATGGTAAATTGCTTTCTTTATTTTCTCTGCCATCTGTGTCACTGCACATTGGTCTCCTAATTTGCATTCTTTAGGGATGGTGTCTGAGCCTGCTGGAGCCAGTGGTCATTTGGCAAGTCACAGTATGATTGTGGAGTGTAGGGGTACAAAGCACATCTCACTGCCATGAATCTGTGTCAGGGCAGGTTTAGGTTGGAAAAAGGGAAGAAATTCTTCCCCCAGAGGGTGGTTGGGCACTGGAACAGGCTCCCCAGGGCAGTGGTCACAGCACCAAGCCTGACACAGCTCAAGAAGCATTTGGAAACTCTCTCAGGCACATGGTGGGATTATTGCAGCTGTCCTGTGCAGGGCCAGGAACTGTGGGTCTCTTCCAGCTCTGGATATTCAATGATTCTGTGATCTCCTCTGAAATGGGAATAAATACGTGCATGACTCAAGGTCAAGCATCAGCACCTACTTAAAATCACAGTAGCATGGTCTAAATTTTCTAGTCCAGCACAACATGTGGTTACATTTCTTGTTTCACCCTCACTGTGATTGGCTGCAAAATCCAAGTGGTGAACCACACACTCAGGTCAGCAGAGCACCACATCCAACAGCCACACATTAACAATGCTACTCCTAGAACAAAACCTGAAGGAATAAACTTGGCAATATTCAAGCAAATCAATTTCCCAAATAACTACTCTTGACAGATAAACACAGCTGGGGATCAGTTGAAAAAAATAAAACCAAAAACATAAGAAGAAATATGTAAAATGAGTGAGACAGAACATCTTTCACCAGACAACTCCAAACCCTTCAGCTTGAACTCAGCCTTACAAGTGAGTGGCTGAGCTGAGGCCAGGAGAGCCTGTGGCAGACAGCAAGGCTGGAGTGTTGCATCAGGAGTGGATGCAGGAGGTGTCTGTTCTGTCAGTCGTGATGCAGCTTGAGAGGTTCTTGATTCCCCAGGCTCTGCAAATGCTGTGTCATGTTTTGTGTGGCAAATGTCAACGCAGGGTTCAAAGCCTCTAATGAAATTGAAATAAGGAGCACCTGGGAAGAGGATGGGAATATTTTCAATGCTTTGGAAAGAGATAATCTGATGCTTTTGTTTTTTTCACAACTAAAATAGCTTGTGTTAAGAGTAGAAATACATTGAAGATTGGATAACTCTGTAAGTGAATGGGAAGTACATATTTGGTCATTGTACCCTTAAAGGGGCAGATTATGTCATGATTAAAGCTCCTTGTTAAAGCTAATTAAAAAAAAAGTTTCAATCTGTGATCTGCTGTATCAAATCAACAAAATATTATTTTGATTTCTTGTAATTTGCTAGCCCCTTCTAGATCCTACTGCAGTTGAAAGTAGATCTGAAACTCCATCCTAGACCTAAAATTCCTCTTGACATGCAGGAGAGCCAGGGGAATTTTCTTTGAATATGCTCCATCCTGAATTTCTCTGCCTGGAGCACTGCAGTCACATTGATGAGGCTAGTAAAAGAAAAAGAAAATTTGAGCTCATATAGACATGGAAATAAAATTAAACAAATTGAATTCTATAATTTCTTTTTCTGGCTCTAAGCATAATTTTTATCTCAAGAGAAAAATAAATTAAATTTACCTTAGATACAGTTTTAGCTGTTCTGAGTGTTCAGAGTTTTACTTAAAATGCTCAGTTCTGTTAATTTGTGCACAAATGCACTTGAGTTCATTTTAATTAAAAACAGTTTTAATAAATGGCTTATGCTGTTGAAAAATTTTTTTTTCTGTAAATTTGCTATTTTATTAAAGTGAGTATATCAATCCAGAAACAACTTTTGTCCAATTCTCTGAGATATTTTAGGGTCAGATCTGATTGCTCAGGTTTTTAAATCCTTTCTATTTGAAGGAAATGTTTGTGATAATTTCACGGAATAGAGAATTAAACCATTTTCTCATCTATTTAATATATAATTTTATTTTAGACAAAAAAGTGTTGATTATTGCTGCAATAATCAAAGTTATAGTGTTTGAGCACTAAGTCTCCTAATACTGAACATAAGCACTTCTCCAAAGCACTTCTTTTTACTTTTATTTGTTTAATGCAGAAGCAAAAAATAAGGGTATGATGGATTTATTCAGAGATAGATCATCCCAGAAACTGAAGCCAGTGATCCAAAGAAGCAAGAAGGCTGACAGGGTGAAAGGAGAGTGAGACAGTCCTGCAAGAAAGACTGAGCTCCTGTTCTCCCTTTTTCATCCCCCAGGATCTCATTATTTCCCACCTCTAACACCTTTGTGTCAGCGAGTGGCTCTGAGTCCTGCTCAAGGCACAGGGCTGCTCCTCTCCACAGAGCAGAGATGTTTCCCTCAGAAGCACTGTGGGTTTGCAGGGTTTAGAGCAGAAAATAGATGGAGTTTCAGCTCTCTAGTGTGGCAGAAAGAATCAGGATGGCTAACTCGGTGCTTTTGGTGCAGAGGAGACTGGCAAAGGAGAGGGAAAAGAGAGGATAGAAACAAAAGAATCCCTTACTGTGGGATAAATTAATCCCACTGATTTAACATGCAAAGGACTGTAGTACTTCCTAAACAAATCTCCACAAGTAGATATCTGGGGAATCCTAGAGTATGTTTTATTTTGTCAAAGTTTGGTTGATACCAGCTGATGTTTTTGAAGTGAATTAGGAAGAAATTCTTTGCTGCAAGTGTGGTGAGGCACTGGAACACGTAGATAAGTAAATCTGTGAATGCTTCACCCCTGGAATTGTTCAAGGTCAGCTTGGATGGGGCTCTGAGCAATCTGGTCTAGTGGAAGGTGTCTCTGCCCACAGAATGGGAGTTGGAACTAGATAATCTTTAAGATCCCTTTAAACTCAAACTATTCTCTACTTCTATGAACTCCTGCAAAGCCCTAAGTCAATTCCTTCTCTCTGTAAAGACTTGAGAGGAAGACATGCATTTTGAGGCTTCACATCTTAAAAATGAACCCATCATGTCCAAGAGCATGGACCTTTGCCCTACAGTCTTGAATCTTGAGATTCTGTGGCTACTAATAGCATACATTAAACTATCCTGAAGTTGATGCACACACCTGGTAAGGAAGGTCACTAAAGATTTTCAAAGGCCTTTAACAGGCCAAAATAAAATCTCTAAAGTAATAAAGTGAATAAACCACAACAGCAATCTCCTTGGTTCCTCAGACCAGCAAAAGGCGTTTCTGTCGATAGGAAATTTTAAGAACTGCTGTGTAGTTTCCACTTTCATTAGCCAGACGTAGGGGTGAAAGTGTGAAACCATAAACCATAAAGGAGCAAGTGTTTTCACTTATTTCTCTTGCTGCCATTCTCTTCAGTGTTATTAAAATCTCTCACATGAAATGATGTTTCTCTGATTTAAATTTCTTCCAGGAACTTTTTTTTGTTAAGTGAAACTGTTGGGTAGGAAAGGTGTTTGCACCCTTCATAATCAATGCAGCATTGATTATGTGTGTTGGTGCCATACTTAATCTCATTCTGATTTTCTGGATAATCTTATAAAACCAAAATAATCCTTGTGATGTTAACATGGTGATTCCAGGTTCACAGCTAATTAAGCTGTGTGACAGTGATATTGACAGAATAGGGACAATTCTCTTGAAATAAATTAAGTGTTCTTTTGATTTGTTGAGGCTTAATCAAAATTAACAAATTTCAAGGCTTACAATATACTTAAAATCTTGATCAGAGAGATTTTTTTCACTCATTCTTTCAGAAAGGTGGATTAGGTATGGGATTTTTCCCCTAGAATGCTATATTATCAGACATTGTTTCCAAAAATAAAGCATTTCTCTTGGGCTCCTTTGTCCTTCTTTAGTTCTGTATCACAGTGGAGAATTGTTACCTTTTTTTTTCTGTTCTCTAAAAACATGTTACAACTCTTCCTGGCATATCTGAGCTGAGTGTTGACTTCTGAAGCTTCTGCCAGAAGATGTTTAATAATACTGTCGCTCCCCTAGAATCCATGCCCTGGCAGGTTCTGACAAGGTGCAAAATATTGGACAGGTGTGAATTTACATCCACACTTCCCCCACAACACTGAGCCAGTGTCTGTAGGAATTAACTAAAGGGAAAACCTTGAGAGGGAAAGTCACAGTGTACCTTGTCCTTGGAGCTATTTCCTTGCTAGGTAGAAAAACAGCCATAAAGCACTGGTAGAAGTTTCTGTGTCTTTGTTTCCCTGTCTTTACAAAACCCATAGCACAGAACCCATAACAAATAAAATCTTGAGGTTTGTAGAAATTCAGTGCAGACATTTGACAATACAAGCCCCCCACATGACCCTGTGTTGTCCTAGAAGACATCAGAACTTTCTCGTTTTGGCATTGCCGTTTTCAGAGCAGTGCCAGTTAAACCTGAACCAACTATCCCACAGGGAAAAGGAACTACTAAAAATTAATGAGTTCTTGACTGAGGAGATTTGTGGCTAGAAAAAAGGTCTGATGGTCTACATTTTTGATTCTTTCTCTCTGCTAATAACTCACCTTGGTAATGAATTACAGCCAAATTCCTTGAGCCACCTTATTTTAGAGGTTGATATTCTTAAAAGAAAAAAAAAAGCTTGGCCCCAGGAATATAATACAGAGCAGCTAATTTAGGCACATGCAGTCAAGAACTCTATACTCAATAATGCCAAATACTCATTTATTGCTATAAAGGATGATAGCTAATTCTGAACAGTGAATTTAAGTGAAAAAACTCATATCATTAAAAGTTTTACTTTGTGATAAGGAACAGGAATTATCTGGCAGACAAGAAAGCATCTCATCAAATTAATTCAGCCGAGCTACATGTCTGTTCACAGGGAACTGAGAGCTCCATGTCTCTCTCTGACAGTTGGTATTTTCCAAGGGAGGTAAATATAACATTCTTTTACACTAGAATAGTAAATAGGTGGCCCAGGAATAGGGAAAGAAATCCTAAATATCATCAAATCCTGAAAAATTAAGTAGTCCTGAACATCAGGAAATTTTTAATGTAAAGCTCTTTTAAGTTGCTTTACACTCTCCTGGCCATAAAATATTTTAAATTTAGAGAAGGCAGGAAAGGGAGAGGATTAAACTAAACTCTTGCACAAGACTAAGGGTTTGGAAGATTTCCTCTCGTCTTCTTCCTTGGAGACTAGTCCTGATGATTTGGATATTCTTAGTCTGATCTTTACTTTTGTGGGTAATTCACTGTCCCCAAAAAACAACAACAACAACAACAACAACAACAACAAAACAACAACAAAAAACCCCCAACACAATTATATGACAATTTAGGGTAGAAAAGTCTTTCAAGATGTCATCTGGTTTGACTCTCCACTCAGAAGAGATAAATTCCACAGCATGTCCTGCCCAAGGGTGTTTGAAACATCTCCAGTGATGGATATTCTAGACCAGCCTTGTTAAACTTGTTCCTCTGACTGCCATTAGGACATCCAACCACATGGACTGAAGAGTTACAGGAACAATTCCTGTAATTAAGTCTGCTAAGGATTCTCAATGGGAAGGTGATATCTTGAAAAATTAATGGTCACAATACTTGAAAAAATGACTAGCTCATGCCAAGAGGCAATAAAATCAGTTTAGAAAACAGACAAACAAACAAACAAATAAATCTCAAACCAAACCCCCAAAAATATGAATCATCTGGGATTTTTCATAATGGCCCTTGACAGTAACTTTTCCAGTGTCTAACCAGTTCTCCTCTCACTTTCTGTCCCAGGAGAAGCAGATATATTGACTCTTAGAAATATATCAGACTTTTGCAAAACCTCAGCGTTGTGGTCTTTTTTTCCCTGTTGCATTTACTTTTAAGGTTATTATGATGGAAAAGGAAATGTCAAACCCCTTGCAGGCAGTTAAACCACTGAATTCAGAGTCATGGTGCATCTACAACAGAGAAGCATCTGACCCCAGATTTGTGCCCACAAATGACAGTTCTTCAAATATTTGAATATTTGCCCTGTTTATGGGTCATATGTGAAATTTCTCATGTCAAACAATCACAGTCCCACATATAATATCCATAGGAGAAAAAAAGGTCAATGTTAGAAACATGAGTTTGATATAACAAACACCACAGAACTCTGTGACTTTTAAAGTAAGACCCTCATGAATGTTCCCCAGGAGCTCCTTGATGCTGGCTGTGGCATTAAAGACAGCTGCTAGCTGTCATGTGAGAACTGAGCTTTTCCATAGGTCAGACTCTTCTCTGTAGTGCCCAGAGGCAGGAAAAGGTGATGGGCACAAACTGAAGCACAGGAAGCTCCATCTGGATATGGGGAAAATCTTTAGTGTGAGGCTGACAGGGCACTGCTGCAGGCTGCCACAGGGGCTGGGGAGTCTCCCTCTCTGGGGGACTGAAAACCCATCTGGGTGTGCCCCCTGCAACCTGCTCAGGGTGGTCCTGCTTCAGCAGGGGTTGGACTAGAGGATCCCACAGGTCCTTTCCAAACCCAGCCCTCCTGTGATGCTGTGAAAATAGCTTCCATATCTACAAAAATAATGTAATTGTCTCTAAAGATTACCTATATCACAAGTATTGTCTCTAAAGATCACCTATATCCCACCTACTTGTGCAGTTTTTGTCATTTATACCACAGCTAATCCCACTATATCAAATACTGAAAGAAGTTCATCAGATTAATGTTAAGACTGAAGAAAGATTTTGAATAATTTGTGAACCCAACACAAATTTTTCTGTTACAATTAAACTGATGTTCGGCTTTTACACACCAAGTAAACAGCTTAACCCTCCCACGCTAAATATAAAAAATACAAGTAAAAATACATTGTGGTTTTATGTTTTATTTTAAGAAAATATCGAATAAGCCTTTTTTCTCATTGAAAACACAGATAAAATAGTTTCAGTAAAATACCAAGTTATATCTCCTTGACTTATATCTGACAGATACAATGTGTAAACCTTAACAGCTTCTTCAGGCCACATGCAACATTTTATTTTCTTAAAACATAAATACACCCTACAGTATTTTCTCCAATGATGGTTTCATAGAGGAAGAGGGCTTTAATTTTACTTGTGACATAGAGAGCAAAAAACATTCTTTTTCTGGAGACGGGAGCTGAGCCAATTTTTGAGTGTGTTTGAATTTTTTTAATGTTCTACATGTACCCTCATAGGTTTCTGGTAAGAAATTAAGGCATAGATGGGGAATTACCTGGATATTGTCCAATAATTGCTCTTCCAGTTGAATTATTTTGATGATTAGTTGACTAAAGTCATCCAGTTGAATCACTGTTTTTAATTTCTGTTGCCTTGAAGCTGTGGAAAATAAAAAAGGAATTATCTCTAGTATCACACTGAGGCTGCACATAAATGTCTTCTAGGGTTCTTTGCATTTTTATTCCATTTCCACTAATGCAAACAGAGAAACAACAACAAAAAAATCTGATAATGAGGTGTGCCTAATCAGTTATTGTGACAGAAATTTCTTTGACAGCAGTTAAAAACTGTCCTCATCTTTAAGTTTCAATAGTAACTCACACAGGAAATTAATGTAGAGCCTGATTTATGTACACTGTGATTGCATCCTTTGAAGCTTACAAAGTTGCCAGATTGATCAGCAGCATGAAGGACACTGAGGAGAAGCCTCTGGAGAAACTTTACATGGTTTTCATGGTTTATGTGTCTCAGATTTTGAATAACCTGTTCCAGCAGGACTGGAAGAGAATCTGTAACTCACAGCCTATGGGGTGGAGCCTGCATTGCCCAGTCTTAAATATTAGAATTTAGACTTCCAGTTTGAGATACTCATTCAGGCTGCTTTGATGAGGAACAGTTGCTGTCTGAAAGTAATAATCAAAATCTATGATATCCAAGATAATTAGGACAAATTAACCTCTAGGGGTCTGTTTCTCTGCACAAGCAGAGAGGGACTGTAAAGACTAGCTTAGACTAGATGTTTAAATCCTGGAAAGGTTCTCTTATGTCAGATGAATCCTAATTTAAATCTAAAATGAAAAAGAACCAATAAAAGGAAAACAAAACAAATAAAACCCCACCCCAAAAGACAAAAAAAAATAATTCAAGCCAAAATTAAAAACCAACAATTAATAAATAAACAACAACCAGAACAAAAAATAAAACACCTCACCCCAAAACCTAAAGTTTGCATATACTGAACACTTCAATATTATTAAAACACTTTCTTTGATTTTAGACTAGTTTAGTACAAATTAATTATTTCAGAACTAATAAAATATATGGTTAATTTGGCTTTTCTGCAGTGAAAGGAATAGTCAAATTGTTAATATGACTTCATCACCACAAAATCTATCTGATTTTAGAGTGGAACAGTATACATTGATTTAGAAAAGCCAGTGAATATAAGACCAGGTGGTGTAAGTAAGAGATATTAACTGTTGAGGGAGGTGTATTCCTTTGTACTTCCTAGAGGTAAAGAAAGGTGTTCTGCTCATCTAAGCTGAATATTGATTGAATTATTAATTGCTTATAAATATTATTAAGCTATGAATAGGGGAGGGAGAAATGCAAACACTTCCTCCCTACCAAAAAAATTGCCCAAACTGCAGCCAAAAGACCCCAAGACCTTCAGAAAGTCTGTCTGACCTCTCAGGATCAATTTTAAAGCATGTAATAAGTTAAGTAATTGGGCATTCTCTCCCATCCTACAGAAAAATGCTTCTTGATGCAATTAAATGGCTCAAGATTCAGAAACCCAGACCTACGAGTCTCTTCAGCTTGTGACAGCCAGTCATTTGTGAGAAAGGTCAGTCATGTAAAAGAAATTAAATGAGTTCTGCAAGGATTTAACTGGAATTGATGCAAAGCTTTCCAAACAGGAAAGGTGATGAAAAGTTCAATCAAAGTCAGTCACAAGAAAAGATGCTCATTAATATCCACATCTCTTGGTCACAAACACCACACTCATCTGTGTGGCAGGACTGTGTACTTAATGATGTGATCAAAAGTGATATTCATGAGAGAAAAATGTGGCCCATCCCACCCCAGAACTATATATTGCATATCCTTCCAATACTCTGAGAAAGAATAATAAAATTTTTATACCTACAGGAGGATTTTATTAAAGGAAGAAATGCATTTGTGTGAAGTCAAATAAATATGCTGACTATAAAACATGCTGAATATAATACTGTTGCTATTATTTCAGTGTTCAAAAAAGCCAAAAACATACTCTAGAACATCTCTGAAAATTTTTTAACATCAGAGAAAGCTATTAACATTAGAAAGGAGAAGAATATTAATGATCAATCACAGATTTGAAGAAGCATTTCAACAGCATTGCATTCCTGTGTGTGTACTGACTACGATATTCACACTTGAAGTGTTCAGAAATTAAGATAGTTGAGTTAATTCACCTAATTACAAAAGAGATCTCTTTTAGCAAATTTAAAAAAATTTATGAGTAAAAATCTAAGAGTTCTTCCTATGCTGCTTTAATAATTTTAACTAAGACTAATGTCTGGTTTTATCATTTATTAAACTATAGACTGATTTATGTTTATTATTCTCTGCTCTGAATTTTTTAACTTTCTATACAAAGGTAGTTGAAACAGAACACACAGAGATGCAGCTTTTCAAAGCAAAGAAGACATGTCACACTGGCTGGTGAATAACTTGCCAGCATTACTTATTTAATTTCAAAATCTCTGCTCAAGGTACCTGCATTGGTCTGGTAAGTGGAGGATGGGCACCTGTAGCAACAGCTCAGATGACAATTTGAAGAGAACTAAGGGGATAAATAGTCAAGTCTTCACCTTCTAGCTAAAGAGACAAGCAGAGCTACCCCAGAGCTGCAAAAGAGAGACTGATGACCCCAGAATGCCAATCCATGTTACACCCACTCTCTGCTAAAGACACTAAAGTGTTCCTACTGATCAAGTGCCTCAGCTTGAGGGAGCTGGTTTACCTAGAGAATGACTGACTCACTATATGGACTATACAAAAAAAAGTCCAACATCTCCCTCCAAGACCATACAGAATCCTCATCTCAGTTTGGCATTTTTCTAAATTCAATAGTTTTACTCTATGAAGAGTAAGATAAAAAGCACTTCCCAGGATCAAAAAATAACTGAAGTCTAAAGATTATACTGTTATTTCTCAGAAGATAATGATCTTCTAATGACTGAGGGATACAACAATAAAGAAGCATTCTTCTTTTGTGGTATTTAACGTAACACACTGCATTCTTGAATTTTTAATCCATTTTTATATCTTTTTTCTCCTGTGCAGAGATGGTTTTATGAGATACTTTCTTCCCCCTGTGTGAAATAATGACAAAAGAAACAGCCTCTTAAGGATGAGATCCAGAATTATTCACAAATGATGGGTGCTATCAACCCAGGTATGAACACAGAAGTCAGGAACAACTGCTCATGTCCTAGTGGCACAGACATGAAGCTGAGTACAGAACCCATCTCAGGAGAGCTTCATTTGTTTAGATGTCACTGAAGTAAGTGAAAAAAATAATCTAATTATTATTTTCAACAGATTTATTTCTTATTCTGCATTTTTTCCATTATTATTGTTACTTTCTTTAATATTCTCCTTCATTTCCTCTCAACATCTCTACCTATAGCCTGATTGGAAGACAAGAACATGCAATTATTTGATCACTTTTGATTTCAACTGATTAAATGAAAAAATAAGTCTTTTCTTGGGTCAAAGGGTATCATTATGCATAATTAATTTTCCAATATCATCATAATCAACAACTTTCCAGTTTCAGCATCTTTGCATCTACCAAGGGATAGGTGGCATTAAATAAAGGTATTTAATCAACGGAGCATGATTTGCCAGAAATGGATTTCTCCAAGGGAGCATTCAAGCAGTTATTAGGAAAGGTGCTGAAGTGAAACCACCCTCCTCTAAGCACACTGGACTGTACTGGTTTGCAGGGAATGAATTTACCTCTTATTGAGCAAAACATTTCAGTCACAAGTTCCATCTCCATCTGCTTAATGAATTCAAGTGTCAGGAAAATTTGAAGAGGCAGCCCAGGAAAACAGAAATGTAATTTAATACAACAAAAATAATTAGCTGGCCAACTGTACAGTATTGACAGGATTCCAGACAAAGCATTTAGATTATGGCTGTTGTTACAGGAAAGAGCATTTAACTTCTCCAGTAAGTCATACATTCAAAAGAAGATTTTCTAAAAAATATCACAGGAATCTAAAGTTTTCACATGCTTCTAGATGACCTAAGTGGCAAAGCAGTCAATCTAATTACTTTGAGAAATGGAACGGAAAGGCATCTCTGCATCTTTAATGCAGTCAGGAAATCACATCCTGCATAATTTTCTAAGAAATCCCCTAAAATCTGAGGCTGTCTGATAAACATGTACAGACTGGTACTGATAAACTGATACTGATGTATCAGTACATGTACATGTACACATACAAACTCTTCTATCTGTTCCTGCTATTTACCTCATTGTCTCTGTACTTTTGGTTGTAATAATTCAATTAATTACATCTAGAATATTCCCAGACACCATTAAATGGACACCTACTCTGTTTTCCTCTTCTCATTTTCCCTGACACAGATAATATTTTAAGCGCAGCACATGCAAGCTGGCTGGTGATGTACCTCCTCTCTATTTTCTCTCTTCAGATCACTACTTAGTAATGTGACTATGTACTGTCTTTTACCTGTCTATTCACTGAATTTTTCCCCACTCCCAAAATTCAGCTGCAGAAATGCAGAAAGGAAAAGACATGTCTCTAAGCCACAATCTGATGGAAGTGGGTTGTGTACATGAGCATCCAGCAGGTCCCTTGGCACAGCTTTGGCCTGTGACAACAAACCTGCTCTCCCTCACCTTCCTCACAGGGCAGCACGAGCCTACACAAGCCTGCACAAGCTACCTTTGCTACCTGTGTGCATGGACAGGACCTTGTGCTTTAGGTAGAATGAGTTTCCCTCTGGCAATATAAACTATGCCACAGTATTTTCCCTCTGTGCCACAGACTGCTTTTATTTGCTAACACTGAAGTAAAGAAATAGCAATTTTTAGGGACATTTGAATATAACCGTACGTAGTATGACGTGGTGTGTCTGTGAAGATGACATTTTGATCACATGCTGGAATCTCTTTCTTCCTTTACCTCCTTTATCAATATAAAGATAAGAAAATTTATTCAGATCCTTGATTGACAGGGATGGAATTCTGTAACTAAATGTGCGAAAAAATAGTGTTAGATGTAGGCACAAGCGATACTTATCCAAAAAGACAAGACCTCAATGTTTAAGAATTTGTGGAGAGGAAAAAAAAAATTAAAAGCAATGGAAAAGATGATGGAGATGGACATCATTCTGGTTCTCTCATGACAAGATAATTTAAATATCCAGCTGCATTTGGACTAAAGTGTACTCTTTTCTATGTAAAAAAAACCAACTGTCTGGATGGCCAGGCCCAGAGAGTGTTAATGAATCACAGAATCACAGATTATGCTGAATTTGTGGCCAGACACAAGTGGTATTCCCCAGGACTAAGTGCTGGGGACAGTTCTTTGTAATATCCTCATCAGTGATATGGATGAGGGGATCGAGAGCACACACGGGAATTCAGAAGACAACACCAGGTTGGGAAGGAGTAGAACTGAAAGGATTGTCAAGCATGGGAAGAGCTGCCCTGGGAAGTGTCTGATCACCATCCCCGGAGATCATAGAATCACAAAATCTTATTTAAAAGATGTGTAGATGTGATGCTTAGGAATATGGTTTAGTGTCAGACTTCTTAGTGTTAGATTGGACTGGATGGTTTTAAGGGTCCTTTCCAATCTAAATGCTTCTATGATCCTAGATGATACTTGTAGGCCCCTTCCAAGTAAAATATTCTGTTAGTGTGGTTTAGTCTAGTGCAAATATGGTCATTTGGATCTTAACAATAATATAATTTGAGGAGTGTCTGGAAGTGTGTTGGTAGTTTAAAAGATTCTTAGAAAACTTTCAAACCTTCACACTCCTGAGAGAGACAGAGAGAGAGAGAGAGCTGGGATCTTTACCCTAGGAATCTATGTGCATATCATGTTCTTTCAGTTTTCATCTAGCAAATTCACTGGCCCTGCTTTCTTAACATTAAGGCCTCTCAACCTCTTGTTAAACTTGCAGACTTTATTCTGGACTTAGACTTTCAGCTGAAAAATCTGAGGTAATTTTCTGTGTGCATCTATGGCTGTAATTTTGGAGAGCAGTGAAATGAAATCTCTTGGCTGCTGCAGTCCACACTGTGCCAGGTTAGCTGAGGTCTGAATCCACCACATCCTCCCTCTAACTTTTGTACCACCTTCTTTACTTCAGAGACAGCAGTTAATTCATTTGCATGAATTTCCAGTGCAATCAGAACACAAGCAACTGAATTAACAGTAGCAGCACTTAATTATGTGCTTACAATGATAAAGATGCCTCAGTGCTGTTCTAGCTGAAGACAGTCTGGAGCTCAGACCTCAGTGTCTGCCTCAGTCTGTCTGCTTCAATTTACTAATTTATAAGACAGAGCCTTTGCCTATATGGCAGACAGGTTTATTCAATAAATATTTTAAGCTGCCAGGGGATTCTTGGATAAAAATCATTATAATACAAAAATAGAAAAATTCTTTTTATGTAATCCTTTGGTTTTCAAATGAACTCTGAAAGAACATTCTATGTTCAAATAAAAGCTGAATCAGTATAATTGTAAATGGTCAAAAAGCCAATTACTACAAAACAATTTCTTTGGTGTGGTAATACCTAACAAAACTTCCAAAATCTTTCAATTAACTTTTCCCCATAGAGAATGTCCAAAGATACATATAATGAGCAACACTATTATTCTGTGATGGATACAATTTAAATCCCAGTAGATTAGTTTCTGTGTATATATCTGGAGAAAGATTCAGAGGAGTTTTAGTTGTTTGATTGTCTGTTTGTGGTAAAATCCATTAGAGCTGTCAACAGTTTAAAATCCTCCTCTTTCCTCCTAATGCAAATTGTACTTTTATTAAATTTTTTTCTGCTTTTTAGCAGAAAAATTTAAATTTATTTACAAAAATGAATTAGAATTAGAATAATAAGAATTTATAAAAAAATCCCAACAAAACACCTGTATATAAACAGGTAGATTTGTACCATAAGAGTTACAAATATTTTATCAATTCTGTTAAAGTTATTTTCTTATTGGACTGGCAGTTACAACACCAGAATTTCTGTTTGCAGCTGAAAAACATTTCATAAATGATAATTTACCAGTATAGTTAGAGTAAAATCTTGGATTTGCTCCTGTGTTATCATAGAATATGATTCTGAGTAGGTTTTCTTTCCTTATCATTCTGAAGAAAGAAATGAATCTCTCAATGTCAAATACCATAATATCTGTTACATACCTTTCATCATTTAGAGAAATAAAAGGCTCTTACCTACTCTTCAATCTTATTTATCAAGTCAGTACAATTTCCCAGTGGTGTACAGCAACTTAAGCAGCTACAGCAGCTTATGCATGTTTACATAAATTTCTGCAGGATTTTTTTTCTTTAGCATAATTTCATTTATTTCTTTAACATTCTGTGTTTCTGTAAAATTTTCCACCTCAAATCAGCAGGTTCCTGCACATGTCTACTTCTTCTGCCAAGAGTGTCCAACAAAAAATAAAAAGCAACCCAGACCTTTCTTAACATTTTTAATTTTCATCTTAACATTAACATATTCAAGCCTCAAGTTTCCATGATGATATCTTGAATATGTCACATCTCTAATCAAAGCAATTTAAACATTTGACTGTAACAGAGGATAATTTTTGACTGAACTAAGTATACCTAACAGGATTAGCAATGACTATATAAAATGACTCTTCTGCACTGCCCCTAATGAGGATTTCTTCCTCTTTTGAAAAAATAAATCATATTTAATATCTCTATCTTAATGTCCAAGTGGAATTCACCATCACATATATTTTCAGCTGTCTTCAAGGGATTAGCCAAAATAATCAGGACATGCAGAAGTTCCCAAGAAAGATAAATTGAAAAACACTCTGAGATACATTAAATTCCTTTATATTGTAAGGTTTTTTTCTGTTGGATTTGTTTGTTTGTTTGCTTGTTTTTAATAAAGGAATAGGAAAGCTTTCTGTCTTGTTTACCTTTTATATGTTTTTGGGAGGTTTCAGGCAAATAAAAGCAGCCACTCAAAAATGTACAGATAACACTGCTTCGGGGCATCATCTTCCAGAACTACAATGTAGGAGAAATGGATATGTAGGACTTTCAAATTCCTGACAGCTGCTGCTTAATAGGAATGCTGGCCCAAAGCCATTCTTGCTCCTCTACATTACACATCTCTGAAATGGTTTAGATGACCCAACACTTCAAAGTTACTCTTTATCCACATGAAGGCAGTCTGGCACAGTTAGTACTGGTGATGCTCTAGATGTCTAAAATGAATTGCAAACACTTAAAGAAATGTTGTGATGACTGCCATTCCTTAAAAGAGAGTATGTTCTCTTCCCATAATCTATTTTGTAACTGTTGGCAAATTCCAGGCCAACAATGCTTAATGTGCCATCTGAATAATGGTTGTGTGTGCATGAACATCTATTCTTAATGCTGTGGTGCTATGGGGTAATAGAAATTTAATCTGAATGAGGTCTGATCACATGATCACATTTTTTTTAAATTAGTCAATGTGTATTAATGATGTTTATGCCAAGATAAAACAGTTTTCTGATTCCCTACAATTATAAGTGGATATTAATAATTAATGAAACTCTTATTTTATGATATCCAAATTGCTGGAGTGGTTCCCTTGCTATAAGGCAATGCTGGGACTAGAGCTAAGTAATTCAGTTCTTCCTTTAAAGCCAAAGAAGAGGAATAAGTATGTCAAGGCCATAATTAATTTGATTTATTATGGAAGTCTACTTTAGCATGAGATTGACTGTACCAATCATGTCTGTTTCTTTTAACTGTAAAGGAGAACCCAAGACTCAGTTAGATCTAGTTATCTATAAGGTTCATATATCTTTGGTCAATTAAATCCCACATTAACCTTATTATTGTAGTTTTTTTCCCTTCCCCACTACTAGAAGTCAATCATTCCAGAGACACATGTGTTGTTAATTCTGTTTATCTGCATTGTTGTAAAATAGGAAAACTTCAAAGCAATCGAAACCATTGAAAACATATCTGGAGCCATCAGCAATCAATGAATGGAAAAAATGGTTTGTGATTTATAGTGTTTTCTTTCTTCCCTGTCTTCTGTTAGAAAGAAAATTGGTTTTGTTTTGTTTTTCTTTTTTTAATAATGAAGAGGCAATTGCAAAGCATCAGATTAAGCATATAACATTTCCCAGTGACAAAGGAAGATAGGGGCTATGTTTTGTTACCTGGCTTATCGCTGCACTCTCTATTTTGCTGTGTAACTGTTATAAACTTGGTATTTTACTGAATATCTCCAGTCTCACTCTCAGAGATATTGACATAAACAGTGATTAAAACAAGTTTTTAGATGGACTAGTAGTCAAACTTCAGTGACTTGCCAGCCTTCCATCTTGGGCCACACCACCAAAACCAGTTTTGAGCAGGACTGTATCTGGTAAAAAATTATTCAAAAGATGTGACCAAAGAGATAAGCTTGAGTTTCACAACTGCTGTGTGTACTGGATGGAAAATGTTTGCTTCTCAGCCAGGGAAGAGGACCAAACACTGTTTTTTCTGGCATCCCAGACCCTGAGTATCTGCTAGCTCACAGCAGAGGTGATGTGGTGGGATGAGCAGCTGCTGGCACACTGGGAATATAGCAGATCAAGTTTCACAGTCCTGGTCCTAAAGAAGTTTTTGTTTAATATGCTCTCCAACTGAAATGGTGCCAAATGCATCAAGACTTGGCCTCAGAGAGAAATGTTCCCCCTGATACTGTCAGAGGGATATATACAGGTCGTCAGGAACTTTCTTGCCTCTTTCCACAAGGTTTTATGATGAGGATGCTAAAAGGCTGCAGGACAGAGCAATACTCTGTCCACCTGAACCACAGCCTTAATCAATATTATGATGACCCCTGATCAGCTGGATGCCCTTGTTTGTAATGGTTTATCCCATGAGCCATTTACAGGTATATATATATACACACAGATAACACAAACTAAAATTCAATAAGTTTTCCATGTTAGAGGTTTGAGTAAAAGAGTTTATGCCACTGTGGGTTTTTTATTAGTGTTTAAATGGGCTGCTGTAGTTAAGGAATTGCCAGGTAATGTCTTAATTCATTATGGGCTGTAAGATAAAAGCTTATTTGATGGATGAATCAGAACAGCTTCTTAATTAAACTAATATAAAAAAAGGAAGAGTTGAACTGAAAGAGCTTTAACCTTTATGGAATTGGGCTTTTGTTACTTTTTCTACATTCGTGACTAATGAGCTCTTTCTTGAAAAGATGAAGTTTTTTTAGAGATCAAAAGCTGTATTTATGAAGACCTTTTGGTAGAAAAGGGGAACTAGGAAGAAAGAATGTGTAAATGAACTATGTACATGCATACCATTGATAGGATTGGAATGGTTACTTAAGTACAGGAGGGATTGCTTAACTGTGTTTTCAGAGATGTTTAATTAATCAGTTGTTATAAATACACAAAAGAAATGGAAATTGCCTCAGAGCAAGCAGAAGTGCAATTTGAGGGCAGGACTAATAATTTAATCTGATTTAACACAAGCAGTGATTTTTTCAGCAGGTATTCCACACAATGGTTTTTCCATGATGTCAGACAATAGCAAATTACCCTGCTTTAGAAAAGGCTCTTTACTTTGTGAGAAGTAGAGATGAGGGGAACATTTAAGCAGCCCTTTGTTAAATGTCATTTCCTTGTCTCAGCCATGACGTGAGAGCTTATTTCCGTATTGAAGTTTACTGATTTAGCTGTCAGAGTCTTGATTTTATTGTTACCTTCTTCACACCATGGAGTTAAAGGACCCTGTGTGCGAGATACAGAGGCCTAAGTATAAGTGTCTATCATTTAGGATATTCAGTGTCACCACTGCCTGCTGCTGAGACCAGTTCAGGTCCTCTAGAGGCCCTGTAATACCTTCCACTAGGATATTTTGGATTACAGAACAATTCCTATCCACTATGCTTAGATAACTGAAACAAACCCTTTATTAGCTAGCTGAAGACCAACCTGTTTCTCAGCACCTTTCTGTCCTTCAAGTTTCTGTAACCTTAACACATATAATTAAAGCTTGTTTTTTTATCAAGCCTGGTCATAAGCTGCTGTTCAGCAATAGATGAGTTCATACCACTTGAAATCCATGTGCATTTCCTACAAGGAAAATTCTGCTTTGAGCTGTAATAGCAAGATTATTGCAAACAGAGTAGTAGAAGAAATCTCATTTAAATTTCAACAAAGAGAGGAACTAAACCAGCTTTATTTTCTTGATTTCAGATCAAAAAAAATTAATTTCATCTTTGTGGAAATAACAATGTGGGGGGTGCATTACATGGGCTAAATACATAGCAATTGACTAAACCAAGAGATGGTCGTGGACACTGGGGCTTGGTTGTTCTTACCACTACACTGCTCCCACTGTCTGTGGCATTGCTGTGGCCTCTGCAGGCTGCTGCTGTCTCAGACAGATCACAGGTATGGCTGGAGATAAGAGAGTCCAATGACCAGTTCCACAGTCATAGAACAGCTCGGCTTGGAAAGGAGCTTAAAGATCACCCAGTTCCAACACCCCTGCCATGGTGCATTGCTCAGAGCTCCATCCAGCCTGGCCTGGAGCACTTCCAGGGATGGGATGTCCACCACTTCACTGAACAACCTGTTTCAGTGATTCACCACCTACACAGTAAAGAATTTCTTCCTAATATCTAATCTGAACCTACTCTCTGACAGTTTGAAGCAATTTTCCCATGTCTGTAACTCCATGCTTTTGTAAGAGATCACTTTCTATCTTTCCTGTAGCTTCCTTCAGGTACTGCAAGGCTGCAATTAGGTCACCCAAAAGCCTTCTCTTTTCCTGGCTGAACAATTGCAATTCTCTCAATCTTTCCTCCAGGGAGAGGTGCTCCATCCTCCTAATCAGTTTGGTGGCTTCCTCTGCACTCAGTGCAAGAGGTTTCTGCTCTTCCTGTGCTGGCACCCCAGAGCTGGATGAAGTGCTTCATGTGAAGTCACCTGAGAGCAGAGTACTGGGGCACAATAATCTCCCTCAGTTTAGAGATTAAGAGAATCTACCAGTAAGAAATTGGCTTTCTCTCCTATGAGCTGCTATGTCTGAGACTGAACCTACTATAATAGGATATTGAGACTCAGATTTTTCTAACTCATAAGGACATCTTGGAGTACAGAAATTGCTGGGGTGTGCTTCCAGAACAGGCACTGACACTGAAATATGTCCTTCACTGTTTCAGTACCCAGTCTGTGACCTCAAATTAGAGCAGATACAGAGCACACCTGTGTCAGGAGAGGATCAAACCAGCTCTGATCCGTGTCATAAGCCCAAGGATGGTGAATGGCAGCAGTGATCAGGGAGCAGTGCTGTCTAAGATGAAAGACTGCACAAAGTCAAGTGCTCAAATTGCTAATGCCATGATGAAAATCAGGAGGAGTTTTGATTTTCTGTCTTCTAATATTTGCTGGCTGAAAAACTGGAACAATCCAAGATTGCCTAAGATAATGCCACACTGATGGAATTGAAACTCAAAACATGGGAAAATCCTTGTTTTCAGTCATTGAGGAACCGTCTTTTGGACATTGTTTGATGGTGAACCAGCAGGGGTTTTGAGTGTTGTTTTCAGCAGAGCTCCTGCAGCACAAGGCTCCTTCCATGAGCATACCACGTCTTAGCAGCCAAAATGTGTTCCTGTGTAAAAACAGATTGAAACTTTCTGTGAGCAAGGAATCAGCATGTAGCAATTTACATTTTTATCAACGAGGAGGTGTTTCATCCTTTAACTTATGCCACATTGATGTATTATAAATATAAGCCCCTGTTTTATATAGATAGTATTAGGCTGTGATACTCTTTAAAGCAAAATTATTATCCTGTTTTTGAACTACAAAGCTATTCAGATTCCTTTTCAACTGATAATCTCAGTGTCATTTAATTTAGCAGATGCTTACATAAGAGGAATAAAGAGATATTGAATAGCCACAAGATGAATACCCTTCCATTATTTTTTATTGTTACTGATATTGTTTTATTTTTCTTTTCACATATGGAACACGATCAAGAGAATTAGCCAGGGGAATCAAAGTATTGTTATTGGTTAATGTTGTTGCTATTTGTATTACAGCTACACATAAAGGAACAAAATATTGCTAAGAACACTATAAAGTACTTGCAATCTAACTAGGCAAAATGTACTCATCTTGGTTCAATTTGAGCAAAGAACAAGTTACTGAGGCACAGAACTGAACCTTAATGGGAGCTGGTTTATAACCTTTTCTGCTTCAGGAGAGATTTAATCACCTTCCCTCTGTCAAAGCAAAAGAAATTTTGCAAATGATATTTAGCAAGAAATAACGTGGGCGCTCAGCAACCCCTACAATCCTTACCCAAATGATTACTCATCAGCAGTGATTCCTTAGATATAAATTTGGGTTTCTTCCCTGATTTTGAATAATGCATTAATGGATTTATACCTTTTGCCTGCTGGTCTTTCAAAATAATCTTCAAGTATATGGCCAGGCTTAATGAACACATGATGCAAAAAGCAGCAAAACCTGTGCCGTATTTAACTTTACATTTAATTTACATTAGACAAGAGCAAGAACTCTACCATGGCCCCTTTGCACTTATGTGATTTTTCTCTATGCCTTGCATTATATTCAAGGGCAGAATCTGACCTTCCAGAGATGGGAAATGACACAGGGCCAGCATGGAATCAGTGTCAAAGCTCTGATTTGTTAACCACTAGTCAAGTGCTTTAACCTTATGTCCTACTTACACAGCTGATCTTATATATCTGGAAAAAGATGCAGAATGTCAGCTGTAATAATAATCCTAAATATGTACTTCAGTCATGCTTAACACTTCCAAAGTGTTTCAGCCTTAGGGCCATGATATGATTTTTCTTGGGATTTGTCCACGTTTTTCTGTCACGTAGACTGTGACCAAAGCATAAATAAACTTGCACCCATGGTTATTTCTCCTGGGTTTAAGGGTGGCCTTGGTTTTAGAGCATCTTGCTTTGGATAGAACTTAAACCTTCGATCTAATTATGCTAAAAAGTCTAATAATCCTTAATAACTTTTTGCTCACTACCCCTGAAAAGATAGGAGTCTATTATTTTTGTCTTTTAGATGAGAAACTGAGCTATAGAAAAAAAAGAGAGAGCAGATACCTAAAATTATTTGTCCTTTTCCACCCTCACTGATTTCTGTAGGCGTCTATGTGTTAAGTGTACACCAGTCCTTTGGCAACTCTCAAGGAATGGATGTTTTTAATTTTGTCTTTCAGGAATTAGATCTGCAGTTTGAATTCCCTGTACAGCCAGGAGAGGGAGAGAAAAAAAAATACTCTTGAATTAATGTTTCTTTTTCCCCTATTCTGAGATTGCTGTGATGAATTTTCTAGGTTCCTAGGCAAGCTTCTATCTTTCCATTGACTATAAATATATTTTGCATGGTCAGTATATTAAATTAGATACCCAATTTTAAATGGTCAAAGTTGTTTTAGATTAATCCTACCCTTAGTTACCATTTAAAACGTCTCTCAAAAAATTGCCACAGGCTGTAGGAGAGAACTGAACACAGATGTCTCAGATCATGATCATTTGTCTCAAAACACAAGACCATTCTTATTTTTGAGGAAAGGCTTGCTGAGACAATTTTTTATGCTTAAGCCAATATAATCATTTACCTCACTGGAAGGGTGCTGTTATGAATCATTAAGATACAGTGCAGCTTTTCCTTGGAAAAAAATACAGATAATATTATGAATGTACTCGTGAAACATTAGTGTTTTGGGTATGAAACTATAGCTGCAATTAAATAAGTAATTCACTCTTTGATATTACTAAGTAACTGATGTTTCATTCCTAAATTTTTGCTGCTAAAAGCAAGGGCTTAGAAATTAAAATTTTTGTGATTATTTTTTAAACTTTCACCCAGAAGAAAGGATGAGGACAAGGTAAGAAAAAAGNAAAGAAAAGAAAAGAAAAGAAAAGAAAAGAAAAAAAGAAAAGAAAAGAAAAGAAAAAAGAAAAGAAAATAAAAGAGAAAAGAGAAAAGGAAAAAGAAAAGAGAAAAGGAAAAAGAAAATAAAAGAGGAAAGGAAAAAGAAAAGAAAGGAGAGGAGAGGAGAGGTTCAGAGAGGAGAGGAGAGGTTCAGAGAGGTTCAGAGAGGAGATCTGAAGAAAATGAAAGGTTATTCAAAACTTGTAAAAAGAAAGTAAATAATATCTTGAGCTATTGCCTAGTCTCAGAGGTGGGGCAGGCTTTATTATCCAGTTTATTGTGAGGCCCTCTTCTGAGATATTCAGAACATTATTATTTATTTTAGTCAGAAATAAATGTTCATTTTTTCTATATATTTTTATACTGATCGATGTTAAGCACACTGCTGTCATTCATAGGTATCTACATGAATCAAAAATTGGTGAATGGCAATACAAAGGTGTGAATGGTAATAGAAAGGTGTGAACTTACTATGTGTTCTGAGTTCAGAAATGAGTATTCAGATGTTATTTTCTTGTCCCTTCCTGCCACTGTTCTCCTCAACATAGTCATAAGACATGCACGATGTCTTAATTTTTTTACTTCTTTATTCATCTACTTATCTTTTGATCATGTATTTATTTTTCACAGCCTCTTTCCTCCACCTTGCAAACTCCAACAACTGGCATTTTTAACTTCATCAAGACCAAGATATTCCCTATCATAATTCATGCAGTGCTGGTTGGGAAGGGGAGTGAATAAGAATAAACCTCACTACCTCAGATTCAACAGAGACTGTAGGGTACATACCAAAGGGAAGAGAACTGAGGAGGTTCTGATTCATCCTGTTGCTATACAAAGATGTGACACATCTTCTCTATTTAGAGAAAATTGCGCTCTCTTTTGGATAACTACTTACATATTTTCTTTCTTTACCACTATGGGGTCTGGATGTTTACCCCAAGACAAATATTAAATTAAGTTGCTGATGAGGGCTTGAAAGGATTCAAAACACTCCCGTGTATGAGGGCAGCATCCTCGGAGTTAATGGAAAACTGTCTGGGAATTTTTGCTTAAGAATATCATTTACCTGCCCTAGCTTTATCTAAAAATAGATGTCTGGTCTAAGTTAATCATTTATCTATAGTCAAAGGGGAGAAATACTTAGTTCTGAGGAATGAGTCATCCTGTCCTAGGGCAGATAAATCATTCTGTGTATGTGCTCCTTTTTTCTTCATTGAATATAATAAGAACCTAAGAAAATGTATTAGGTTATATCTTTAACTCACATAAAATCAAAATTAAGAGAAATTAATCCTGCATGAGATCAGATGGGGCTAAAAGATCCTAAGCTATCTTTAGTTCTATAGCTTGTGTAGAACAATCCCCTTGTCTTTCACTTCATTAAATATGTAAGAATTTAATCTCCAGATACCAACTTATTTATGGCTGAACTGTGAGGAACTTGGGAGCCACTGTGGATTTGAGAGCTGGGCAGCTTCTTGGGTATCTTTTTTAGGCAGAAAACCTCTAGTCTTGAAATGAAAGAGATGTACTTTTAATCTGTAGAAACAGTAGTAAGAAGAGGTAATTAAATTATTTTTAGAGACTTTAACTTTTTGGAGATGGAGAGTTTGTGAACCAGTATGAATATTTTCTTCTCAGGGTAATAGATTCAAAGTATATGCATTTGAAATCCCTCCAAAATTACTGGCATTTGGATGAGTAATAGCCTGTTTATTTCACTACACTTCACACTACCTTTTCCTGAAAATATTGGAGTCATCGTTAACCCCTAAAGACAGAAGACCAAGCTTATATCAGAAAAAAAGGCTTGCAATTTCCATATTTCTCACTTGTGCAAAACAATCTAGTAAAAGATATTATCACTACCCAAGGGCCTCACCTCAGCCATAGAATTCAAACTCATTAGTAATATCTTCTATTAAGAGTAGCATTGAAAGCCCACAGGGGCCAATGAAAAGACTTTCAGAAGTCACACGAGTAATCTTTGCATTTATTGTGCTGCTTCTGTGCTGCAGGAGGTTTTGACTCAAAATGGCTTGTCAGAAAACCCTCAAATTTTTACATGTCTAAATACTGAACTCCAAATGCAGTGAAATCCTCAGCCAGGCAGGACACAAGGGAGTAACATATCAAAAAACGTGGTACTCTTCAGCTGGAAGCCAACCTAAAAGAAAATGCAGAAGGCAGAGCTGGGGTAAAATATTTAGCACAATGCAGAAGATCTGGTTTATCCTCCTATATAAGTTGTCCCCTGGGAGGAAAAAAAAAAGAACTTGATGAAAAACTATAGTGAAAGGAATAGAATATGCATGGATTCCAAAATTTTGTGAGCTTCCCCATGAGCGGGTCATGACCTTCTCTGCCTAAAGAATTTTTTTCTGTGTTTAGACACTAAGGTGCCTCCAGAGTGTCTTGTTTTCAGCAGGAGGTGAAATATGTGGGAAGAAGCCTGTGAGCAGATGGTTTAGGCACCTAAACAATCATGTGAGACTTTTTTTGAGCACTCACATGCCTTTCCCATTATTTTTCACTAGCAATTAGATAATCCAACCAACAAGGATTTTATCTTCTGAGCAAACCATAGCATCCAGCATCCATTCCTTGGTATGCTTGTGCTAATAGGGATTAGTAGTCATCAGTCAAGGATGACACAATTCTCAGTGTGTGGAAGGAGAAAAAGAGATCTGCCTGACTACTCAGGCACACCCAGAAACCCAAACAGGCACGTATTTACCATTACTTATGACTTCTGAGCCCCTGTTCTTGACATAGGCTGTGTGACATGCTGTGAAGAAATAACTTGATTTAATGATTTATTATAAAAGACTTATATGAGACTCTTACTGTGAAGACAGAGAGGTGCTCTAAAAATCATATTTTTTCTGTAATGCTTTGCCTGGTTTAAACTTTGGGATTTGCATTTTTAATACATTTCAGTGTGACCCTAATTCACTCCCATGGTACTTCAGGCACTTGGAAGCCACTGATGAACTTGAAGGTTTTATTTTTTCATGCTTCTGTTTGTAGCTGCATTTTACCTATTTGAAAAACATTTTAGCTCCCAACTGTTTGAGTAAAACTCCAGAGATGCTCTGCCTTCTGGGTAGGTTGAGGGAAGGTTGGACTGAGGCTTTTTCAGGACAGAGGGTGCATAAATCTGAACAGAATGACTTGGAACTGCCTGAGGTACCTGTCAGTGTGTTCTTGCAAAGGCGGGTCTAATTACTGATGTCAGTTGGTGTCCCGGTTTTAGAGACAGTTATC
>VWYI01017684.1:3196-25466 GCA_013399455.1 Anthoscopus minutus | reverse complement strand
AAGGCAGGGGTGCAGGGGAAGCATTGAAAAGAAACTGTAAACATTGGCAGAAAAAGAAATGGACCTTAGAAGTTTAATGTGATTTCAATGACTGAATTTGAACCACCTTGGTAAAGCACATAACTTAAAAATTCCTTGAGTTAGTTTTAGTATTCTTTCAATATGCTCTTATTTAAAAATAAAACCAGTAAATTGTTAAATTATTAGAAAATATTAGGACTATGCACATTCTTCATGCAGAAAATTCTAAAATTACTTTAGTTTGTGGGAGTCCATTATATTTTAATTATGTGTTGTATGAGGCCATAATGAGAGGATGACTCACTTTTGGTGTACTGCATTTTACCCTTGTGTGGCAAATTAACCTCAATACATTAATACACTTGGATATGTATGACTTCCCTATTGAAAGGAAAACATGTAGTATCTATCAAAGATGGCACACAGTGCCTGAGTTGAGTGTGGAGTAGGAAGGGTCAGGAGAGAGGGGAGTATTTGATAGTACTTGACTTCCTTCTAAATTGTGTTTTGTCTGCATGAAGTGATAATGTTTTCTTTAACATGATATCCTTCTACAAGTCTTTGTGCTGGTTGCTTAGGCTTTGCAATGAATGGAGATTAAAGGTCATGATTCAGCAGGAATTACATAAAAACTTTTTATGAAAACTATCAGCAATGTCACACAGAATCCTACAATACAGTGATTGCATGGCAGTATTAATAACACTTTCTGACAAGATTTCTTGCCTTTTTTTCTCCTTAGTACAAATACAAAAAATTGCATCAGGCGCTTCTAAGTAACCATAGGTCATGGGGCTTGTCTATCAAATGTGCTTGTCAGCAGGGAGGCTGCAATTTGTAATATTTTTTTTCCCTGCAGTTGGAATGGTTTTTTTTGTATAACATTTTACATCAAAAGCCACTGAGGTCATCTAGTCTGCGCTCCAGTGCATTACAAGTCATTACATTTCATCACTTTCTGCTGTATCCTGAGCTAGTTTCAGTTAGCCTAGAGTATTATCAGACTCTGGAGACTGAATTTTTGTTTGTCACTTAATGATGAATAGCAGGGAGTTGATTAGAAAAAATATGCTCAGATGAAAATACTTGTTTTGTATGTCATGTTCTGCATAACATCTTGAGAGGATGCCATCTGCTTCTGAATAAATAAATAAACTGGATTCCTATTAAAAGAGCTTGCTTGCAGAAAAGCAGCTTATGTTTCAGTCATGTACACATAACCTAGCTTTGGTAATGTGCCCTCCAAACTCTTCCTTCTGGCAACCTCTGCTCTTCCCACCAAGACCTGTGCAGATTGTTACGCCTCCCTGAATGCCTGAGTGTGCTGACAGTGAAAAACTGTGTAGGCTGGTTATTAAAACTTCAACTGAGGTCATCCTAATAAAGGGCTTGCCTTTGCCATTGGTTATTTCTTTCTTTAACCTCCATCTCAGCTGAGGATGAAAGCAGAGGTGGACTTACATGATACCTTGGTATACCTCTGCAGCTCAGACTCCAGACTTTCTCTTGGATGTGTAAGCTTGGTTGGCATAAGGGGCTTGATGAACGCAAGAGAAGAGTGAGGATTTTTAAAGTTGCTGTTTCCCTCTGGGTAACAAAAAAGGATTGAGGTTGTTCTGTTTTGTTGTGATATTTTTGTGATCTGGTTTTGTTCCAATTGTCTATATACTAGCATATCACTAGAGAGACTTTTTAATTTTAAATGTGTCAGGCTGAGCTGTAGTCTGAAAGATACCTGCAGGGAGGTATCCAGTGTGAATAGATTATAAGACAGAAAGTCTCACAAACACACTGTTTTTGTTGGGTTTTTTTCCTTGCATTGTCTAGGCTGTGAAGTTCTGCAAAAGTAAGGAAAATTTTAAGTGTCTTCTTCAGTTTCATTCAGTGTGTTGTATGCAGCCTCTTAGAAATCTTCCTTCTGTACTGCTTTCTTGAAGAGAAGGAGAAATACAGCCACAGGTTTCTATTAGGCAGCCTAGCCCAAGCCTTACTTTTCCCCCCTATTAAGTGCTATGGTTAAACATTAACTAGAAGTGCTTTCCTACATTTGCTTGCACAGTGTCTTTTTTCCTTCTATCTGTCCTGCGTATCACTCCATGGCTTTGGCTGCTTCTTCTTGTCCATATCCTTTAATTTGTGACAGCCTACTTAAAGGAACTGAGCACGGGCTGAAACCAGCAGGCAACTGGGTAAAGCAGGACCTTGAAACTGGCAGTGCTGCTTAATGAAGCATGCCCTAGGTATATTTTGAAAAAGTTTAGTTTTTCTTTTTTTCCTGCTAAAAATAGCTGGTAAAGTGGTAGGGAGAGTTGCCAAAGTTGGTTTCATCGCTGAGCAATAACCCTCATTATAATGAGTAGAGATAGAGAGATGGCTCTGAGGCCATCTAATTAAAAATCTCTGAGTTGCCCATAACCTGATGCAAAAGACCAGTCTGCTACCCCCCTATAGATGCAATCAATATCACTAAGCAGCTTCTTCAAATACTGGCAATATATAATATATGAACATAGAAACTTCTAAACTCTTACAGCAGTGGAAGAATTGCTTTATGTCTCAACTCAGCAAATACAAAGCCTTTTTAATGACAATTTAGTTTAGCCATTTCCATTTTTTGCAATGGCAGCTGTGTCCCTGTGGATGATAAGCACAAAAGTACCTGACTCAAACCTTTGCCTCGGATGAGAAGTTTGTAATTCAGACCCAGGAAATGTGGCCCGGGCCATTAGTCTGTGTCACTTTTTGGAATTGACGATGGAAGTTGCCATTTGACTTAATTTAGAATAATGTGATAGCAGGTCATAGATATATAGAGGCTGAACAAATTTTAAAAGGCAGTATTTAACAGGTAAATATCTCTATCCTTTACTCAGTTCTATAATAAGAATAATTACCAAGATCTAGAAGTTAGTCCAATAAACAGCATATTTTGGGTTGTATTTGGTTATTGAAAGAATTTATGTGATTCAGTCTTGTGCCTAAAGTTCTGAGGTTTTTTGTTTTGCTTTTCATCATACATTTTGATGTCCTTGTGAAGGTTGCCGAGGGCTTGTTTAAAATATTTGCAAGGACACTTGTTCCGGTACTTGACTTACCTCTTTGTGCACTCTTTTTTAAACCTAGTGTCAGAATTCCATTGCCATTTCCATTGCCCCACATACCTTAATGTGCACCTCCAAGAATAATCTGGTTGTGCTTCTGCAGTGATGTATGTTTGGTAGTTAAATACAACATGATCATCAGCTCTCGTTGAGTGGTTTTTTCTAGTGTGTCGTGCCATACTACATAAACTGCAGGAACCAAAATCAGAATAGTTTTTACTTTTTAAGTTTCAGCATTGGAAATCTGATTTCAGAGGGTGTAGAAGGACTTAGTTCTGAGAATCTCCCATCTATCTCAGCAAATAGTCAAATCGAGCTTGTAAACTGCATTCAGACCTTGTTGAGTATTAGTCATGTTTGAATCATTTGATTATTTGAACATGTCTTTGTTACAAATTTGGAGAATTTGAGAGGTCAATTAGGAATTTTCTAATGCGGTGTTACCAAGTGGGAATTCTGTGCTATATAGAGTAGCTTTAGATCTCTTAGGGGAGTTAATGCCTGTATTGGCGCTGTCTTTAGTAGTGCTGATTGCTACCAATAACTTCAAGCTAGCAAGATGGTATCTGTTTATAGTAAGCCTGTTACTCCAACACATTTTCTCCAGTCAGAAATACCAAACATCTTAAGTTTAAAGCTGTGTAGAACAACATATCACTGAAGCAGTAAATATTGGCCTTCATTCAAATTATGATAGCACTATGCATGTGGAAGGCAGAATTTGTTTTTAAACGTCGGGGATTTTGTATGGTCTAAAGCTTGAACTCAAGGAGATGCTGATCATATTAGTCCATTCTTCTACTAAGGCAGCACTGAGCATTTTTCTTCCTTGGCAGAGGTTGAATGTTCCGTTTCTGAAATGCATCCATAATGGAAATTGAACTGTCTCTAACTCTGCTTTCATACTGCTTTTATTTGAAAAGTCCACTTCTTTTCTTTCATCAGTATATTCTAATAGGTACAGGTTTAGCCAATGCCATTCAATAGTGATTATTCCAACAAACAATTGGACATGCTGTAGAGCTATGTCAGATCTCAATACTTCTTATGGACTAAAAAGACCATAATCTGTTAATCTTTCCTTTTACGGTCTGTTTTTAAATCTCTTGACTTGGTTGATCAGCCATGAACAGTCCAAAGTATCTCTTTTCAGGTACATTTCTCAAAACTGGATTGTTTCAGCAGATAATTAGTAGAATATATCATCATTTGCAGATGTAAAGCCTCTGAATTGAGTGTTGCCTTCTTTTATACATGAACATTGTTAATGGGCGTAGACTTCATGATTGATTATATATCCCACTAAACTTTCCTATGTTCTGCTTCACAGTCTGTTATTCCATATTTTTAATGCATGTTTTATTTTTCTTCCATACAAAAAAAATTCTCTTTCAAGCTATCTTTCAAATTCAGCAATATATATTTGCTTTCCAAATATTTGCAGTCCTTCCAATTTGATGTAATCTGCTCATTTCATGAGTATAGTTTCTCTTCCATTATCTGAGTCTTGATTAAAAAATACTGACTAGAACTGGGCCCAAGGCAGACCTTTGACTTGAAAAGTAATTTTAGTTTGATAGTGTATAAATTTCTTCATATATTTTTTCTATTATTCATGTACTTTGCTTCTCTCATCTTCCAATCTTCCAGTGGTTGTTACCCTTCGTGAATAATTCCTTATTTTTCCACCAGTCTCAAAAACATCTATTCTCTTTTTTTTCCTCTTTACCCATATCATTAGGTTTTTTACTTGATTTCAAGCAACCTGTAGAGGTTGGTTGTAGGTGTTTGTGGTGGTTGAGCTGGTGGTGACTTTGCATTGTGTTGTTTTTGGGGGGGGGGGCTGAAGATGTGTCTCTTCAAAATTGGGTGGCCAAGAGTAGGTACCAAAATTTTGTTGAAAAAATAGCAGTGGTCCACGTGTATTTACCGGGGGAAACATAATACTTCTATTGGGGAGAGTTGCACCAGCGTTGTCTCCCCATCAATTCCTAAAAGCAGTGTCCCAGTGACCCTCCTGATCTGTTACAGTGCAGTTTTTTGGCCAGGCTTGTCTAATCGAGCAGTTATGACCTTCTGAGATTTCCTAACATTGTTTTGTTGTTTCTCAAACTTGGGGGTGACATTAGCACCTGTGAGACTTTTCTAGAGTCTGAAGACTTCCTAATTTTATCCTTGTAAATCTGAAAAGGTGCTAAAGACAACTCACATGGTTCGCATCACAGCTTAATATCTTATTTGCTTCCATTACACCAAAATATATTCCACTATGGCAATGAAATTTATTTCTTTTTGGTTTTCCCCACTTTTCTTTCCCCTCACTGAGTTCCCTAGATTATGGTTATATTTTTTTGGCTGGCAGCAGAAAGGCCCAGCATTTTGCTGTCTCTGTGCAGGACTGGGCTGTGCTCACTGCCCTACCTTCCTCCTCTGTAGAAGGGAGTAGCCCTGTGACCTACTTGGAAGTTGTGACCCACTCTCCCCTCCCTCTGCATGACCTCTGGGTGATGGCAGCCCCCTGAACTGCCCCACATGAGGCTCGTCCATCCCACTATCAAGGGCAACCTTGGGCTGCCTTAATTTATGCAAGACTCAATTTTTGATCAAGTTTAAATTGAAGCGTGTGCTGTTCCTGAATTAGTTGAAAATTCTAAAAGTTTTGCCTATCAGATTTTAAAGATGAATCCTGTTTTAAAGATTAGCAGCCTAAGATCTTATAGCTGTCTTTGCTATGTGTTGCCTGCTCAGTCTGGTCAGGTTATGTTGTTTGCAGATATTTGCAGCATGCATGAAATTCACTTCTTTCTTATGTTTACGATATTTTTTTTCTCCACACGTACAATTCCCAACTCTTTTATTGCAGTGACCTGCAGTTTTAGTAGTTGACACTGTTGAATCAGTTGCACTTCATTTCATTTTCATCTCCAGACTTTCCAAAAAATTATGCACTACATTTGAATAATCTGAGTTCTGTGTTTATTCCTCCTCATTCCACAGTGACAGTCCTTTCTATTGCCACATATTTCCCAGTGATCCTCATCTTGTCTTTTAAAATGGTGCCATATTTATTTTAATCTCTTTTTCCATGTAAAGGTAAATGATTTGTAGATCATTTAGGCTCTAGATATGTGAACTAGTAGCCTTGTTACTGGGCCTCAGCTCATTTATATTAATGTTGTTAATCAGAGGGTGAGGGGAAATATACATTCTCAGAATATCTCACAGATTTATATAATAGTAGAATATGTATTGAAATAATGACTTTCCACCCTAATTTTATCACTTCTAGCTTGACATCATACAAAAAAAGTCATGCTAGCTGTACAGAATTATGGAAAATTGTTTTGGTCAAACAAATGCTTGGTTAAGATTTTAAAAGAAAAAACAAATCATAATGAGTGAGGTCACTATTATAAACTGGCAGAGCTTCAGTTAAGTGAATTCAGCTAAGAGCTTTTCCTGTCCAGGCTCTGGCTTCCTGTCTCAGGCTTAAAGAAACAGCATGTGTATTTTGAAAACCCACTTGTCCTTGTGGCATGCATGCTTTTCACTTTTAAGCTGCTAAAGTTCTTTTTTGGACCTATTTAATACCATAATTAGTGAAGACTTTCCTGAAAACTCTCTCTGGTTTTAAACATATTCTAGAAAGTTGACAAATATAGCCTGGTGTTCTTCTTGTTTGCAAGGTAAATATGACTTTAAAGAGCAGGCTTTTAAAGAACAAACTTCACAGGGTCACCACTGAAATTAATTAGAATACTTAATTGTTAAACTTAAAGGAGAATTCTCTGTGCTGTATAAAAATACTGGTAGTTTTTGTCCTTTATATTTTCTTTTCAAGATACTAGTAAAGACTATCTAATTTCAAGTGTTTGAGCAAGAGTTTGACAAATAAAAATGCATGTCTCAACATTTAAATATAGTCTGCAGTTTATGGGCTATCATGGGATATTAACAAGTATCTTTATAATTGTGTAAGAGGTAACAGTTTGCTAGAAGAAAGAGGCAAAATGCCCTCAACAGCAATATACTTCTTAAGAGGTAATAGTCCAGAAGATTTGGAGTGTGAAGTGATACTCTTGACACCAGACAGTGACGGAAAAGGTACCCTGGCTCACTGTGCAAATGAGAAAATTGTCTTCATTTACAGGCTGAACAGAAATACTTAATTTAGGGCCTCTTGTGGTAGCATGCAATTGCAGATTTGCTTTTGCATTTGTCAGCAGCAAATCTTAACTACTGTTATGTGAAAGGTGCAGTGGGGTAGCTTCCTTCTAGTGCACCTGAGAGGGAAGTGGCATAATAGAATTGTTAAATGTGGATTTTCTAAGGTGAAATATTTATATATTTATTTAATAGTGCAATTTGTAGTCGTGTGTACGCATAAGAAATACGTTTGAGATCACATGGAGAATAAACTTGACTGTGTCTAACATTCACTTTGTCTAATACTACCTTCGCCATAAAATTCCTGAAACTGATGCCCAGTTCCTGAATGCCTGCTTCAGAGACTCCTGGCTTGTAAATTCACAGATCAGGATGGCCACTGATGTAATACATATCCAAGCTAATTGGCAGCTTCTGTGGTCTAGAGGTAGTAATATAGGTAGAAACCAGTAGGAGGCCAGCAGTCAGTGGTGTTCTCCAGGGAGCAGTACTGGTTGCAGTCTTTCCCAACTTGTTTATGAATGACCTGGATGAAGGGATGGAATGTACCCACAGTTGCTTTCCTGACAAAACTGGGAGTTGTGGCTGAAGCACCTCAAGGCTGTTCTGCCATTCAGCAGGACCTTGATAGGCTGGAGAGCTGAGCAGAGAGGATCCTAATGAGGTTTAACAAGCGCAACTGCAGGGTCCTGCACCTGTGGAGGAACAACCTCAAGTACCAGGGCAGGCTGGGGGCTGACCCCTAGAGAGCAGCTCTGTAGAGAAGGACCTTGGAGTCTTGACGGGTTACAAGTTGGCCATGAGCCAGCAGTATGTCCTTGTGGCCAAGAGGGCCAATGTTATCCTGGGGTGCATCAGGAAGAGAGTGGCCAGCAGGAAAAGGGAAGTGATTGATCCTCCCCCTCTGCTCAGCCCTGATGAAGCTACATCTGGAGTGCTGGGTCCATTTCTGGGCACCTCAGCACAGGAAGGACAAGGAGCTGCTGGAGGGCATCCACTGGAGGATCACAAAGATGATTTGGGGTCTGGAGCATCTCTTATGAGGACAGACTGTACAGGAGCTGGGCCTGTTTAGTCTGGAGAAAGGAGAACTGAGAGATCTCAGTAATGCATATAAATATCTCAAAAGTGGGTGTCAGGAGGATGGTGCCAGACTCATTTCAGTAGTGGGCATAAACTAAAACACAAGAAGTTCTACCTCAACATGAGGAAGAACTTTAAATTTAGGGTGGCAGAGCACTGAACAGGCTGCCCAGGGAAGTCGTGGAGTCTCCATCTCTGGAGACATTCCAAACCCGCCTAGTTGTGTTCCTGTGTCACCTGCTCTAGGTTACCCTGTCTTGGCAGGGGGGTTGGACTCGATGACCTCTGGAGGTTCCTTCCAAACATAATGACTCTGTGAATAAATAATGAGGTGTGTGTGTTATTATATCTCAGTTAAATGAAGTATGTTTTAATCAACACTTTGGTTTTTAGTGTCAGTAATAGGCTTTTGCCCGCAAAATTCACTGGACAGAGTATAGAATCAAGTGTTTAGGGTTTTTTTGCCTAACTTGGGGAGAATTCAAGTTTCATTGCCTAAGTCTGCTGCTCTGAATGAATAACATAAGTAAATCTAAAAGGGAATAATCTCCATATATCTACTGTAAATTTAAGACTATGTAATTCAAATTACAAAATATAGTGAAGTATTTTATTATTTGTTTGAGTCTTTTTTGTTTGGGGTTTTTTTTGGCGTGTTACTAAAGGTTAGGATAATAACATCCTAAGTCGGTGTCTGTTAAGTATATAGAAAATCCCTACTTCTCAGCTATTCTTCTGTCTGGTTATGCCAAGGATCTAAGATCAACATGAAGTCATTAAGAAAGCTCTTTAGATTGGTTCTAAGTGCTACAGAAGTACCGGGCTAATTTCAATCCCTACATTTCATGAAGACAGTTAATACGCTGTGAAGAGTAATTTAATTCATGGAAATGAAGGGCATTTGCTGCCTCTTCTGTTTCTTTTAGTCTTCTCATGTTTTTTCTCAGGTGATTGAAAAATTCAGTCTTGTGGGAGAAAGGCTCAATAGCAAATCACAATGATTTGTGACCTACAGAACTAAGATTGTTTCAAAAAGGAGAAAAAGAGATTTTGCCCACTATTTTTTTGAGAGCATCTCTTCAGTGCTTTCCCATTACACTTCTGAAATTACTTTTCTGAGCCTTATTTCAGTACATAATATAAATAAAATAGATGGCTCCAGCTGGGAGGTAGAGGCCATCTTGTTTACCTTACAGATTATAAATGTAACAATTTTGTAAACTTCTTCCAGTAACCTGCTGTAAAGGGGGTAAATTGTAGCATTCCTGAGATTTTAATTTTTGGCTTAAAATAAGCAAATGCCAAGGACAAAGTATTCTTTCAGTATCAGGTAGCCTATCTTATGTTTTGGAACATATGGGTATGTTCTTTCTTCCAGAGATTCTTTGCTCATTTCCAGTATGAATTTTCATTAACGTCGCTGTCATGTGTGATTTTTCTCATAATTATAGTTGCATACTTCTGATAGTTAATTGTTTTATAATCAGATAATTTACCATATTCTGATCTTTCCCTAAAAGAGCTAATATTTCTTCAAAGCTCTATTTTGTGTTTGTAATAAAAAGTTGAATTTTACTTGTGATTATGTACATATGTTTTAGGGGGCTTTTGGAATACCTTTATCTCTTTCTTCCTTAAAAGTGAGTTTATTCTTTTACAGTAGAGGTAAATCCTATGGCACTGTTCTCTGCTTGTTGCTACCCCCCCTAAAAAAATTGTATATGATACCTCAGAACTAAATTCAGATTTATACTTTTTATTTCTCTGTATATTATCTTCACTTTTTCTGTCCTCCTGTTTTAGCTTTTCAATACAATCCACATTGCATGGGTTTGAGTTTTGATACCAAAATTAAATCAAATTTTCTTTTAATCTAATCTCTTTTTTTTTCTTTTTGTTTTTTTGTCCGTGTTTTTGGCCCTTACTGTGTAAGTTTTTCACTTGCTGTGAGATGAAAGGTCATAGGGAATGGTAATGGGATTGAAATGAAGCTTGCAGAGAATGTTACTATTTGATTTCCAGATTTCTTGAGAGGATTTGTGCGGTAAAAATCTCCAAGACAGCAAGGAACTCCATATAAGAGTGCCACAGGCTTCACTGTGTGCAGGTTTCTGTAAAACATTTCCTGCTTTGAAAGCTTATTCTCTCAAACCTGCCTAAGCTTCCTGAGCAAAAGACGCTTTGCTTCATCTGATGCTCGCTGCTCCACAGCCCCCTTTTTCTGCCAGTCAGTTTTGTTCTCAAGGCCTACAGAAAGATGTTCTTTGTTTTGTCTTGGTTCCATCTTTAAAATATTTAGATTTCCATAGGATGTCAGTATTTGTGGTTGGTCTATATTTGGTTTTTTGCTCTTGCAACCATTGTTAGACATTTTAAATTGTGAAACAGATGAACAGCTAAAACACAAATATTTTAAAGTTTGGAGAGTATTTATTTTCTTTGTCTGTGTATCTTTCTCTCAAAACATTGTACATTGTTACAAACCAAAGGAATTCCATAGACAAACACTCAGTTTTACCAGATAGGATTGCCTGAAATACTGGGGATTCTGTTACATTCATTTTAATTCAGTTGTTTCTAGCACCACAGAAGTAATATTCTATCCTTCAGTGCTGTAGTGGTTAGGACTTTACAAACCTTGGTGCTGCCATAGTGTTATTATTCTTACCCTCTCATCAGGTTATGCTCTGGCAAGTGTTTCAAGTTGCACTGTCCTTTCTCGCTATAAATCTCATGTATACGCTGCTCATGGATGAATCTTAAATGTTTTATTTGTTTTATTTATTTATTTAGGAAACTTAAGTAAGGATGTGAAAACTCAATTTGAATGACTAATTTTCAAAATATATCAAGTTTGGGATGAAGATTTCAGTACATACTGAAAAATGTTTGTGTGCTTCTGATTGTTTACATTTGATTATATGCCACTTTTGCTGTTTTATAATAATACTTACAAATATGTACTTTGTCATGTCATATTTTGGGAAAGAAAATACATCTTTAAGTGGTCACATTGTTAAGTTCACCAAGAAATGAGTCTTTACTAAGAGATGACAAGAGCTATTTTTGAAATACAGGTTATAAATGTAAATTAGATGAGACAATGTTAAATTACTTTAATGAAGTTTAATACTAAAATCCACATAGTAAAATAATCAGTTATACTGGCAAAAAAAGTCTACAGAAACTGAATTTAACAATAATTGATACTTTTGAATCATAAATGCAGCTTTGCTAAGCAGATGAGAAGGAACACTTTTCACTGCAAATTAACATCTCTTAGTACTATAGATGAAGGAGCATGTTTTCCAGGAAGAAATTTTTAAAACCAAAAAAAAATAGTTTTACAAACTCTGTGTTCAGACAGACAAACTTTCAACGCAATGCTTGATGGTTAGTTTTTCATTGAAAGTGTAACAGGGAGTCTTTGCTATATGTCACATTTTTGGGGGTGGATTTACTTTTAGCCATATTACTTGCAGTATTTAAACTTTGCCAAAGTGATGAAACTTTATTGGCTTGGGATCTTAGTCTTTTAAGAAGCGGAGAGGAAAAACCTCAGGTTCTTAACCTATTATCCAAACTTAAATTACTAGAGAATCAGGGAAAGGAAAGTAGCAGAAAGTTATGCAGTGAGTATTGGGCTTGCATCAGAGGTACAAATGTATGGGATGTCAAGAAATTCCCATATCCTGAGAATGCCATGTGTTGTTCTGCAGTTTGATTTCTGAATGTCTTTGTTGTTAAAGGTGGTGGAGCTGATAATCTGCTTCTCACATGAGCCTTTGTGCAATGATTTGCAACGGAGCTTTGGCCTGTGTATCAGAGATGTGTTTTTGCTATCATTATCATTTATAATCTGTTCAGACTTGGCCACTTTTTAAGTCTTTCTAAAAATGTTTGGCTGTGTGCACACTCAGCAAAACCCTCTTCATTTTTTATCCATTATGTTGCCTGAAGATCGCCTACACTGAGCACAGTCTGGCTTGGAAATGTACCTAACGATGCCTGCAGATGTTTCCTACTAACATGATGCTAACAGCAGAGGAAGCAGTCTCCTTTTCAGCAAACAGCTCTCCTCAGTGTACAAATAGATGTCCTTAAAAAATACTTCTTTTGTTTGCCTTGTGGGTGGATTTTGTTTGGCTTTGAAGTGACTGAGTTTTGTAACCAGCTCCTTTTGCTATGCAGTGGCTGGACCTGGGGCAGCTGAGGCTCTCTCTGGGCAAACCAGGTGGGGAAGAGGCTGCTCACCAAATTGCAGCCAGCTGTGGCTGCCTCTGCTGGCAGACACCTAAGTGCTTTTTCTGCTTCGGCTACTTTCCTGTCCTCCTTCTTCCTCCTTGATTAGTTTCATCAGTCTTTTTTATCTTTCTCTAACGTAACCCTGTGCTTTGCTGTACAGGGGTGTCTCTGTGCCCTTGCTGTGTGTCCTTTCCATGCCTGGCCTGCTGAGAGCCCATCACCTCCTGCTTGCCAGCCTGGAACACCCTCCTGCAACGCTTTCTCAGCTACTGAACACTCTTGTGGCTCATGAGGATGTTTCCATGACAAAGTATTCCTTGATTTAGTGGAGGGAAAAGGGAGGAACCTGAAGGCCCCTCAACAGAGAACTGGCTCTGCATTGGCTCAGACTAACGGAAAACTAATTTTCCCCTTCCCTCCCCCATATGCTTTGTATATCAGTTAACTTCCAGCATTCATGAATAGCTAGTAACACAGGGCAGTGCTGAACAAAACAGGCAGTTGCAGAACCACTGTAAGTCCAAAAAATGGGAAAAAATATCCTCAAAAATTAACTGTTGTCATCCCACCTCGATAAATGAAGTAAGCCAGGGAAGCATGACTCTCACTATTGAACTCTTTATGTACACTCTTGCTATTGTTTTTTCAGATAGTCCAGACACCCCCAACATCATGGTCCACTTTACTTCTTAGCCTGTAACCCTGCCAAATTCTAGTTTAACACCAAGCATAGCAGAAGGTCGTCTCAGAGAATGATTCCTAGAGTTAGCCATAAACTCCCTTGGGCAGTCCAAAAAGTATTACACAAAGTTTATCCAATAACATCACACATATTTAATTTAGACAGTATTTCAGTTGTGCTGAAACTAAGGAGATTAGCAGTTTCCCTTGATGAATGGCTGTTCTTGTTCCTTACCCTTGAAGAAAAATGGAATTGTCATTTTTAATCTGATCATCTGGAAGTTTCTTCTTACCCCAGGCTATCTTTGTCATCATTATTTTGAAACTGTTAGAAGCCTATAATTTCTTTTACCCAGTCATAGATTTGGAAGTGTTTTGCAAATAATGTTTAAACCGAGAGTAATTTTTACAGCATTGAGATCATTGCAGAAATAGTCGTTTCAGAGTGGAGCCTGCAATCCATAGGAACATTTTTACAAAGACCTTACATAGCATGAGACCCCAAGCTTTGTGGCAGAGGTGCAGATACATATGTGTATGTATGTTGTTGTGGCTTCCCAGACAAATATTCAGCCCTCTCCACAGAAGATTCTTTCCCTCCAGGGTTGATTCAAGGACACAGGCAGAGCTTTCCCCGTCAGACTGAAAGCAGCAGTTCGCTGAGAATCCAATTGTCACAGTCCACAGTTTGCTAATCTGCACATGATACCTGATGGTATCTGAATACCAGATACCTTTGTATTCCAGCTTGTTGAAAGGCAACTACCTTTAGGTAGCAGGGGGAAAAAAGGCAGAGGTTTTGCACAGTGGGATCACATATGCACCACAGAATACTAGGAAATAGGGTTGGAATAGACCTTTGTCATCTAATGCATCCTCCTCCCCTCCAGACTACTCTGCAGATGCCATTGTTGATTCAATCAAGCTGTTTTCACATGCAGAGGAATCCATCAGGGTCACTGAGAAACACCTGTAGCTCTGGGGTTGCAGAATGTGCCTGGTAACTGTTGTGTCAGTGTGCAGAAATAAAAACAAGGAACTGCAAAATAGAGGTACATTTTCTGTGAGGGTCATCTGGTGGAACAGAAGGTGTTTTAGGCAATATGATGGAGTCAGAATGCCATCTGCTTTTGTAGATGCCCTCGGGACATCAAAAGTGTTGATAATTCTAGCTGGTCAAGGATGTAGTAGGAAAGTTTTATGAGCAAATTTTCCATTGAAAATAACACGTTTGCCTCTGGAGATGCTTGGGTTGCTGTAGAATGTTTTTTTGTCTGTGAGAGCTACAAAATGGGGGAATTTTTGTTTTCAGCATTTGACCTGAGTTTACCTGTTGAAGTGTTGGATTGTATGAGGACATTATAAGGCGGCTCTTGGGCATATAATAAAGTGGATTACAACATGCAGCAGTGGATGTACGTTATTTTAAATGGACTGCACTTCACTTTCTTTACTTAATGAGTCCTGGTTCTCTGTTTTGTTGTAGGACTGTACAGGGCTGCCAGTGCTAGCTCACCAGAGAGCCTGTGTGGGACAAATGTTTTGGCTTTTGTAGTGGAATCCTACCAGGAGAAAGGGTGTTTTTTGAAGGAAAATAATTGTTGTAAGTTGTTGTTTCCTGTTGCTTTGTGACCACTGACATGTTTAAGTTAGCAAAGCACGGCAAAATCACTGACAGACCCTTTCAAAGGATGATCTAGAAACATCACAGGCCTGAATTCAATCCACTAATTTCCCTTTACCACATAAAGAAAACATATTTTCAATTAAATAATTTCTGTCGTGTGGGACTAAAGTTATGATCAGTTTTGAATGTAGCGTACAGTGCTGGGTTTCTGCTTCAATTTTAACCTTCCTCAAGGAGAATACAGTGAATTAAGTGCTGTATTAGTATTTGCAAATTTTATTGTTTCGTATTTATTTTTGCTATAAGTAACATGAAGACTATGGATTCATGTTCATACACCAAAAGAATTAAAACTACAGAAGTAATTCCAGTAGTAAGTGCTAAAATTGTATTATTCCTGAATGGATACAGGCAGCATTCTTTCTAACAGTGGAAATTGCAGCAGAAGTAAAGCTTTGAACAGGCAAGCATAGAATCCTATTCACAAATTACTGCAATTTATTAAATACACATCTGACCCTGTTTTGAAGCAGTATTTTTACACAGAAGGAGTAAATCTCAAAACAAAAGACCACCTGTTTAGGTTCATTGTTTCCAATGTACCCTCTGAGCCAAAATCCATTATTTGCCCACTTCTGCATTTGATTAACTCCTACTTCATGGTCATCATAGTGGGTTTTCATATTTTACACATATATAAGAACATATATAAGCTAGATGAAAATGAAGGGGAAATTTTGAACTTTAAACCTTAACCATCCTAAAAAGGAAGGGAAAGGCTTTGCTTCCGGGCTAATACACATGGTGAAAGATTTATCTTGGGGAGAAGCAGTTGTGAGAGAACCACCTAAAGTGGAACAGTTTGAGTCTCTCTCTGGAAAGAAAATTGTTTGATGGGCTGGCAATCATAGAACCGTCTAAGTTGGTATGGGCTTTAAGATCATCTTAACCCAGCACAGCCAAGTCCACCATTAATCCATGTCCCTAAGTACCACATCTGCATGGGCCATGTGTTACGGCATGTGAAAGGAGTATATTTTGCAGTGAAATCTACTATTTATTTAGGAGTAAAACATTTCCTAACAGTTCTAGAGTCTGTATCTTTTGCACTATTTTCTGTGTCCTTCAGAAGACTGACAAAGTTGGCAACTAAATAATCCCAAATCAGCTTTTTGAGTACATATTGCACTAATACAATTCTCAGAGATGTCAGAGTGCTCTCTAACAACATTTTCTGGGGGCTTATGGGAGCATTCCTTAGACAGGTTTATAAGCCTCAGCTTGAATTTTAGTCCCTTTTCCTCTACCTTGTAGTCTACTCTAGCATTTATTGTAGTCAAAACTCTTGCTGCCTGGACCTAGCAGGGGGGGAAGGCCCTGCTTGTGAAGAGGAGGTGATGAATAGTCACACTTCCCTGACTGTCCCTGTTCGTGCTTCATCCCACTGCAGACTGTGGCAGGCTCAGCAGATGCATGGTTTTATCTCCCCCCTCCCACTGTACCTCATGCCTCAGCAGGACATCCTGTTTGCATTTTATTTCTTTGAACAACTTTTCTCATTCCTTATTTTCTCTGTCTAAGCATTGATAAACTACAAATATATGGCAGCAATGAAGTGGCACTATATTCCTCTTGCAGATGCCCGCAACAGATTTTCTCATGATTTTTTGGGAGAGTTTAAGGAGTTTACATCAGGCTGTTTTCTACAGTGAAAATGAACTAGTCCACAGATGTGGTCTCAAGTAAAACTCGTGTTTGCAAAAGTAGTTCCCAATCACAGCATGTTTTGTAGCCGTGGAACTGAAATATTAGAAGATAGATTCACAGCAGGAAGTGGGTTTTAAAACATTGATTGTAATTTGCTAGTCATCAAACTGGAGAAGAATGTATTGTTGTTATCTTTAGACATGGAGCTTTTTGCGTTGCTGTTATCCTGTCCTCTTTCCCCCTACTTCTTCCAGATGAGTTCCTGGTCAGTGGCAGTGCGTGGGAACTGATCAGGCTGAATGTTAACCCAGTGCACTCTGCAAAAATGTTTGGCTTGTTTCTGATGTTCCATTATTTTTGTCAGTTTTTGTGGAAGTTCTGGCGTGTCTTTATTTGTTTATGTCAATTTATTACTCATTTCTTGACACTTACTCAGAAGTTTATATTTCTGTTCAAATAATGAGTCTAGAGAAGGAAAATGCTAATACTTTTGCCCAGATACTCTGGTAGTTGAACTGTATTTAATGTTTTTTGTAAATTTAGTTTAGGATTCCATCGGCCTTACTTGAGACTGGGAAAGGGAAAAACAAAGGAGGTAAAAGTACAAGCGATAGTTTTAAACTGGAATTTGGTTGAGCTCTGGAATGGTTCAGTAAATGCATCAGTGCATGGAGGGATGGTATTAAGGAGCCCAGCTGCCTTGTGTCTGGGTTAGGCAGAAATACCTGCTGTGAGCAACTTGTTTCTGATGTGCCAGACAAGGAAGAAACAGCAGTGAAAGGAAACAAATCTCAATTTTCATGCTATGTAAACTAGATTGATACTTAAGTACCTCAAAGTAATTCAGTATGTGCTGCTTGCCCAGGTCACAGGAGTATGCTGAGGCTTGTGGAAGGAGTGATCTTCCTGAATTTTCCAACTAAACAGAGTGCCAGTCCACAGCAAGGGCAATCAAGCCGGAGGAGATACATGCAGCGGACTTCCTCCTTGTAGCAGGAATGAACTTGGTTACTCAATTTGCAGCATCGGCCTGATATGAGCAAAGATCTGATCATGCTGCTTCTTGCTTGTAGTCTCTTACCTGATTTTGTGGGGTGAGAGGTGGGGACAGGAGGGGAGTAATCCCTCTTTGAAAAACAAACCCCACATGAATTCTTCCAGAAATTTCAGTAAGTTTATAATTTTGTTTAAAAAATAATGAAAAAGACAATCTCACTGCAACATTTTTTCTTAATTGTGATGATTCAAAAGAACAGATTGAAAATATTTTGAGATTGGTGGCATTTTAACTGAGCTGTAAGAAGGGGGAAATATCTAATGGTGTTGTATCTTTAGTAAGGTAGCTGGCATGGAAAAGTCGTCAACTATTGTAACTCAGAAAAGACTAGGTGTTTATGGTTGCAAAACACAAATATGTTGATGTATAGATAAAAACTAAATTAAAAACTGTAAGCAATAACTTTTGTTCCGGTTAACTATTAATCTTAGGCAGCACATTAGTGATATGGTGATATATTCTGAGATCAAATGGAGATGCAGAATTTCTTACAACTCTGTATATCAAACTGCCAGTGACAGGATGTCCACAGAACATTCTTATACACTAACCCTCAAAATTTTGTTGCTACAAATTTCCACTTTTTAGCATCAGTACATTTTAGGATTTTTAGGAAGCAAAATTAATTTTGTCTAGAAAACTTTGAGTTTTAAACATATTTCTGACTCGACAGAACTGAGAGTAACTCTATGTATACAGCTTTGATGCTGAGCAAAATAGGGTTGCTGCTGTGATGAAGTTATTATTTTTAAATCCTGAAATTCACATGTAAGTATACATGATAGGGAAGCTTCTAGTTCATAATTTGTAATGGTATGAAACTGCAAAATATTGGTAAAATATATTCCAAATGATGAGTGACCACTTGTAAAAAGATGAAATCTCTCTATGGTATCCAGTGTGGCTCTCCTGAGTATTGCTTTGGATCTCCAGTAGGTTTTAACTGGAAGGACACTTTTGAAACTTGACTTTGAGAGCAATCTTGTTTATAAACAGAAATAAACTGAAGAGGGTTAAGGCTGCCTTTTTTAAAAAGTGTTTCTTCTACCTATATCTGAAACTACATCACTACAAATTTTATTACCCAAGGTACCTTCCAAATTTACTAGTCTTTAAGCAAGCAAGTCTTGGAGGTATTTCACTTACAATACATTTTCCATATAGACTATCAAATTTGTCTGTTTCTCTTTTTTTTTTACTGTCAGCAGTCTTGCCATCGTCAATCCTTTTAGTCTGTCATTTGTTGTATGCACAATATATTCATACCTATTATAAATATTTTTCTGGTTTCTTATGGCATGCTGGTTTCACTACTAGTATTTTAATTGACTTTGTAGCTTACACTACATTTCACTTTTGGTTTTGGTCTAATTCTCCTCTCTTTTTTCTTTATCACTGGAAAAATAATTTGTGTTTAGCATCTGTAACTATGAGAACTTCAGAGTTTTACTTCGCATTTCTAATACCCGTTCTTTATCTGTTTTAGCATCTCCCTGTATTCTTCCCAGTGTTCTTTACTTCCTATTTTCTTGTAAGTATAGCATATTCTCTTTTTCCCCTCAGTTTCTATTGACCTGTTTAACCATGTGGAGTTAATTGAAGCTACATCTCACTCCTGAAGAAAATTATTCAATTACTGTATAAGTTCAGTTTCATTTTTACACCCTCTCCTTATCTCTGGGGTATCTTGCTATTTGTCTGAAAAGTATTTAATGCAATATCTTTTTATATAACACATCTATCTAGAATTGCCCAGCATTCATCTTAGTAGAAATTAAATTTCAGTTCCATTCTGTTTGTTTAGTGGTTGGAATCTGACATGAACAGGTGGGTTCCTGGCAGGTCTCAGGAAACAACCAGTCATGTAATTCATCTATCATTCTGTCTTATCTATGACATATTTAAATGGTTTCCAATTTAAAATTGAGCTCACAGTTGTGGTTGTTTATGTACTAGTCCCATTATTTTTGTGTACATGACCTTTGCTTTACTCAACAGAATTCCTCTGTCTTTTGTGTAGTGCCTCCTCTTGATACTTTTGATTTCTTTGTGTGTTCTTAGTAGATTGTTTCCTAAGGCAAGATTTAGCATTGTAGGCATCTGCTGTACCTAAAAATGTTCAGACCCTGTCACCCATGAACCACCTCTTAGTAAATATATGTCTGAGCGCAGCTTTATGAACTTCCTGCTGAACATGAGGCGTCAGTACTGGACTTTGGAACTGCTGCAGTGGGAGTTGTAACAACCTGCAAGCCCAGATTTCAAATGGAGATTTCTTTTTTACCTTTTCCCTGCTTTTTCAAATTACAGGTCGTGGATCTAAGTCCTTCCATGAATTTGGAGCGATGATGTATTTAAAAATCTATACATTTGTTCTTGAACTGTGAACACAACAGTATGACTTCCATGAAAAGATGTGCTCTTGCCCACATCACCAAATAGTCAAATAAACCTTACTTTCCTATTGCCAGCTACACAAACTATAAAGTTCTCTCTGAGGTCACTTTGATTTAAAGTATCAGACATGATACATTCTTTTCTTTGCTTTTGTGTAGCAACAGCCATTATGGTACCTAACTAAACCTCCCTTGGTTTTCATAGGCTTGATAGTAGTTACTAAGTCCTACTCTCTGAGACAGACCTTAACTGGTATGTCTCTTATGAAACTTCCGTGGAAATTTGCCTTAAACCACATGTTTTTCTGTTGGTTGATTGTTTTCTCTGCCACAGATGTAACTTCCCAATTTCTTGCTTTTTTTTTCCCCCTTCAAAATTTCAGCCTCCTAGTATTAGTCTTTGTAATAATTTAGAGGGTATGGTTTCATATTTATACATTGGTGCTGCTGAAATAATATGTCCCACTTAAATATCACCATGCTTCATCATCTCTTGCTTCTTTAGCTATCTCTTCTGTTTAGCTATCACTGTTGGTACTTGTATTTTAATCTAGATGCTAATAATTTCTGTAAAGAAAAGATCCAGTACTTCATAAAAGCAGATTCTTACAGGAAAAAATAGCTTTTGAGGATAGGGACCACCTGTAGCTAATAATCCTGGCTTCTGTATTCCTTGCTTTGTGGCCTGAGGGAAGCCTCTTTGGCAGCTCTGAACCATTTTCTAGGTATGGTGGCATGTGTTAACTACTTAATTAGTGGTTTATGGACTTATCAGTTCAGGGTTTTTGTCTGTGAGATTTTTCCTTTGGTAATTTGTTCATAAATATGATGACAGTCAATGAAGTAGAAAGGCTAAGGTCTTACACAGACACTTACTGCTTTCCTCAGCAATAAGAGGAGCACACACCACCCAAATATTACTCGTGCATGTTATTCATCCTGCTGTGTAAGGACAGCTCACTGCCTTCCAGATGCTGGCTGAGCTCTGCTCACTGCTTTCAGCTGTGGTTATTTCCCTGTGATTGATCATGGGCACTTTTGAGGAGGGAGGTTATTTATTTATTTATTTATTTGTCTGTTTATTTACCATTTTGTTGCAAAGTTTGAAAATTTTTTCTTATGACGGGCATTTTCCCAAGACTTCTTGCTGTCCTAGTGGTCATAGAAGGGTGTGGAGTGGAAAGGACCTTAAAGATCATCCCATCCCTCTGCCAGGGGCAGGGACACCATTAGATCACATTGTTCGGTTCCCCCTCCAGCCTGGCCTCGAACACTTCCAGGGGCAGGGCATCTGCAGTTTCTCTGGGCAACCTATTCCAGGGTCTCCAGATTTGTTCCAGCAGATCTGTGTCGTTCTTTTGCTGCTGCACCGTGTTCAAGATCTTTGCTGTCTCTGCAAATCCCAGGTATGCAGAGCTAATACCATTTGTACTGTGGTTGGGGCAAAATGATGTGAAGACAAGTGCCTCCTGTGTTTTCTAGTAATTGCCTGCAGTGAAACAGGAAAAAGCCTAATTGAGGCAGGATGTCCTATTTTTTCCTCCTGCAAAGCATCTCATCTGAATCTTACTCTTGGTAGTTTCCCAGTGTTGACTTTAGGACTTTTTCTGAGGCTTTTTTTATTTTATTGTTTTGGTGGAATATTTTTTTTATTATGATTATTATGAGAGTATTATTGGATGTGGTCCACAAGCTCTCCAGCTGAGGCAGATCTTCATATATGTGCTGATCCTAGCTAGTATAGCCAAAAAAAAGGAGAGGCCAGATTCAGCTTCAGAGCACAGATTGTCACTTACTCCTTTCCATCATGCCTCCTTTCAGCCGTTGCCAGTACATCATATCCTCTGCAGCAGTATAAAAGGGCAGATTTAGCAAGGTGATTCTGTTATGAATTACTTTTTCAGTTCAGAGCATCTGAGTAACCCGCACCTGTTGCATGGGATACCCAAAGATACCATTCCTCAGAGGTCCCTGAAGCTGTGTTTACACTTTCCCAAGACCTGTAATCTTCTTTTTGCCCTATTTTCTCCCACTGGTGCCCATGCCCAGCTCTTGATTTTCGCTCCATGCCCCCGTAGGCAGCAGAAGTGGTTGAGGACCTGGCCAACTCTCTTGCTTAAGTGTGAGGATCAGGACTAAATACCCAGCACTGCAATGTTTAGTTTTTTCACTTGAGGGTTTTGGG
>VWYI01017683.1:3511-16678 GCA_013399455.1 Anthoscopus minutus | reverse complement strand
CGGGCGGGCGCGGCCCCTCGCCTCACCGGGAAGGAGGCTTTCCTTCCCCTTGCGGTGCGCTACCCATGCCGTCTTGGCCGAGAGGTATGGTTGCCGCGCTGGGTATGATCCGGTCGTGGCAGAAAGCAGCCGGCAGATGAGTCCATCAGTAATTGGGTAGACCGTAGGGCGACACAAACACAGCGCGGGGTAGCAGTCCAGAGCTGGTGGTGTTTTCAGTTTGCAAATCTGGACACTACCTGCTCAACATCTGTTTGCAGCAAACAAGATAAAGTGGCTCCCTGGCACCCTGCAGTTTTGCAAATGGAAACACAGACTCAGTTTTTGCTAAGCTTTAGCTTAAAAGATTTGAGGTCAGCCAAAACTTAGATGCATTATTCTTATATTTTCTTAGTCTTGAGTCACATCACGACTAGTGCTCGTTGCTGGGGAATGACATGTCCTTTCTTCTAGGAGGAAATATGTTTCTTAAGAGTGCAAACTTCTCTAAATGTAAAAGAAGTAGTAGCAAGACACTTCTTTTCAAGCCTTTCCTTCTTGTAGGCAATATTCCTCATCTCTTTCCTGCAGCAGCTAAACATTGTCTTCCTTGGTTATTCTGTATCATTTCTTGTAACAAATATTCTTCCATTTGCATAAATAATGAATGCAATGATGCATTTTTGGTATTGTGTTCATCCTTGATTCTTTAAAAACCATAATTTCTCAGAGCAATTATATATGTGTGTATGTGTGAGGAAGCCTTGCTTTGCATTTAGTTATCCACAGGTCTTAGCTCCTAGATATTCTCCTGTGTGAACTGAACTCTTTAAGCATTCTGCTGTAAATGTATAGCACTCGGGGATTGGTTTTTTTTTCTGAATCTGAAAGTTTCAGTTTGCCTGTTTGAAAGGTAATCAGTGCTGTTTACTGCATGTGTTACCAGCCAAAGGCTTGAGAGGAGTTAAATTGTGTGGTCATGAGGCTATTGTATAATCAGGCAGGTTAGCCATTGGGAAGGACCATTCTTCAGCTGCACAGAAGACAGCAGAGTGTATTTCTAAATGTGAGGTCTGTCCACAGACTGAAAGCTGCCACAAGCATTCAGGCTTGTCTGAATGGGAGTCTATGAAACTCTTGAGTCTGGGAGACCCAAAACCCTGTAAAATCTGGACTGCCTTCAGCACCTACCATTTGTGATTCAGTGGAATCTGTATTTCACTTGCTGATGTTGTTCCAGCTTGTACGTCCTATCTCACACTTGTTAACTTTGGCTTCTGCTTTTCTGATCAATGATACTAGATGAATTTCTAAATTTGTTACTGAGATGAGAATAGTAATTTTGTTTGAGTTTACTTTGAAGAAAATGTTACTCCTCTTCCCGCTGAGATGTTGATTGCTTGTCTTTAGACTGTGGGAGAGAAAAAAGGGCAATTTAAGAAAGTCATGATCTGCCTCATGTTCATGACTTTTCCTTCCATTTTTACCTTGTATAAGTGCAGGTCTGCTGGCTTTAAGCAGACTTCATTGTGTGCATACATTTTTTCCAGTGTTTTGAAGGCTGAGCATAAATCCTGAAGGCTTAGGTTTGTAGGTGTTTTGCTGACATGATTAATCAGGCAAATAATTCTAGGGGCTTCTAGGGGCTGGACTGCTTGTCTGACTTGTGACAAGAAATATATGACATCTAAGAAGAAACCCATAGAAGCAGATTAACTGGGGGACAAAACCTCAGCAGAATCCTTTGGCTGGCTTTCCTCACCTCTGTGCAGAAGACAAAGTGTGGCACTCAGCCTAACACTACTTGTTGCTCCTGTTGTACCCATGTGTCGTCTCATAAATTCTGCAGGGCTGTCGAATGCTTCCCATGGCTGCAGCTGCAGAAGGGGCAGGAGAGCACTGGCCCACAGCTGGCAGAAGTGGGCTGTGATGTAAAGGAATGTACACTTGTTTACATGTTCATAAGTATACAAGTCGTGCTTGCTGTGCAGCCCAGATGTTTGCATTACAAGTACCCTGCCACCTCTTGCCATGAGCGTCACTGTTTTCAAGTGGAGATATAATGGGCAAAAGTTAAGTATCCTGTGTATCTGAATGAGCCAGCTTTGCAGTGCTGGCGGACAGAGATGGCTCTTTCCTTCACAGCTGAAGATGTGACCAGTTGGCAAGGCAGAGTGTGTGTGTGTGTGGTGTGTGGGTGTGTGGGTGTAGAGTGTGTTGACCACAGGCAGGAACTTTAACTCTTTATTAATTTCTTGAACTGTCACAAAGCAATATAATGAGACTAGTAATATCTTACTTGTATTTCTGTAGGCACAAATTTGTTCTGAAAAAGTACGTTTCTACTAACAAAAGTTTGTTTAAATGTACTGAGCAGGGTGCCTACAATTAATCTAATGAGCAAATAAATTTTATGAGCATGTGAAATGCAGAAGATTGAAAACTATTTTTCATACATATTCATCAAGTCAAACTGCTTAAGGTTTGCTTTTAAATGTAAGCAACTTAAAAATACATTTGAAGACCCAGGTTAAAAATAGTTGGCTTGCTGTTTGCCTGCACCAAGGAGTCTATTTTTGTCCTTATTTGGTAGATTGCACATAGGCTTTTCTGGGGGGTGTTTCAGGCCTCCTTTGTAGCAATCTAGCCCTTGGATTTGTGTGCTAAATCATTTTGGTTTGGTTAGCAGTCATATTTCTTCCTGACGTACAGATTTTCTAATCACATAGATATGGAAGGAATACAGAAGTTTATTCTAAGATCTAAACATGTTTTCAGCTCGCTCTTTGAACAGTGACTTGATTTCACTATTACTTTCAAAACCACACTGAAATTCAGGGGAATGCCCAAACTTGAAGCATCCTTTTAATACTTGACTGTCCTTTGTACCTATGGTGTTAGATTTCCCCAGCACTACTGAAAATAATAAATAAAACAAACCCTATCAATAGTTCATGTTAAATGGTTTTATCTATAAACATGAGTTTGAGTTTGCCTAAGATTGATTAATGTATCTCTTAAAATTAAAAGATGTGACACTACCTGGAAATACTGTTTTTAGAGTTCATGTGCATGTTTTGTTGTATTGAAGCTGCATAGAGTGAAGGAGTTTAATCTTTCATTCTCATATACAGATATTTAAACCTGTATAAATTCTATGTTTAGAACATGATATAAGCAGAAATAGATCCTATGTATTTGTACATGTTCAGTATAAATATTTATACGAAAACTGTCTATGTAAAACAGGTATATGGAGAGTGGAGGCAGGACTGGTATCTCTTAAAATTAGTCTGTTATTTTGTAGTTAGCAGGAGAGGTCTGTTTTGTGATCTGAAAACAATCAGCCTCAGTTCAGAATCTCTGACGTTATTTCTTTGTGTTTCTTGGATAGTACTTCTTTTTGGGATAAGTACACTGCTGTAGGTCTGGACAGTTGATCCTAATGAAGTAGCTTGCCTGAGCGATCCTTACAGGATTTCATCTGTGTTGCTACTGTGACAGCTGCTTGAATTGTGGGGGGGTTCTGCTTTTTTCTCCTCTTGTTTGCAGGGATTTTAGCTGCCTTGCCACCAGCTCTGGTAAGTTAGAGGGTGGTGTTCCTACCTGGCTTCTGCAGGCTGAAATTTGCTGCCTTTTCAATCTGCCTGCCATTCATCGTAACAGCCAAATTCTTGAGATGCTAGAGGGCTCCTTTAATGTGAGCATTTATCTTTCCTGCTTCTCTGGGGCCCAATCCTGCACCCTTGCAGCAAGTAGGATTTTTGATGCTGCCTCTTCTAAAGTCTCTGTTGTGACAGGGACCTTGCCAGGAGGGTGCAGCTTTCTGCCACCTCCCACACACACTACTGCTTCTATTTGCGTGCTAGAAATAACAAGGCTGCATGACCTTCCCTTGTTGCACACGCACTTCTGAGGTCAGTTTTTTGACAGGAATGAGTTGTGGGAGTAAGGTGAGCAGAACTTACCTCTGTTTCTCCTTTATATCAGTCCAGCTGCACAGGTGCTTCTATGTGCACTGCCAGCAGCAGCAACAATTGCAAGTATGGATAGTTTTTGTCCAAAATATTGGATTAAGTACATCAGGATATCTGCTTTGCAAGATGCAATTCAAAATACATCTAAATATGAAATGGGATGATTTAAGTCTTTGCAGGGAAATGAAAATCAAGAACCATGGAATAAATAATATATTATTTCTGATAACCATTTTCCTTTCCTATAATTTGTTAAAGGATTTCACTTTTCTGCTTACTAGAAATGTGTTTTGGTTGCATTCTTGTAGCAGGGATAATTACTCATTTGATTGTGAGCATTTCTTCTGTCCACAAATATGACAAAAGATTGTGTAATGCTCTGGAATATCAGAGGTATATTGCTGGTCTCATGCCAAGATCATTTTCAGCAATGAGATACATATCTAAATAGAATGCATTATGGTCATTACCTTAATAAAATGTGAGTCATGCACACCATCACTTTCATTCTTAAAATACTTCAATAAACTGGTATATCCATTTGCCAATGGATAGAGCACACAGTGGAAGACAAATCTGTTTCTGTGTGGACAAATAGTCTCCAGCATTTTCCATGAAGCTCTTTGCTTAATTTAGCAATTTATGTGTGAGCTCACTAATGAATATTTTAAGCATGCTTGCATGATGTACATTATCAGCAAGTTTTAACTAAAACTATAAATGTAAAACTGTTATAAGGTCTGTTCTGGCTTAACAAAGTCCTAGATTTTAAATGAGACTGTTGGCTAAGTATATCAGTTTGTTCTGGATGACAGACAGAAAAGCTGACTGCTTTGTATCTAACTCTGTATGTGAAAATCCCGTAGCTATTGAGAAAAAGTAGCAACTGATAGCACAAGTTGCTCTGAAACCAGCATTTAAAGCTAAGGTTTCTGAGTAGCAATTTATGACTCAGAAAAACTTTCACGTTCTATCTTGAAAAATATATGCACGCCTTGGGAGAATAAAAGGGAAATTTGAAACGATACAAGCTGTCAGACCACATCATGTGTGTCCACGCAGGAGATCAGCAGGTGAGTCAGAAGGAATTTAGGAAGTACTGGATTTGGGGGATGCAGTGGTACTTCTGTATTTCAAATGGATTTTCTCATTTGCAGGGGAGAAGCAATCACTTCAGGGACGTGTAAAGAACATTCAAAAATGTCAGCCTCTGATAATGACATAAATTCCTGATGAAATAAAAACTTGAAATAAAGACTTGAAATGTTCAGTGCAATTAGTCTATATATTTCTTTAGATTTTGAAAATAATTTTCTAATACTGGTTTTTAAAAACAGTTCAAAACCATTTAAAAAGCCATTATCTCTTCATACTACTACATCTTCTTTTCATCTTGCTATCAAGTCTATTGCAGTAACAGTCAAAATTAATTTATAATCCACCTGCTTTCTGACAAGAACAGATGTCATTTTTTTAGCTGTTATCTCTATGTACTTGTTTGTACCGTCTTTGTGTGAAAGAACATTTGGGATCTGAGCAGAGGAAGGGAATCTGACTCATAACAGGTGAATAGGAACTGAATTAGGTACAGCTGTCCAAAACATTCAGTCTTTCTTGTGAGAGCAGGGTATATACATGGTGACTGCATTCTTCTTCCTTCTCAGCTTTCATGTTTGCTAGTTCACTGTTCAAAGCTAGAGGAGAACTGATTCTGCTGTATTTCTCTACTGAAGTTTGGATAACCATGGAAAATATGTCAACCCCTGGCAGCAAATACATTTTGATTTCTTTCACCAATGAACATTATCTGCCATCAAGCAGATTTTCACAGAATGAGCTGGCAGCTAAAATTATTCTTGAAATGCTTTTTAAAAACAGCATTTATGTTTATAGTGATCTTTTTTAAAAAAAATTGTTTTGAAGTACAGAGTTTTATGACCAGTTGCTCTCACGTATTCATGCATAAGATCTAGTACTGCATATTCTGTGAACAAACAATTGGTACAAAATAAAGCTTGTGGCTCCTGCAGAGTATCTTACTGGCATGTGTTGCTTCCTTCATCCTAGAGGTGGGTGGCTTCTTCCATTTTGTGTGTGATAGTGACGCATCTGCAGTTCCTGCTTGCTTCTTTGAGCCTCTTTCTACATTACTATCAGCGTTTGACAGTGTTTTTGAGATGAGGGAGAGCAAGCTGAGTAGAGGAGGGCTCTGCTTTTGAGCATTGTTTCACAATGTGCTGAAGAGTTTTATTTCTGCTGCTGGTGGCAGAATAATGGTGGTATCATATTTTTGCTAGTTTTCAACACATGCTTTCCTACAGATGGTGGAGATTAACACTGCAGTGCCCGTTGTTTGAGCTGCAGTGCTGAAGACAAAAGGTTTGCCACAGCTGCTTCAGCAGCAGCGAGGAAAGGGTCCCCAGGGACCTTTGGCAGGATCTGGTCTCTGTGCATCACTGGCCAAGAACAGAAGTTTATGAACACTGTTCATTTGTTTATTTATGACAGCTGGTTGTTGTCAGTGGTCCCTTGCAGGTCACACATGTTTAAACTTAATCAGAGAGAGCTCCTGCCCTTTATTTTGTTTTTTTGCCTAAATGTTTTGCTGAACCCAATACAAGGTAGGGAAGATTTTAACTAATGTTTTCTTGTGTGGTCAGCATTTATTGTGTGGTCAGAAACCTCAAGCACTATAAACAAGTGGATCCTAAACATTTTGGGCTTAATTAGTTCTCTGATAAATTTTTGGAAGTATCCAAAATTCCAGTTTATATTAGCGTGTGTTTCTGTACTGAACTCAGCAGCAAAACTTGCATTGACTTTCACTAACACAAGAGCAGCCTCTGAAGCTATTGTTCTAGTTCAGCCTAAATTCCACTGGAAAGTGGTTTGAGATGTTTCAGTAAATATTCTGAAATAATATTTCTCCCTTGACATCTGGAAAATTGCATAGCTAAAAGTTTAAGTATGTATGTGTACTCACTTTTAGATCAGGTGTTTTGGTCCACTTCATGCACATTTCAATATGCATCCTTATAAAGTGTAGTAATGCTTCAATAATAATCAAGCTAAGATGGAATGTTAATGAAGTGCAATTTTTTTTTTTTACTAGAGATGTGAAACCTTTCCATTAACAGTGAATTGAAGATTACAGTGGAAATGAGTACATGAGGAAATGACTGTAGGGGATGTTCAAGCCTTTTGGGGATTCATTTTCTTATTTAGTTTGAACTAAAAAAATATTCCCCCAAAAATCCAACAAAAGCCCACAAACCACAATAAAGTTTCTTAGGGGGTGTTTTCCAGATTTTTGGTAAGGTTGAAGCTGTAAACTCTTAGGTGATGAATATTTTTTTTCAAAACCACTGTTAGATGAGAAAAGTAATACAAGAAGAGATTGGATCTTTTGCTGAAGATTAAGGCACTGGTATCTAGCTGGTAAATACATATTTCTCAAGATCCTGCAGGCGAATTTAAGTAGGTATAAATCTTAGCAAAAACATCAGCATTTGAGAACAAACATACATCCTTAACACACAACACAGAAGAAGATAATAGCTTTTCCAATTATCTTTTCCAAACATTTTTGCTGGAAGCTTCAAGACTGCTGAATGGGCATGGATATTTGGGCATTTGAGCCTTTTTAGTTTGTACAGTTTCTTGTTAAGAAGTTCTGGGAGGAAGATGGTGAGTCATTCATTGGCATCTTTGAAAATCTGTCATTTTTTTGCTAAAAGAATGAAAATCATGACTGGTCTTCAGGTCCACTGGGTGGGCACTGTAAAATTATTATTAATATCTTGACTTTCAGGTAACTTACTGCTACAACACGTGTGATTCATATAGGTTTCTGGCAGGTAGCTGGTACTGGGCTTGTGATGCTCTGTCTTCTTCAGCAAGACTTGCTGGGTCATAGAGAAATTTGTAGGAGACACAACTTTCTCCCCACCCTTCAGTGACTGTGCACATACTTTCAATAACACTGGAAACCACATAAAATGAAAAAGAGTATCCAATGCATAGAAAAACATGCAGTGGCTTGATAGATGTTGTTCTTGAGTATTCCTGTTCAGCTGGAGTGAGTTTTTTGTTCAATTGTGGTAAATAAGGGTTTTTTTCTCTGGCTTGGAGCCACATTTTCAATCCTTTAATTTATTTGGGATTTTCTTTTGGCAGGACAGGATGTTCTGCTCTGTCTGTGAAAATGTCTTACTTTATTGACAAGATATGAAGGTCAAGAGAAACACTCAGTTAGGTTTGTATTCAGAGACATCATCAGAAGATGAAGAGAAAGGGACCCAAGAAAATAGAAGTAGTCCATTTATAAATGCTAATCAAATTTAAACCTTCTTCAGGTTTTTAGCTATAACTGGTCATACTTTTAATTCTCACCGATTTTCATATATAATTTCTGTTCTAGGAGGCTAATTTTCTACTTGCTTCTGAAAATATTGTCCAGGTATGGAATAGGAATAATGTATAATCTCATTACAGTTGCAGTCAGAATTTATGCTTTTGTCCTTCTGCTTTTGGTATAGTGATTTTGATCATTAATGCTTCAGATTATATCCACTGATTTGAGATTCTAATGCAAAGTTATATTTGTGGTCTAATGCTATCTTAACTCCACATCCTTTCCTAACTCTGGGTCCCAGGAGACCTCTCAACTAAAAAAATCTGTCGTCATCTTTTATTCTCACTGTTACTGGCAGAAGAAGTTTATTTCATAACTCAGAGTTGCCAGTGTTTCTTGAACTGGCTTTATAAGATAGTTACTTGTAGTAGACATTCATAAAATAAAAAAGGTAGTGATAAAAAACCTGTACTTTTCTTCAAAACTTCCTCTGCTTGGAGATATTTGCTATTTCTGCATCTCTCAGGAAATTCAATATTTGCTTTAATAACATAGAATAAATATTGACTGCTGTATTGTGGTATTGATTTAATAAATCCCTTTGATACTAACATATCTAACTTTTAAGCATTACTTGGTACATTAAAAAGGCTCTCCTGACCATGATCCAGTTGTAACGACCTTTTTTCACTCTTAATTAAAATTTACTCTCTTTTCATTTTCTCTCAAGAAATTAATCTGCTGCAATGGCTTAGTAGCAGATGAACTTTAAAATAATGGTGTATCTCCTCTACTTTTCAGTTTTGTTTTTTTCATGGCTTTAACTGAAAAGATCATGTTTCCACATTTACAGGCACATTTCATTTTTTTCATGTGTTTTTTTTGTTCGTTTGGTTTTTTCTAGCAAAACATTGAAGCTTTAAACAACTTTTTATTTTTAATATATATTGCAAATTGGCAATTTATTATTCAGAATGCTACATAATGTTTAGTAACCTGGCTAGCAGATAATGATAGCAATTAATGCAACTATGGAGAAAGCTATGCAGATGGCATAGAAAATGCTTTAGCTTCCCTGTGTTATTTAGCAAAACATAGGCAAATGATACAAATTTTATTAAATACAGTAAATACATATACTGGAATACTGACATACAGGTGTAGAAGCAGGAGAAATAGATTTAGACCTTTAATTTATTCCGAAGAAAAACAGTTATTGATGACTAGAATCTCTGCTATGCAGGCAGATGTTTGATAACCTTAGTTTCTCTTTGCATAGAGGAGAGGTTATCTGTAACTCAAGACCAGTATTGCAAATTTGGTGTTTGCTTGTTTTTTTTAAGGTTGCAGCTTTCAAGGTGGTTTTAGATCTGTTTTCCTGGCATAGATTCTAGTTTGGTTTCATGTATTTTGTGACAGTCTTTTGTTCTATTACAAATCTGGTATTTTTCTCAAGGAGAGTAAAATATCCTTGTTCTTTTTGCTTTGAGGATAGTATCTGCTTTAGTGCAATATATGGCATTTCTTTCTTCAGGTGTGAATGAGATACGCCTTTTGTTTTAGTTCAGCTGAAGTCTTCATTGTCCCAAAAATTCAACAGTGAGTCTTCATCTACCCAAGCAAAGACTTTTTCTGAAGTCTCTTTGTTGATAGAGATGTGTGTGTTTACTTGTCTTTGGAGTTTCATTCACTGCTACCTGTAAGAACATGCTGGCAGGTGAATTTGGGGTGAGGGAGCATTTACACAATACTGCCTGTCATTGTTACAATAAAATTTGAATCATGGATCTTTGTATCACCAATGTCACCTTAAGCCACAGTGGCACACAGGGCTACATTACTCTGAGAAGCCTCTTTCAGTTCATTTTCAGATTCAAAGAAAAATGGCCAAAGTGTATCCAGGCAATTTGCACAGATATCACACTAGAAATTATGAGAGTCTGGCTGGGTTTAAAGGTCAACGTATGATTTTTACTTCTGTAGCCACTCAGTCTTTACTACCTACATGGTATAACCAGAATGTTTGACATCAAAGTATTTCTGAAGTTGTCATGAAATAGGATGCTGGTTCAGACAGCAGCTCTTTATTGTTTTGGTATTCTGAAGTAGTTATCTGGAAGAAACCAGGAAAGTGTTGGAGACTGTTAAGGACTAGAAGAAATTACTGGTACAGCCTGGCCTTGAAATCTGGTTAAGTTGGATGCTACTAGACAATGCAGGTTTTATATTGTCAGATTCAAGTCATAGCTTTTCAAACAAGGTGTATACCTTCTGACAGAAGAGCAGGATTTGGACTAAGGTGGAAATAGTGTTTGTGGAAAGAAATCACAGTTTCTGAATGTCTGCAAAGACTAGAGCCTTCTTTGGTGCAGGAACTAAAAGGACATTCTTTTGAAAATCTGGTGGATTTGGGGATCCTTTTCCATAAATGTCAGAGTTTCATCTTGCACATGTATGGGTTTTTTGGGGTGTGCGTGTGTGTGTTTGAGCACTAGAAAATGAGATAATAGATTTCAGTGAAGAGGTACAAACCCAATGAGCAACTGGAAACAAAAGTTGTGAGAGGTTCACTCTACTGTTCCTACAATGGGCTAAAGATGACATAATAACTTTCTATTAGAGGAAGACATCACTTGAGGATTTAAAAGTGGACTTTTTACACTCTCTGATTTTCCCACAAGAATTTTGCATCCTGAGATCTCTGGGACAAGACCTAGGGGCTATCTGGTCTGTTCAGATCTTCATCATTATAGGGAAGAAATTAATGGGGACAAAACTCTATTAGACTTCAATCTGGACACCACTGTAAATGACAAACGAAAGGGCTTTTAAAAACATTTTAACAACAAAAGGAAGATCAGGGACAACACTGATCTGTTGCTTGATGAGGTCCTCACAAATAGGGACATACAAACAGCAGAGATTTTTAATACCTTCTTTGCCTCTGTTTTCAACACTTATTATGGACTCTGGGAGTCCCAAAGCCCTGTGTTGAAAGACTGTGACTGGGGGGAATGATAGCCTTCCAACAGGCCCTGAGTTTGTTCAAGATGTGCTGCTTCAGCTGGCTGTGCATAAATCTATGGGGCCTGATGGGATTCATCCCAGAGTTCCAAAAGAGCTGACCGATATCATTACAGGACATCTCTCTATTATTTTTCAAGTGACATGGGAATCTGGAGAGGTCCCAGTTTACTGGAAGCGGTAAACTTCCCAATTTCAAGACGAGAAAGAAGGAAGAGCAGAAGGTAATGACCAGCCTGTCAATCTCAATTCACTGCTTGGTAAAATTACAAAGAAGGTTATTCTGGGATTAGTTGGAAAACCCTTAAGAAACAACACAGTCATTGGTCATAGCCAGCAAGAGTTCACACCAGGGAGGCAACTGGTTGACCTCAGTAAGCCAGTAGATCTGGAGCTTGTGAATTTTAGCAAAACTTTTAATGCTGGCTCTCACAATATCCTTCTGGAGACAATGCTTAGCACACAGCTAGACAAGTCCATAATATGTTGAGTGAACTGATGGGACTGGCTTGGAGTTGCATGATGTTACATCAGGCTGGTGACCAGTCACCAGTACCATTCCCCATGAGTCAATTTTGGGACCAGTGGTCTTTAATGTTTTTATACTCAGAACACAGAAATCAAATGTACATTTATTTTTCAATGATACTAAACTAAGAACAGCTGTAGACTCCATTGAGGGTAGAGTTGCTGTACAGAGAGATTTGAATAGACTAGAGGGCTAGGCAGCCACCAACTATGCTAAATTTAGTAAGAGCAAGTGCTGTATTCTCTATCTAGAATTAAGTAATCTTGGTTGTATGTACAAACTGGAGAGTAAGAGGTTGCAAAACAGCTCTGCAGCAAGATCTCCTTGTGTTGATGACAAGGTGAGCCAGCAGTGCCCTGGCAGCCAGGAGAGCCGACAGTGTCCTGGGGGCATCAGGCACAGCATCACAGCCAGGCAAGGGAGGGGATTGTCCTGCTCTGCTCTGCTCTGCTCTGGGGCGGCCTCACTTCCAGTGCTGGGGGCAGGTCTGGGTGACACAATATAAGAAGGGCATCAAACTACTGGAGTATGTCCACAGGAGAGCAACTAAGATGGTGAAAGATTCCAAGGGCAAAATATATGAGGAAAAGTTGAATTCACTTGCTTTCCTCAGCTTGGAGAAGAGAAGGCTGAGGAGTAACCCCATCAAAGTGTAAAACTACCTCAAGGGGAGCAATGGAAGGCACATTGCTGTTCTCTTCTGTCTCATGACCAGTGGTAGGAAACAAAGAAAAAGAATAAAGCTGTGTCAGGCAGGTTCAGATGGAACATTTGGAGAAGTTTCTTCACTGAAAGGCTTGTGGATTCCTGGAACAGGCTCCCAAGATAAGTAAGTGGTCACAGAACCACTCCTGGTAGAGTTCACGGAGTGTCTGAATGATGCTTTTAGTCATATGATTTAGCTTAAGGTAGTTCTGCAAGAAGCAGGGAGCTGAACTTATTATGGACCCCTCTAAGCTTGAGATGTTCTGTGATTCATCCAGCTGTGACCTCAAGGAAAAAGAGTGACATTATGAAATGCTCAAAGCATATATTTGTTGAGATGTAACACTTGATTTTGTTTCAGCATTTTGAATTTTTCAGGGTGTTTACTTTTTGTTCAGATATCTTACCATGACACTTGAGTGACATAATGGCTCTCTGTAGATCCTTAATGAATGTCTCTATAAAGACCAGATTGTCCTCTTTTGCCTTCTCCACAGCTGTAAAGGTTACTGATATTTCTCTCCTGCCATTGTTTTGTTGTTGCTGTCACACTTTTTTTGTCATTTTTTCTGAAGCCCGATGAGTAATGGAGGACTTGG
>VWYI01017680.1:0-21315 GCA_013399455.1 Anthoscopus minutus | reverse complement strand
TATGCTTATGACTACCTCATTTATTTGTGGGGGAGAGGGGGGAGATATGGTAGATAAGGGCAGGCACTGCGGAAGATTTTGGGATGTGACGGAAAGCAGTAGGACCCTTCCCCCTCACCCCCTGTAATATGCAATCACCTCTATGGTATGTAACCCCTCCTAACTCCAGTAGTTTTCCACTCCTTACTAACCCTACCTGGTCCCACCGTCCCCCTCTGACATAGTAAAGCCCCCTAGACTATTTAACTCCATGAGATAAGGTAATAAACAGCATTTTGACCATCCACCACATTGGTGTCAGTGTGTCAATGGCCTTAGTAACCCAGGTGAGGCTGGGTTGCCGTGCTGTTTCCTGAAAACCAGGTCGCCCGCCTTCTATCAGAAGGCAACACCTCTGCGCCTGCTCTTGCCGCTGCCCACCTCCGAGAAACCCCGTGAAATCCTGTCCTCCTTTTCTTGTCCTGGAACCAAGGATACAAAGGATCTGGATCATCTGGCGAAATTTGAGAATAAGACCCTGCTGAAAAATATACCCATCCACAGTATTTTTCTCTTACTCCTCCTTTCCATCATCCTTTTTCTTCCCACAAAGATTCCTCCTGCTGCTTCTTCCCTTAGCTACATTCTTGCACACTCCCCTTCACCCAATCCCTTTCCAGCACACCAATACCATCCATCCCCTGTTGTCTAAATTTCTTCTGGTCTTTCCTTATTGCAACCCTGGGTGTCCATGTCTTTAATTACCTCTGGGAGAATGTGCAAATGACCTCAACGTGCTCCCAAGGGACCCTTCAGAGATAATTTGAGATCATCATCCCTTTAGCCAGGACCCCTTCCTGGTTTTCCCTTTTCTCCCCTCAATGGGTGCCCTGCCATGTTTTCTCCCCGAGGATCCCACTGTACTCAGTAATGAGATTTTCAGTGCTCTCTCCCTTCCAACTCTTCACAGCCCCCCTGATCTGTCTGTCTCCTGGTCACTCTTGGGTCCCCAATCAATCCCCGGTGCTGTGGCCACCCAAGGGGGCCGATCCCCCAAAGTGGGTGAGGCACCTTCAGCTGCACTCAGTGCCCACTGCCCCGGACAGTGGAAGGAATTCCAGAGGAGCCCCAAGGTGTGAGGGAAAATTGACATCTCCAGAGGTTTCTGTCCACAAAGAAGACCAAGGAGTCCTGTGAAAGTAATTTCATTCATAAAAGTAGGGCAAGGCAATGAGACATTGGGACCTATGGGGTCTCTCCAATTGTTGGCGGAAACAGCCACCTTTTCATTCAAATTTTCCTGGCCACATCTCCCTCTCTGTTTCCACATTGGCTGAATTAGCTGAGAGGTGCAGGCTTCCAAATGCACCTACCCCCTTAATATGCACCTCCTTTTGTACAGCTAATGATATTCATGGCTCTGTTAAGTCTTTGTTCCTCTTCCAGATGTTCATGAATTTAGCAGTACCTTGGCTGAGCAGCAGTCTGTGTCATCAATTAATAACGTTTTCTGAAACTGATAGCCTCTTCTGTCACTCCCTTAAGGGATGTCCCTGGCCCTATGTCCAATGAGATTCCCAGTATCTGTTTGTAAAGACACTTTCCTGTTCTTCCTTTCATAGGGGTCCCCCGTTTTTTGGAGATCCCCCTTGGAGCAGGGTGTCCCCCCTTGGTGCAGGCACAGGGCTCAGGCAGCGCTGAGGCAATGAAAGCAGGCAGCGCTGCTGACTCAGCAGTGTCCAGGCAGAGCCGCAGCTGCCAGCATTCCCCAGCTGGAGCCCGGCTGTGCCCCCCCCGGGCCCCAGCGGCCCCCTTGAGGGGAATTTGGGGAGGTGGGAGGGGAATTTGGGGAGAGGGGGAGCACCAAGGCCAGGCCCCCCCGCACTGACCTGATGGGAGCGGCTGCAGTGGGGAGCGAGTGTGGGCGGGAGCGGCCGAGAGCCCAGCGCTGCCCCAGCCCGAGCTGGCCCAGCTCCATCGCTGCCCCTGCGCTGGGATGCTGTGGGAATGGGGGGGAAGTGGGAGGTGGCAGTGGGTGCTGGGCCTGGGGGCAGGAGGAGAAGGGAAGGAGAAGCAGGGTTGGAGAACAAAATCGTGAAACAGTGCCCATGGGAGGAGAAGGTTGGGTTGTGCAGGAGAAGACAGAATAAATGGGGGAGTGTGAGGAAGAGTAGGGACACAGGATGAGCAGGAGGAATTGGATGTCCCACAAGATTCCATCCCTCCCTATATCTGCAGCACCCCCCAGCCCCAGGAGCATTGTCCCCCACATGCAGTAGGTGGCCAGGGAGGGGGATCCACGATTTTCACAGGGGTGAATCTTGGTGTTTCTGAACTTTATTGGGCCAAATATTGGTGTTTGCTTTTTTGGCAGCGCTGAATCATTCTATTTTGGAGGGGCTTTTTGGCGGAATCTGCTGTTTGGGGAGTTTTTGATATCTATGTTGATGTGTAGAGTATGTTTGGGCTGAATCTTGGTGTTTCTGAACTTTATTGGGCCAAATATTGGTGTTTGCTTTTTTGGCAGCGCTGAATCATTCTATTTTGGAGGGGCTTTTTGGCGGAATCTGCTGTTTGGGGAGTTTTTGATATCTATGTTGATGTGTAGAGTATGTTTGGGCTGAATCTTGGTGTTTTGGAGGTTCATACAGACACAAGATTCCCAATGACTTCCTGTTATGAAGTTGGGCAAGGAGGGAATCGCTAGGCCAAGGTGTTCTCTTGTTTTTTCCCCCAAACCAGGAATTTTCATTCCCAAGCCGTGGCCAGATGGAGAAAGAAGAAAAGCCCCAGAGATCCTGCACGAGGAGGGGCTGCAAACCCAGCTCAGAGAGCTACAGTGAGGGAAGACCTCCCTTGTGCCAGGGAAGTGGCCAGAGATCCAGCTAGAGCTCAGATCTGGTGGAGAAGCCTCATGGCAGGGAGAAGCTGCACAAGTGCTTGGAATGTGGGAAAGGCTTCAGAAAGTGCTCCAGTCTTATCCGTCACCATGTGATCCACAGTGGGGAAAAGCCCCACAAGTGTGGGGAATGTAGTAAGTGCTTCAGCCAGAGATCCAGCCTGATGCAACACCAGAAGATCCACACCGGGGAAAAGCCCTATGAGTGTAGGGAATGTGGAAAGAGCTTCAGCAAGAGCTCCAACCTGCTCCAACACCAGGTGATCCACACTGGGGAAAAGCCCTATGAGTGTGTGAAATGTGGAAAGTGCTTCAGCTGGGGCTCCCACCTGATACAACACCAAAAAATCCACACTGGGGAAAAGCTATACAAATGTGGGGAATGTGGGAAGACCTTCATCAACAGCTCCAGCCTGATCTGAAAACAGGTGCTTCACACAGTGGAACGGCTCTACACTTGTAAGAAATGTGGGAAAGGCTTTGGGCTGAGTGCCACTCTGAGAAAACACCAGCTCAGTGTGGGAAGAAGTTTCAGATCAGCTCTGATCTCCTCGTACATGAGCGGATTCACACAGAGGAGAGGCCCTTCCGCTGCCCAGATTGTGGGAAGGGCTTCAAGCGCAGCTCCAACCTAACTGCCCACTGGCACATCCACACCGGGGAGAGGCCCTACAAGTGTCCCAAGTGTGGGAAGAGATTCTCCCAGAGCTCTCACTTGACCCGACACCAATTGAGGCACCACTGAGAGAAGGCCCAAGTGTGGGAAGAGCTTCATGAGCTGCTCCAGCTCCATCCCCCTATGGGAGGATTCACATTGGATGATCCCCAGTGACTCCCATTGGGCAGGGCCCCGCTGATCCATGGTCCTGGTGATCCGTGTTGGCAAGACACCTGGCTGGAAGTCTCCACATCTTCCTGGCTCCCTCTTTGCACCTGGATGAATGCAGGGCAGGAACATCCATGTCCTGGAGTGACTTTTTGATGCTTGTATCCCCAATCGCCTGTTTTGTTTATGTTACGTATTAAGTTCTGCACCTAAGGGTTCAGACTGGTTCTGAGAGCAAAAGGGGGTAAGAAGAAGCGTGCAGTTTGTTTGCAGAAACTGCACTGACTCTCCCACAGCTCACCCTAGACTTTATTGTGTGCAGCATGGACGGACAGCAGGACAGAGCTCTCCTTTGTCTTTAGTTTCTGCTAGCTGAGGTAGAGAAGTTTCCTGTACTGTGGTTTTTCTTTTTTTTATTTGATCTGTTCAAACCTGCTCTGGACTGAAAACCTGGAAAACCCCAGGAGCTCATGGCTGTGGCCCACTGGGGCCTGGTCCTTGGCACTTTCCGGTCCCAGAGAGACTGATAAGAGACTGAGTGAGCCAAGCTGCACCTCATGGTGATGACTTTTCTGGATTTGCCATCTCTATGAACAGTGAGAGGTTTTATAGTTTAATATTATTTCATTTTTATGTGTGTGGATATTATGCTCGTTAAATAAACGGGTTTTTCCACTTTCCTTCCGTGAAATCTTTTCCTGTACCGGTTGGGGGAGGAGCCGCTTGAATCTTTTTATTCTGGAGGAACCTCATTTGGAGGTTTCCTCCCAAATTTGTCCAGACCCAGGACAAGGACGCAGACCAACAATGGGAATTCTTTGGGGAGAGTGGAAAATCTTTCGGGTTCAGTCCTATCCTCTGGTGACATCACAGAATATTAGATAGTCTTGGATGTCTTTTCCAACCTCGGTGATTCCTTGATTTTGATTTCTTATTGCCCAAGGGCATCATCCATAGCCAAATGGTGATGAACTGAGGCAAAGACCAAGATTTTTGGAGACAGTGGAGTGGAAACCCCTCCAAAAATCTTTCTTCCCTCCCACCAAGTATGTGGATTCTCAGCTGGCAGGGACACAGAAATCCTTTTATTTTGGCCTTGAATTGTTTTTTATTTCTCTTCTTCTCTTTAAAATACCTAACTCTGGGGTAAAAACAAAGACATTCAACCAAGACACTAGTGGGGACATGGTAGGACATAGACATGAAGAGTGATATGGAGACACATGGACATTCATGGGGACGTGGCAATTCATCCGAACATGGGGGACAAGAGCATGGATGGAGATGTAGGGGACAATGACAGAGCTGGAAACATGGTGGGGACACAGCCATGGGTGAGGACATGGTGGGACATGGCCAGTGCCATGTGGGGCCATGGCTGGTGCTGTGGGGGATCTTGCAGGGGCTGTGGGGGATGCTGGGTTTGAGGGAGTTGAGGGTTCCTGGCAGGGACTTGGGGCTTGCTGAGGGCTTTGGGGAGCCCAGGCTGAGTGGCTGCGGCTGTGCTAGGAGACCCTGGTGGAGGTTGTGGGGCAGCTGCTCAAGGAGCCCCTGAGCTGGAGGCGCAGGCGGGCATTGGGCTCCTGGAAGGGAATGAACGTCCTTGTCCCCAGGAGGGAAATCCCAGCACCCCTAGGGTGTGAGTGGCATCTGAGAGGGAGGGGATAGCCAGACAGAGCTGTCCTCCTCCAAAACTGCGACCCAAAAATTCCCAAACTCAGAGATTCCTCCCAGGAAAATCTGCCAGGAGCTGCCTGACTTGAAGGAAAGGGGATGGGACTGCCAGACTGAGGAGGTCTGGTCTGGAACCCCCAAAGCCAAGCACGGGGTGGGAAGTTGTGGATTGGAGAGTTGATAGGGAAGGGGCATAAGGGCAAGGTAAAAGATGGGACTGGGACTCCCAAAGAGAGCAGGAGGGGGCTGGTTGCCCCAAAGTGAGTCTGGGGGGCTGTGTGTTGGGGAAACAATGGGAGGGGGGAGGGAAAGGTGGGGCTGGGCAGAAAAAGGGCAGTTCCATGGGGGTCCCTTGGTGTTCCTATCACTGGATCCCTGGAACGATTCCTTGGGTATCTGGGATGGGGGGATGGATCCACACTGGACAGGTTCCAAAGCCCCCTGCCCATCTCGGGGGGGCTCATGGCAGGTTCCCCCAACCCAACAGCTGGTGGTGACCCACCTATAGGGGACATAGGGGTGGGAAAGGAAGTGTGGGGTGGGCAGGGAGGAGAAAAAATAGGAAGAGTGGGACAAAGGATGAGGAGGGGGAAATGGAGGAGTAGGAAAAGGACGAGGAGAAGCTGCAGCAGAACCACGTGGTTCCCCTACCTGCCCGCGGAGTCAGCCACAGCAGCATCCACCCCCCACACACACCCCACAGGTGAGAGGGGAGGGGGAGCTTGCCCCAAATATGGGTCTCTGGGAGTTTTTTTTTTTTGCAGGGGAAGGGATGTTTGGATCTTGCAGGACTCGAAAGGTGAGTTACAAATGCCCCTTTGGGGATCATGGAGGGTTCCTCTGGCGATCTCTCTGTCCTGGCTGGGTGGTGGTACCAGTGCAGGGGGGACATCGATTTTGGGACTCTGATCAGATTTTTGGGGCAGCAGAGTGGGGAGAGCAGTGAGGGGTGATCCCAGAGCTCAGGGATCCCGGCAGCCTGGAGGGTAGGGGTGGCTGGAGATGAGCAGGGTCTGGGCCCACCTGATGGTGAATAGGGCAATGACTTCTAGACCTGGACTTGGGCAGCAGGACTGTCAAATCCAAGGTGCTCACCCCTTGTTTTTCTATCAAGCCAGGATTTGTCAACCCCCAAACTTTGTCTGGCTGCAGGTGGAGGAGGTTGCAAGGAAGAGGAAGATGCCCTGGGACACTGAGGCAGGTGAGGAGGAGGTCAATGTCCCTTTCCCCCTCTCCTGTGCTCCATCTCCCACCCCAGCATCACCACCGGCTGCAGGACAAGGCCACTTTGGGGACTGGGATTTGGGGGATTTCTTTCCCCTTCCCTCTGGCACAGAGGCAAATCCCATCCCCTCCTCATTCTGTCCTTCTTCCTTCTATGTTCCTTCCTCTCTTTGTCTTTCCTTACCCCAGGCACTGAGCTGCAGATGGAGACTAGGGAGGACAAAGCCCCTCAGCAGAACCTCGTGACAGAGACTGTTTTGAGTGGCTGCATGGTGCACGAGTCCAATGGGTAGGAAAAGCGCTGGAGACCCAGAAGAAGGAGGAGCTGCAAACACATCCCAGGGGCTGTGTGGAGGAAAGACCCTCACTGTGCTGGAAAGGCGGCTGGAGATCCAGATGGAACTTGGAGATGATAGAGAAGTATCAAGGTGGGGAGAACCCACATATGACACGCGGAGACAAGACTCTAAAACTCAAAGGCAGAGGGAGTTTTAAAGTAGGTATGTTTATTCAGCCGGACACATGTGGGACATTTCCACAAATACATGNTGGCACGTAGTCTCTTCCTTTCCCATAGGCCAGGATACAGTATATTCTCACGTAACCTAAAGATGTGACCCTAAGCAATATCCATTATTTTATATGCCTATTACTATTCAATACCTTCTAATTTCTATGATTAATATCTTCTAATTCTAACCTCATGTTTCACACAGGTTCTTGGAATGTGGTAAGGGCTTCAGCTGGAGCTCCAACCTGATTCAGTATCACGTGATCCACATGTGGGAATTGTCCTATCAGTGCGGGGAATGTGGGAAGGGCTTCTGGCTGAGCTCCAACGTCATCAATAACTTCAAGATCCACACCAGGGAAAGGCCCTGTGAATAGGGCCCATACCCTCACTCTTCAAGGCCCAATCCTTGGCCCAGTGTGAGATGCAAAAGCATCTGAAGTGACAATTTCACTGACATCTGAGGGGAATTTTTCACAGGTACCTCTCTTGCCGTGACTGTTTGTGTCTGTGTGCGTGCTCCTGCACATATGCTATAGCAAATCTAGGAGAAATACTGCTTTGTTAGGTAAGTACCTTGAATAGCTAAGTTAGGCCTGTAAGCAAGGTTCAGTTATAGTTATGAAGTTTTTGAAATGCTGCTAAGTGTTGTTCTTTCACTAAGTTGTTAAACGTAAGTTTTAAGCCAAGTGTTCTTTTTCTTTTAAGTTGGTCAGTACAGCCTGGAAGTTACAGCTATAAGTTAGGTTAAATGCTGTAAAGTGTTGTTCTTCTGTTGAATTGTTAAGTTATGAGTTAAGTTAGATATAAGTTCAGTGTTTTTCCTCTGTTGAATTGCCAGGCCTGAGGTATAAGTTAAGCTATAAATTAAGGTAGAAGTTAAAGTGCTGATAAGTGTTGTTAAGCTTTTAGGTCGTGTTCCTTTTAATCCAAGCCCGTGCTGTCTTTTGTCCCGTGCCCTTAAACACGACATCCACACACCCACACCCCTCTAGAGAGTTCTCAGTTCATTTCTGTTTTGGCTCCCTGGATTCTGTTTGGTTTTGTTGTTGCTTGTTTTCCCTTGCTGTGCCTTAGCTGTCCTGTAGGCAGTAAAGTGAATCTTGCCAAGGAACTTGTGCTTTGTAGCTTAATATTAAATCTGACTTTTGCTCATGCCCTTGCCACTGATTTTTAAGTGTTCTCAAACTCTCACGTTCACGACAGCACCACCATGTTCCGCATCACCGAGGGCCCTGACAGGTGCCCATGTCACAAAGAGCCACACCTGGCGCCCAGTGCCAGAGGGACAGACTGGAACCAGCACGGAGCAGCCCCCGGACCTGTTGCCTTGCAGCCCCTGCCGTGCCCAGAACCCTGGGAGGCTCTGGCCATGGTCCCAGCTGAGAGCCCTAGCCCTGGCCTGCAGAGCCCTGGGGCTGCAGCCCAGGCTGTTGTGGGGACAAGAGGAATTGGCTGGCTGGATGTGCCAGGGCCTTGTAGGCAGTGGCTCCATGTTCCCTGGGAGGCCAGGGATGAGGAGTATCCCTCAGGGCTCTGCCTGGGCCCCAGGGCTTGTCCCTGCCTTGCTCAGTGACACCCAGGGGCAGCCCCCGGACCCGTGGCCTTGCAGCTCTGCTTCCTGATGGATTTCTACCTGGCTCAGATCCAGCTGAGGTGGTTCCAGGGTCAGCAGGAGCTGTCAAAGCACATGGTGGCCGCGGGGTCCTCTCCATCTCCAGGTGGAACACGTCAGCCTGGAGCACCTCCTCAGCCAGCTTTAGGGCACGGCATGGACCCCACAGCACCGTGGGCAGTGGGGGAGGCACTGGGTGGGGAAAATAGGAGGAGATTGGAGTGTGCTGGGAGAAACTGGGAGGGAGTTTGAGATAGCCTTGTTTACACTGAGAGAAGGGCTTGGGTGTCTGTAATGGCTGAGGAGGGGTTTGAAGGATATTGGGGAGGGTGGGATTGAGTTCTGGGGGTCCTGGTGGACACTGGGAGTTTGGGGGTGCTGGGTGGAATTGGGAAGGATTTGAATGAGTCTGGAGAGGCTGGAAGGAGATTGCGTGATGCAGCTGGCCAGGAGCCCGGGCTAGCTCTGCCTCCACACCAGCGCCACACCAGGTGTAGGGAACCTCCTGGGCACTTGATTGGCCTCAGGAGAAACCTTTAGAGCCGCAGGGCTCTGCCGAGTGCCAGGACATCTATGGGGTCGGGTGAAGGAAAAAGGAGGAGGCTTTCAGTATGCAGTTCCAAGGGAAAGTTTTATTACGAGAAGGTGCAAATGAACACAAAACAGGGGCAAACATAATTTTAAATACAACCAAGACTTGGGGGGAGGTTACAAGGAGTGGACTAATCACAATGAGTGGAGGGACAACAAATAGGGAGAATACAGGGAGGGGACACAAGTTGATAGGCAGGGTGACAAACCACTGGGGTATGGTAGGTTAGGGGAATTCCAGACGGGGTGGAGAGCTAGGAGTGGAGATCAGGGAGGATTGACAATGAATTTACTGGAACAAGGCGTAGGAATGGGTGGATTGACATGGGAGGGTATAACTCAGGATTGACATCCCAGGGTGGGAGGGACAGGGAAGGTGCTGGAAACCAGGGAAGGGTTACAATTGACAGGGGAGAAGGGTGGATACAAGTTGAGGAGGGAGACCAGTAACTCAGGGGAAACCAGCTAGGGAAATAATAGGGTACGTATAACATTAACTTTTATCAGATTGACAAAATAAACACCTGCCACAATTGAGGATTGGAAAGCAGGGTTGGGATGAGGTTCTTTGTGCTTGGAAGAGACTGGGAGGGGTCTTGGAGAGTTCTGGTGTGGCTGTGAAGAGACTGGGAGGGGTCTTGGAGAGTACTGGTGTGGCTGGGAAGGGACTGGGAGGTTTCAGGGGGTCCTGGGTGGGCTGGGGACGACTTGGAGCTTGGAGGGCTTGTGAGGTTTTGGGGTGTCATGTCACCCCTTTCCCCAGAGCATGTGTACTCCCCCTGAGGGCCCCCAGCCCGGTGTCACCCCTATTTCTCTGCCCATAGACCTCCTGAGCTGCTGGCAGCCACAGCCTCTCACTGTGGCCTTGGGCTCGGTCGGGACCCCCTGCTCCCGCTGAGGGTTGTGTGTCCCCCCCAGCCCCTCTGTCACTCTGCCCCTGCCCAGCTGCTTCCAGTATTCCAAATAAAGCTTCCCAGTTCGCCCCAGTCCCTTTTACAGGGGATAGTGGGGAGGGATTTCAGGGACCTCGAGAGGGGCTGTGATTGGGGGTGGGGCAGACCCAGCCCCGGGATGGATTGAGAATGGGGATTCCTGTGTGTCCCCCCCCATGTTACCCCACTCTGGGGATTTCTTGGAAGGCACCTGAACCCAGCAGGGCTCCCAGCTAACCCGAAAAGGTGCCAGGATGTCCTGAAACCACCAGGAGAAATAGGGGAGGGGGGGTGTGGGGGGCACCCAAGACGGGCCAAAAGCCCAGCACTGCCCCAGCCTGACCTGCCCCGGCTCCATCCTGGCTCCTCCCGTGGGACGCAATCGCGTTGGGAAAATGTGGAGGGCCAAAGATGGGCACTGGGGCCGAGGGGAGCAGGAAAAGGGATGGAGGGGGGGAGCAGACATAAGAGCAGGAAAGGGCCTGAGAAAACAGGAGGAGGCAGGATTAGAAAGGAGGCATGGGACTCCTCTGTCACGATCCACTCGCACGAGCAGGGGTCCTGATGGTTCGTTTTCCCGATCTCAGAGTGCAAAAGGACACACAGTAAATGGGACTTTCAGTTTAATCACAGCAGTGCACATTTATTGAGTGCCAACAATAATTACGTGATAGAAAAGGGAGAGAAAAATATAGAGAGAGAGAAAGAAGGGGGGGAATATAGCTACCAACGGAGAGATGAAATCCTTGTGGTCCAGCCAATAGATCCATCTTCCTTCCGTGGGGGTGCACCGAAGTGGCTTTGGAAAGTTAAGGTTTATAGTCTTTCTCCAAAGCGAGTTGCATCAGGCCAAGAGGAGGGGGTGAGGGTGAGGCTATGATGGTGAGACCCGTTGTTCCATGCCTGGTACATCATGGTACATCAGTCCTCTACATGGTCATGAGGTACATACAGGAGTACAGGACAGGCTGTCACCTGTCAGTCCCTGCTCCATGAGGTGAGTGCAGGAGAACAGGACAGGCCAATACTTATCAGTCCTTGCTCCAGCAAGTGTATTATGGCAGCATGGCAGGCACAGCTGCAAACAATCTGGGCTGGCATCCACCTCAACCAGGCCAGAATCACAGTTGGGATTTTCAGGGTCACAGCCTCTATCCGTGTGATGGTCGTGAGGCTGATGAGGGAAACTTCGGACTGTCTCTTACATCCTCCCAAAACAATTTGGGGCTCCCAGTCCCCTCTTTTACCCTACTTTTTCACAACTACCTCACTGCACTGCAATTCACCACCCCTGTCCTCTGTGCTTAATGTTGGGAGTTCCATAACCCTGCTAAGTCTGGGGATAACCATCCCCCTTTTCCCAGAAGTCAGGCAGCTCCTGGCAGCTTTGCTCTCAGACAAATCCCTGAGTATGGAGATTTTTGGGGTTCATTTCTGGAGGGGAACAGCCCTGTCTGGGTTTCCCCTCCCTGCTGTGGCCTCTCAGATGTCCCCAACACCCTGGGGGTGCTGGGATTTCCTGGGGACAAGGACGTTCATTCCCTTCCAGGAGCTGAATGCCTGCCTGCGGCTCCAGCTCAGGGGCTCCTTGAGCAGCTGCCCCACAACCTCCGCCACAGTCTCCCAGTGCAGCTGCTTGGCCTGGGCTCCCCAAAGCCCTCAGCAAGCCCCAAGTCCCTGCCAGGAACCCTCAACTCCCTCAAACCCAGCCATCTCCCACAGCCCCTGCAAGTTCCCCCACAGCACTGGCCATGGCCATGGCCCCATGTCACTGGCCATGTCCCACCATGTCCTCACCCATGGCTGTGTCCCCATGTTTCCAGCCCTGTCATTGTCCCCCACGTCTCCATCTGTGCCATGTCTCCCCCTGTCCCCATATATGGCCACGTCCCTGAGTATGTCTATGTGTCCCCATGTCACTCTCCATGTCTATGTCCAAATATGTCCCCACACACGCCTTATTTAATGTCTTCATTTTTACCCCAAAGGTGGATATATTAAAGGGATAAAGATAAAGGAAAAGCAAATCAAGGCTGAAAGAAAAGGATATTTGTGTCCTGCTAGCTGAGGATCCATGTGCTTGGGTGGAAGGAAAGAACCTTTTTTGGAGGAGTTTCTACCCCATTGTATCCAAAATCTTGGTCTTTGCCCCAGCTCATCATTTGGCTGTGGAAGGCACTCATGGGCAACAGGAAATCAAAATCGTGGAATCACTGAGGCTGGAAAAGACCTCCAAGAACATCCAATATTCCTTAATGCCAACAGAAGATTGGATTAAACACAAAAGACTTTTTGGGATTGAAAGTCAACATATCTACTCTCCCCAAGAAGCCCCATTGTTGGTCTGCATCCCGTTGGATATTCCTGCCACTGTATTCATCCAGGTGCCCACAGTGTGACAGGAAGACGTGGAGACCCCCAGCCAGGTGTGTTCCCAACAGGGATCACCAGGACGATGAATCAGCAGGGCCCTGTGCTTCGGTTTCTGCCGAGGTCCTGGCGGGTTACCAGCCCTGCGGGGTGGCAATGCCCAGCGGTCGAGACTCCTCCAGGGGCCAAGGCAAGACCCTGTGGAAGGAGTCACCTGGTCCCAGGACGGTGACCAGAGAGATGGAGAATTCTGCTCTTTCGAAAGCTGTTTCCCTTGAAGTGAGGGTGAAGGAAGACTCTTGAGGAAGATGTTCCAGCAACAGTAACTTTAATAACACACTGAAAGGGCTGCGCTCAAGAGCCTCCAGATCAGTATAACTCTTGTTTATAACTTGGAGGAGAGGTTCTAGGAAGATCCAATCTGGTAAGGTTGTAGGGGCAGGTTAACATAATAGACAGCTGGAAAGTCCAACCTGGGCAAAGGGATTAGGGGAATTCCAGAGAGGGGGCATGGGCTAAGGGAGTGGTTTGGGCGACAGGGAACTTTCTGGAAGAACAGGTGGGGCTGGGGATAACATGACAGGGAAGTGGGCATGGGTCTGGGAGATTGACATGTATAAGGGCAGAGCCCTAGAACTTGCTAGAATGGGGCTGAACCATCACAACAATAAAATGGGGGTAACTTGGGCGAAACCAACATACCTATTACAGGGATAAACCTAAAACCCACCGCAACATTTCCCCCTTTTCTTTTTCAAAAGTAGGGAAGGTAAGTGTGGGGCAATTAAACTTCATTTTCAATATGAAACTCTGGGGTCTCTATCCACTTAGGATAGTCTTCATTAAAATCATCTGGGCGAACTGAAATGGGAGCTATAACTGCCAGGGGGGATGTGGCGGTGGCAACACAACATTTTTTCAAAAGAGAGAAAACAAATATCACAATTAATATAACAATACACAACATAACTAAAGTCCTGATAATTGATGACCACCACCCGGAGATCCCCCAGTTTTTGGTTAGGTTCCGCCACCAGTCTTCTGTTTCCACTTTCACACGGTTAATCAGTTCTTGTATTTTTTCTAGCGTGGTATGGATGTCCTTCTTTTTTGATGTTAAGTTTATGCAGCACAGGCCCTTGAACTCTCAACAGTCGTGGTTGTGCAGCAACAACAGGAAATCGATGGCAGCTCTATTTTGCAGCGTTGCCTGCCTGGTTATGGTCTCATCTTCCAAAAGGGCCTTTGACATCAAACTGGCTTGTTTCGCCACCCAGCACTCGAGATGTCCCAATTCCCTGAATGCTTTCATGGCAGCCACCCACGGTAAAAATACTGAGATCGCCACTCATTTGGATTTACTCCAATGGAAAATTTCAGACTCACACTGCTCATTGACTTCTTTAAAAGAATCGGTGGCACTGCACTTCTTCCTGTTAGGTTCCAGATTTAAAATTTTCCTCTCCAAATTGAAAATTTGAGTTTGGTTCGGCATAAACAAGGTCAAAGAGCCAATGGTGCAAGGACCATTTGTTAGGCAAGACGGGATCCCAGCCCAGGCCCAGTCTCCACAGATCAAGAACTTGCCTCTGGGTAGAGTCAGGGGCTTGCCCTTGACTGTGGAAGCCATCTTGACGTGCACAATGTCATTGCACCACTGGGCTGATTGGTATGTCTTTCAATGTTTACTCACCTCCACCAAAGGTCCTGGCCCATCCTGGGAAGGGTGCACAAAACGAATGCACTGTTTTGCCTTAATGGAACCCAGGATCTCCAGCTCTTGTGGCTGTGTTGGTAATTGCTGGAGCTCCTGGATCCACTTCGGCCACTGGGCGAGTGGATTGGCGAGGGTAATCTGGACCTTGGGCATATTGGGATATGAGCCTTCAGCCAGCCCACGGGTGGTTTTTAGGCTGGCTGGGAGGGTCTCGGCAACATCGGGGATCCCCATTAGGCAGGAGGACATTGGATTTCCTGCTGTTGCCGACGACAGGCATAGATGATCTTGCTTGAGGGCCTGTGCCAGGGTGACCCACACATTCTTCTTCGGTTGAGGGACAATCCATGCCTGGCTTCCATGTGGCAGAACCCAACAAATTACTTCTAGAATGACAGTGATTCTCAGGATGATGGGGAGGAACTCCAGGGTGGCCATTCTACAAAACAAAGTCAAAATCGTCAACAAAATAATTTAACATAGGGAAGTGGGGGTAAAACAGGGAGAGAGGTTCACCTATGGGAGCTCTCTGGTGTTTCTTAGACCTCAGGCCATCCCAGGACACCTCTACAGTTGCGAGATCGACATCACCATCCGAAGGTCTGGTAGGATGCCTCACTACATACGGTTTCACCCACTTTCGTGGGATCCACTGCAAACCTTTGGGGGTGCTGACACATGCATAACCCCTCCCCCACGTTACTAACTTCCAGGATCCTTCTATCCAACTGTTTGGGGGTCCTGGACAAGCACAGGCAGATGCTCCTTGTGCCTGTGGTTTCCATGAGGGGAGAAATGTCTCACTACAGGAGGGGTGGAGTGTTCAAAAGAACAGTTCAGAAAGTTTAGGGTGAACAAGGCCTTGCACAATCTCCCCTGTGGTGCAAGGCCTGAACTGCTCTCCCACTGGTGCAACAGGATATTTTTTAGGGATTGGTGCGTCCTTTCCACAACCGCTTGACCAGTCGGGGAGTGAGGGATGCCGGTCTTATGTCTGACTCCCCATTCCTGCAGGAACATCTGGAATTCCTTGGAAGCATACGCTGGGCCATTGTCTGTTTTTATCTCCCTTGGGATGCCCAACACTGCGAAGGCTTGCATGAGATGGGATTTAACATGCAGAGCCTTCTCTCCTGTGTGAGCCGAGGCAAAGACAGCTCCTGAAAAAGGTGTCCACCGACACATGTATATATTTTTGTCTGCCAAACTGTGGGAAGTGTGTGACGTCTGTCTGCCACAACTCGCAACTGCCCAGGCCACGTGGATTTGACTCCAGTGTCCATGGATGGAACTACAGTATGCTGGCAGTGGGAACAAGTTCTCAGAATGGCCTTGGCCTGGTCCCAGATAATGTTAAACTGCTGGACCAGGGCAGGGGCATTCTGGTGGAATATTTGATGACTCGTCTTAGCTTGTTGGAAAAGGTTGGGGGTCCTGATCAGACCTACAACTGCTGTGGTGTAGGAATCAGCCTGGAAATTCCCCTCCGCAATGGGTCCTGGCAGATTCGAACGAGATCTTGTGTGCATCATGAAAAAGGGCTGTTCATGGTGGGAAATGGCATATATCAACCGTGAAAGCAGACTGAATAACGTTTAGACTTCTCTGAGACTTGCATGTTCCACTCTCGCAACCACCCCAGCCACATAGGCTGAATCTGTTACCACATTGATGGGATCAGAGAACCTCTCAAAAGCCCTGACGACTGCTGCCAACTCAGCAACCTGAGGAGAACCCTCCACGTATTCAATGTCCGTTTCCCATTGCTGAGTTTCAGGGTTCTTCCAAGTCATCACCAACTTTCCGGGAGCCCCAGACATGTCTGTAAAAATTGTCTTGGCCTTTAGAGGCACTCTGCTCCTGATTTCTTTTGGGATGACACTGAATTCCAAATTAAATAATTTGTGTGGTGGTGCATGGACCGACACCTGTCCGGTGTAGTCTGCTAGAGTGACCTGCAAGGTCTCCTGTTGTTTCAGCAGGGTCTCAAACATCTCCCTGGTCAGTCTTGCCGAGGATATCTTGTCCTTGGAAAGAGCAACTGGGAGGTAAATGCACCCAAAATCACATCCAGCCAGTTCCCGTAATCTGTTTCGGGCCTTACTGACCAGATGTGCCATCTGCTCCTGTGGTCCGGTGCGGTTTTTCAACCACTGGTGAGGAAGGAACACCCACTCAATAAGGGGATCCTTTCTCACCTTATCCCACTGGAAGATCAATCCACACTGATGCGGAAGTCTTCCCAATATGATCAATTTGAAGCCTAATTCTGGTTCATATCGGTGTGCTTGATGTGTTTGCATTTTCTTTGACACCTTTTCTAGAGCTGCCTCCGGGGTCAAGACCCGAGGAGATCCCAATTCCTCCCCCCCTTTTAATAGGTTAAAGAGGGGGGGTTAGGTCTTCCATGGAGAGACCTAGCCAAGGCCTTACTCAATTTAAAGACCCACACAGGGAGTGCAGGTCGGCCAAGGTCTTGGGATTACTGCTGATGGCCAATCTTTGCTGCACAATGGTCCATGCAGTAATTTCCAGGCCCAAATACTTCCAAGGCGGTATCTTTTGGACCTTCTCTTCTGGTAATTTGAATCCCGCGTCTGATAACACTTGGATAACCTGGTCAAGAACTGTGGTGAGTACTTCTTGATTGGGGGCACACACCAGCACGCCATCCATGTAATGATGGATGACAGCTTTCCCTGCTGTGGCGCGGACGGGGGAAAGCAGGACGGGGGAAAGCAATGAGGCTAGGTACCACTGACAAATGGTAGGTGAGCGGCAGCACTCACCAGTAAAACCTCCTCATTGGACCCTCTCAGTTACAGGCGGTCGGTACCGAGAAGGCAAACTGCTCACAATCGGAGGGATGCAGTGGGATCTGAAAAAAAGAGTCTTTAATATCAATCACTGCTAATGCCCAGTCGGCAGCATTGCGGGGAAGGCATCCCTGGTTGTAGAGACCCCATGTCAACAATGACATCGTTGATCTTTCTGAGGTCACGAACGAGCCTCCACCTATCCTTCCCCAGCTTTTGCACCACGAAAACCGGCAAGTTCCAGAGGCTGAAGCTTTCTTCGATGTTTCCAAGCTTCAGTTGCTCATCCACGAGCTTACTGAGCGCCTTCAATTTTAACTTGGACAGCAGTCACCGATCTACCCAAATAGGAGTATCAGTGGTCCAATTTAATTTTTGAGTAGGGCACTCCACAGTGGCAGCAATCAAAAATCCCAGGGGAAGTCGGGATTTCTAACTTTGCCCCTCATTGCGACATAAGTCTCTGCCCCAGAGAGGTACCTTAAAGTCTACAACGACGGGCTTCACAGTTCCAATTTGGCCGTCTGGCACCCTAATTTGAATGGGTTCCCTTGAAATCTTAGAAATTTGTGTTTGTCCAATCCCCTGGATGTTGTCGGCCAGGGGAATGAGCTCCCAATTTGACGCGCACTCCCTTTCGGGAATGACTGTCAAATCAGCCCCCATATCCAACATCCCAGTCAATCCCCTGCCTACCCCACCTTTGGTAAGATGGCAGTGGATGACTGGTTTGTCCTCACCCACCACCGCAGCCCAATAGACCTGTGGAGCTACCATGTCTACTGGTACCTCTGCCCAAACTGGAATGGCCTGGGTGCTGAACTGATCTTTATAAAGGTAATACAGCGGGTGGGTGGACCGCACCAAAATTTCAAGTTTGCCACAATCGCCCCAGATGGTCATTGAGGAGATTTCAAGTTCAGCAGGGGTGTTTTTAGTGTCTCCAATCACAAAGTACTCGCAATCCCTCACCTGTTGTTCTAGCGGTTCCCCCAGTGGTATCATGGAAACCTTTGTCCAAGACCACGTCCAGAGGAAAGTAGATGTTGCTGTGATCGATACGACCCTTCCCTCTGGTTTCTGGGCCCTGTTTCTGGAAGGGGATATGCAAGTGTTATGGTCACTGTTGGTAACTGTGTCACGTCCAGTAGGGTATGAAATGTCCTTCATTTGCGATGGCCTGAGGTGAACTGTTGTGTTTGATGTTACTTTGCTCCCATTCCCTCTCCCTGTGCGGTTCACCTTATTTATTTCATCGTGCAGGGTGAGTCTGCGCTCTCTCCCTAGTTTTTTTGAGTGAGTTCCCCCTTTACCCATGACCACATTATGTAGATTTTGTTGGTGCCCTTTAAAAGATGGATTTATTTTTAAACAAAATCTAGCAATGTGGCCTGGTTGGCCATAGCTGAAGCAGCACAGCGGTCATGGTGATCTGCTCGTTGGAGAGGCGGTGGCAGTGATCTTCTTCGGTGGCGTCGCTAATGGTAGTCTTCTCGGCGGTGCTGCTGGGGTGGCTTCTGCACAGGCCTCAACCAGGGTTGCAATCGTTGGGGGTGGGTCTTTCAGGAGCACCCTGATCAAGGCCTTGCATGTCTCATTAGTGTTCGCCTTTGCCGTCTCCAGCAGGAACTGTGGATGTAATGCCACTGATGCCACCTGTCTCTCTATTTGCACAGTTTATTAATAAAATCGATAAAGGGTTCAGATGGGCCTTGGTAAATTTGGGTATATGGAAGCGTTGTCTCTGGAAGGGGGATCTTGATAAAAGCCGCCCCGTCAGCTCTTGCAATATTGGCTAGAACAGGCTCGGGTAGAACCCAGGCCTGTTCAGTTGCCTTGGCCCAATTCCCCTCACCTGACAAATGGTCAAGGGTGATGACCCTTTGGTCCCGGTCATAGGCCTGCTCGTCAGATGTTATGCGGTCTCACTGCAGATCCTTGAGATCCTTCCACGCTCCCTCCCAGAAGATAAAATCTCCGGGGGATAGGAGGCATGCAAAAAGGTCCCTGAGGTCTGCAAGGACAAGCACATTCGAGGACAGAGTGGCCCTCAGGAGACCCCTGAAGTATTCACTCTTTTGCCCGAATTCCTTTTGGGCCTTGCATAATTCTTTTTTTTTGTGTGGAAGGAGAAAGGTTCCCAGTTGACCCAGGACCCTTCAACCTTCATGACCAGGGCCATGATCAAGGGAACTCCTTGTTCCGGGTTCCTGCTTTAGGGTTCCAGGCCACTACCTCTGGGCCTCCTTGCGTAGGCCCTGGAAGAGTAGGCCCCAGAACTTCCAAAAATGGAGGCCGGAAGCGGGGGGGGGGGAGCCGCTGAGGGGGGGGCAGGGTTTTGGGGCCGTGATCCTCCTCCCATAGGGAGAGGTCAGGAGGTGGGAGGAGGGCAGGGTCAAAGTTAGGGGTGGGACTAAGGGAAGTTAAAGACGGGGTAGGGGGGCGAAAATAGCGGAAATAGCCATTTTGTCCTCTGAGGAGAGAAGACGCTCTGCCATTTTGTGTCTCTCTCCTCAGAGGACCTGGGGACGGTATTGGGGAGGTCTGAGGGGTAGGAATAGGGGAATCATTAGGGGTAAAGTAAAACTTAACATTTTTTTTCAACTTGGTTGTAAAACCGGGAGGGGTATCAGGTAAGGGCCTCCAGAGGGTGATTGGGCCTGTGGAGGCAAGGGGACCGGGGAGAACACAGTGGTTCCGAGCAACTACCCAGACGTTCGGGGGGGCTCAGGCTTTGTTCGGACCGCTGCGGTCTCTCCAGAGGGGAAAAGGTATTTAGGGTAGGCAAAGGATGGGTTAAAAACTGGGGATCCCACCCTCGATTGATCAGGTGTGCCATCCATTTCCTGCCTATTGTGTTCTATCAATGCTGCTTGTATTCAACACACTAATGGGATAAACTTCTCCAGTTTGGCATCCCCTGCCTGGTATGCAACAGTTACTGCTCGTCCAACTCTGTCCCAGAAGGAGACAGAGCGCACCAGGTTCGGGGACACCTCCAGGAAATGGATGAATCTTTTTACTGCCCCCTTACTAAACTTTCTTTTCCCCTCCTTCAGGGTACCCACAACTTGGGAATAAATTTCCTCCTGCTCTGCTGACAGCTTAGCACCCATTGCGTGTTTGTTAATTACTCAATCACTGTCCTGTTTTTTTGAGACAGTTATCTGTCAGGGAAGGCAGAAAAAAAAATGTAAGCCCCCACCCTTTCCCTCCGAATTATTATATCTCGAAAACACGGAGGTCTCAGGCAGAGATATGGGAAAAGGAATAACAGTTCTTTACTAATATATNAACGGAGAGGAAGAAGCAGAAGCAGAAGGAACAGCTGCTCCGTCTGGATGATGGCAAAAACCTCCTCTCCCAGCAGAAACAGCTCTGAGAGTGTCTGTGTTGCTCTCCCAGAAGGACCCAAAACCAAAACCCGCTCCCCTCCCCACTGCCCCCGGGGCCCAGCTGATCCCTTTGTCTTTTACAGTACCGATGATGTACCAACCATCAAGGCTTTTCTCTCAGCTAAATGGGAAAAATTCCACTAGCTAAGAAACGAAAAAAAAACCACGACATGTAACCCCCAACAATCACACTCAACACTCAAGGGAGGTTCCCGTGTTCCCCCTCACTCACACAGCGGACGCACTCTCTCTGAAACCCTCACACTCACACCCCCTCCCGCGTGTGCCAACAGAGCAATACCCTACATCACATGGACTGAAAAATAAAATTGGGAAAATAAAAACCAGGGCTGGCACTACTCTTTTCTAGGGAATCCCTCTTTCCCTCTGAGGACTCACCCAATTTCACCACCAGCACTAAGGGACGGTCCACAACTACACCTTCTCTGGATGTGGTCCTCTTCGGAGTGGACGAAGGTCGGGCCACAATCCACCAGGAGCGACAGTCACTAGAACATGACACCGCTCACAGGTGGTGGACAGCTGTGACATCTCCTCTTTGATAAGACTTCGGCTGCTTCCCCAGTCACTGTGGGAGAAACAGTCTCCAGAGCCGCCCGCTCTCGAGGAACAGAGCAGAGTTCTGTCCTGTCTTATAGGACGCTGGGCCTTCGCAGGGATGGGAGGCCCCAAACGGGCCACCACTTGCCTCGGTTTCTGCCGAGGTCCTGGCGGGTTTACCAGCCCTGCGGGGTGGCAATGCCCA
>VWYI01017678.1:5255-46860 GCA_013399455.1 Anthoscopus minutus | reverse complement strand
TTCAAATTGACACAAAATACTATTTAGACAATAAAATGTATGTGATAGGAAACATTGCTGATGCTTTGTATCTAAATCTGCAAGCACATTAGCAGTGTTTGCATTTACTCTCAGAAGTACACCTGCTGATTTATTGTGCTTGGAAACCACCACTTAAGTTAGTCAGTGCTTTTAAATCAAATTATGTCCATCTAGTATAAAATCACTAATCTGTTAACATGATAGTTTTTGTGCCCCCCTGCAGCACAGGAGGACACAAAATAAACTTATTTCTATCTCAGACTAATTTTCAGTAAATATGAGTGATATTATTTTCTAATTTGTAAAACCTCATGCTAACTGAAGGAAATATCAAGTCTTTATTGTAGCTTTGAATTATATATTTAGTATTAGGCTATTTAGTATTTGGAATATATAAGAAACAAGATTGTGTTTGAACTGACTTACTTGAACATTGCCACTTCTCCCAGGAAAACTGATAAGGATAAGATCCATCCAAGAGGAGACAAGACTATCTTGGTTTTGTAGGGAAAATATTAAACAACACAGCTTCAATCCTCCAAACAAAGGTATTCAAAATATTGGAAAACTTTTAAGAATGAAGTCAAAAACTCATCCATGAAGGACATATAATTGACTAGTAAAAAGAAATTTTATTGCAGATTGGAAGAAAGTGAACTTCTTATCAAAAAGAAACTTGACCTGATTAAAAACTATTTTGTTATTGTACAGATCCTGCTTGCTGAGGACAACCTTAGTACTTGAGCAACACTCACGTGATGATAATATGTCAGGTGGGATCCATGCACAACACCCAGGCCTATAACATTTGTTTCTTTATTTCTCTACTTGTAATTGTGTCTTCAGACATAAGCTCTGCAACATGCAGGGCTACTGATCCTAGCCAGTAGAATAGCCATCCTTAGTGTTGGAGTTATTCAGCATTAACATACCCACAAGGAAATTTAGATCTGATTTCTGTTAATGCTTGAATGGAAGCAGAGAGGATTTTTGGGGATCCAAGCATCCTTCAGCTTAGACCCTCCCTCCTTGTTTGCAGAAGGATGTGTAACACAAGCCTATAACTGCATTCTGTAGGGCAATCAGTAAGAGAGACAACAATTCCAGAATGCCCAATGCTTTGTTTTCTAGATATTCTCATGACTTCTGTTAGTATTGCTATTACATGTAGGACAACTTGTGCATTGTAAATATTCATGATGGCAATTGACTGGAATAACTTATCAAAAACCTTAAGTGGATTTTAATATAGATATATAAGCCTTAAATTTGGAACTTTTAATCTAGGATTTAGTAGCAAATTACACCACTGGGGGTTGGTCTTTTGCTGTGTTATGTTTTTAAGAAGCAGAAATTAAAATATTTTACGGTTGGTGCTTGCTGGTTCAGTGTTTCCTTTTGGAAGGCAAAGGCAGATTGGCAAGCTCAGCAAAAGACAAAGCTGTATTTGCTGCAAAAACTGTGCTACAGCTCTGCAGACTTCTTAAGCCCTTAAAAAAAGAATTCCTCCCTTTTATTCCTCAAGGAAAGTAAATTATTACAAGTGAGTAAGCAGTATAACGGGATCTGACATATGTGTGTTGAGCAGAGGAGAATAAGCTTTTGCTCTTTAATGTATTAGTGCTATTATTTTGTTCTTTTATACATTAGTGCTATTAGTGTATTAAGTCTGCTTTTTAATGTATTAGTGACAGACATCATCAGTAGACTTATAATTGTCCAGAAGATGGAGAGCTCTGTGGAAGGGAACATGGGACATTACAGATAATGCAGCTGGGACAGGATAGTTGAATCGAGTTGTCAGAATTTGCAGCTTTGACACAAAATTATGGGGTTATTTTTGTTTGGTTTTTGTTTTTTTAAAAAAAATATTAAATCCTCAATATATCTGAGCAAGCTGTCTGGGCCCTAAACTTTTACTTGCAAAACAATGGAATTTCAGTATCCACAGACGCAAGTATTCTTTTGAAGTCTGTTTTTAAAACTTTACCTCCTGACTGCCCTGTGGTTACCCCAGTNACCTCCTGACTGCCCTGTGGTTACCCCAGTTAATAAACCTAGTGTTTGACACTGCTACAAATCATACCCAGCCATGGCTGTCTGAGAGTTTTGTACAAAACACTGAATACTTGATGGGTTGACTCTCATTTCAATCTTTTTCCAGTTGAGGAGACTGAGCTGAAAGAACTTGCCCTGGCTTGCAGAAGGTTCGGGATTTAGATCCAAGCTTTATTGTGAAATAGAATTTACATGACAATCTTGAGCCATTAACCACCAGAAAAATGAGTTATTGCTGGTATGTTAAATGCAGACATGAAAAACGTTCTATGGAGAATTATTACAGGAGCTGCAGAAAGTTACTGTGATGCACAAATTACAAGCAAAATAATTTCATTTCATTTCATTAAATATTTGTGAGGGTTTTATGTGTGTAGCCCGTTGAGAGTGAAGTGGATTTCTCTACTGCTGCATCTTTGTTCTCAGCAAACAGTAAAGCAAATCTGTAGCAAAAATTCTGACAATACAATTGTCAGTGCCTGTTATATTTCAGAACCAAAATTCTTTTCAGCCTTTTGAAAAAGTGTCACTAAGGATAGGTTCCAAAAATGTGGAACATTATGTAAACGTGTTGGAGCTTGCTTTGACTCTCACATTGTTGTCTCATATGTCTTCTTAACCAATGGATAGCCCCAAAATTTTGTAATGTATGCCAGCCTGAAGAGTGAAGAGTGCCAAACTACTCAGGTGCTTACATCTGGTCCCTGTGGCATGTTCAACATGTGCAGGCATTCATCCAACCTCATCATCTTCACTTTTCACTGGTAACACCTGACAAAGCTGCCAAGGCTCAGCATCAAAGGATACAGCAATGACTCTCATTTTAACACAAGGTGGTGGGATGCAAACAGCAGTATGCATAAGTAAATATGCACCAAAAGTCCACAAACTCTACATGCCCCCAATTATTCAGGTTATTGTTCTGAATAGATGGATGGTTGTCAAAAATAAATTTCAAGCTGACTATATAAAGGCTCCAAATCACAGACCAGTTCAGTCAGTCATTTAGAAAAGTGCCATACATGATGGCTTTCATTGTGGTCTTATGATACATCAGAATCGTCCAAATTTTCAGGATTGCTTCTGATGACAATTTCAGCAGTGTGTATCTGGAACAAGGATAATTGTACTCAGAATTGGTGCTGTAGGGTATAACCATGGAACTGAGATAAGCTCAATTTCATCAACAAGTACATTTTATTATGTCCTTTTTCCCCTTAAAGGAAACAAAAGTGATGCAAGTCAGAGTCTGTATGGTTTCATCCACCTGGCAAAGCTCCATCTCTCTGCATTGGCAGGTGTATGACTGAATACAAAGCAGAACAATGTACTGGTGCTGACTTGTCAGCGTTGTATTGACATCAGAGAAAAATCTCCAACCACTAGAGTTTACAGTCAGAAGTTACAAATGAAACTGGTGAAATTCTTGTCTTAAACTTGAAACAAGACAATTAGCTTCCCTCTTCTTCTTCCTCTGCAATCTGGAACTAATTCTTGTACTATTTTGTCTCTGAATTCAGGAGGACATACAGAAAAGTGACAGTTGTAACTCATTACATGCCTGTTTTAAATCTTACTTCCTTCTCTGTTTATGTTTTGTATGCATTACTAGATCAACAGCATTACCATCATTCTTCCACTGACACAATCCTTCACTCAGCACAGGTCAAAACTTCACACCAACCATCCACAGATTAAACAAACAGCGCAGTCAGTTGGAAGCCGGTTACCCACAATACTTTGGCAATGAAGATACAGAAATAAAATATTTTATTAGAGAAAGGGAGGCTGAGGGGAGACCTTATCACTCTCTATATCTGAAAGGCAATTGTAGCCAGGTGGGGTCAGTCCATTATTCCAGGTAACAAGTGATAGGATGAGAGGAAATGGCCAGAAGTTGAGTCAGGAGGGGTTTAAATCAGGTATTAGGAAAAAATTCTTCACAGGAAGTATTTGAACAGGCTGTGTAAGGAAGTGGTGGAGTCACCAACTCTGGAAGTGTTTAAAAAGTATGTGGCTATGGCTCTTGAGGACATGTTTTAGTGGTGAACATGGTTGTAGTGCTGACGTTGGTTTTTGGACTTTGAGATCCTGATAGAAACCTTTCCCAGCTTGAATGATTCGAGCATTCTGTAATTCCCATTAGTAAAAAATTTAAATTGCAAACATCCACTTTTCTGTAAGGAATTCTTTTTTTCCAAACTTTATATAATGCTCTTAGTTTTCCATTTTTCAAGCTACCTCTTCGGGTATGTTGCTTAAAACAGGACATAATTTCATTGCTGATTCTCTTCCAATTCTAATGCAGACGCTTCCTGAAGACCAAGCATACCCCATTAACTTTCACCCACTTTGTGACCCAATATCACCTCCTCAAGCTCTTTTCCTATCAAGAAACAGCCTAAGTTTTTTTCTCCATTTTTATATGCAGCTCCTGGATTTCTGTTTCTTGGACAAATACTTATCACAATTGATTATTTTAGATTTTAAAGTGTTTCCTCAGGTTCTCAGATTTACATTAAACAAAATCTCTATCTCCCATATGACCACAGCAGCCCTATTTAAGAAGATGACCAAGAGTATAAGCACATCTCTATTTCATTATCCAGGTCCTTAACAGAAACATTAACCTGAAGTAGCTGCAAATATCCATCAAATGGGACAGAAAAAAAAAAAAAAGGCTTGGCCTTGTTTTTTGCTGAACCTCCTTATTTCTTTAATTGTTTACCAAACAGTAATGAGCCCTAAAACTCGCTGACCTTGCTGTTTTGTCACCAAGGGCTCCACATGTGTCTGGCCCTACCAGGTGTGTTTTCTCTCAAATGGACTAAATTCAGCTAATGCACCTGTCAACAAATGCAGGTACCTTTGGAGATTGCTGCTTTTACTTCCACCCTGCAGAGCACCTTCCACCTCCGCTGTGTTTGTAGCTGTCCCAGTTGGCCTCTGGAAACCTGTAGCCACTCTCCACAAATGTCCTCTGTTTGCATTCTTAGATCAGTCTGGCTTGGGCAATACTGGAACATTCCTGGGAGATTTTAACCACTTTTTTCATGATCCCCTGAAATAGATCTGATCAAAAACTGGATAGCAAATTTTGCTGCTGAGAAATATCACTTAGCAAATTCAGAAAGGACAGCTTTAGCCACTGAAAAGCTTCATATGAGTGTATCCATTTTGATTAAGTTCTGTATAAAAGACAATAGAAAGGATTGTTTCCAGCTCATTTCATCCTTTGGCAAGATAGCTATTTCCTATTTTGTTCCTTCAAGTTATCATTTTAACATGCATTTTCTGTGGCTTTCATTTATTGAAACAAAGTATTTTTGCTGGTTGTGAATCACTCTTTCTCCATGTATTTTAATTTTAAGCTTTTTGCAAATATATTTATTTTCTTTTCAATTTAAGAACAAATACCATTTCAAGTTTTAAAATTTCCAGTGGGATACAAATTTCTGCCTCCAAGCCCTTTTACTGCAACCAGTGATTAGTTCCATATTTCCTTTTTTATGCCCAGAACACTCCAGGCATTATGGTTTCCTCTCCAAGAGTAAAACTTTATCAGCGAGAACATCTAAGATTGTCGTCATAGGAGACAAAATTCCAGAGATAAAAATCCATTCCTTTACTGACATATCTTGGACTGAAAATGGAGGAATAATACAATTTGCAGATATAGCATTGCCTTATAGAGATACTGGAGTAATATCACCATTGAATTTTTACTGGGCTAGACAAGGTCCAAAGAAGTTTCAATTACTGTGGAGGCTGTAGACATGATTGTATCTTGGCTCTGTGATAATAGGACAAATAGACAGGACCTCTAAGAAGTAATCCTAGTGCAACATCACTGTGGATTTATGTTTAGGAGCAAAAAGCCCTGTTTTTTCTACATTCTTTGTTAATAATAGTTCTCTGCTAAACCCAAAGACATCTAATTAAAGAGGAGTAAGAATAGTGATTGTAAAAGAGCTGCTTTAAAAGTCCCTCTCCCCTTTTAATTTTTTTTTGCCTACTTATTGTGCTATAACTACACTGTTGATGATGGAAGTGGGGACTAATTTCCCCTTTTTCTCATACCTTTTACATGCCTACAGTGTAGATGCCCAGGGTAATAAAATAAAAAAATACAGAGAAAATCAGAGTTTAACCAAATTGCCACAGGCATACTGAAAGTGTCCATTTCTTTTCTGCATATATAGAGGCTGCCAGAACTCCAACCCAGGTGTAAAAATCTCCCTTTGGAGACAGGAATTCCACCCTTAGTATCCAAAAAATGTGTGGTAGCTGATGAAAACACCAAGTCTAACACATAACTCGGAACCATTTCTCATTTATTTTTATGATTCTCAAGCCTCAGCCAGATCCCATAACTCAGCACAGCCCTGGAGCAACTTTGTCGCCTAGGTCCCTCCAGATGACATCCAGTGATGTCCCACTGCCCATGTGGGGTGATGCTCCTGCCCAGCCCTGGGGATGTATCTGGAATAGCAGAGCTCTGCTGAGTGAGAGTCCTCCCCTTCTGTGTGGGCAAGGAGAAGACCAAGATGTCACTAAGTGACAAATAACAGCCAGGTCTGGAATGGACAGAGGTCAAACCTGTGATTTTGGAATAAAAGGAAAGCTGCATGACAGGGGATGTGCTTTACTGGTAATTATGGTGTCTATGTAGGGTGGAGGATGCCCTGAGAGTAGAAAACTGTTTTGAGAACCCTGTGCCAAGCACCTTTGATATCTGAAAGAATACATCAAAACTGAAAGAGTACCTCAAATTTATCTTAACATGGGCTAGTTTTACTTTGAAATAAGAATTGTGATGAAGATTGCTATGAATTCTTCACTGAGCTAATGACTGAGGCCAATGATTGCTCTCTCAGTTTCTGCTAGAGAGAGTGAGAGTTTTTGCTTGAATTTATGCTGGTATTTAGTCTGTCATGCTCTTACTGTAGGGAATAACAAAAACATCTTTATTGTTTTAAAATTTTAGTTGTCTTTGAAATAGATGGTGATATTATCATCCAAATGCAGGCACTTCTGTTTCCCCGAGGTTTTTATGGGAACAGTAATCAGAGATAAGGCTATTAAACTGCCAGCCAGGGATCATTTGATGGCATATTTGTGAGTAAGTATGATTATGAATGTTAAAAATGATTCATTCTGAATTATTTGTCAGATTTGTGCTGCTGTGTAATGTACAGAGGGAAGGACACTGCAGGCAGCTGTCTGTTACCATAAATTAATTTAGCACTACACTTAAAAGAAACATTGACCTGACAATGCTGGGAACACAATCCTTAAATTCATGGTCTTTCTCTGCACAGTTGCTCATGCTGTAGCTTTGATGGAGAGAGTTGTGTAGTGATGTCTTCAGAGGTGAAGGCAGGACACTAAGGAGTGAACTTGCAGGTGTTTGTGCTTCCTTTGGCCCTGCAAATTGAATACTGAAGTGTGGTGGTTTGGTGGGCAGCATCTGGCTTCTCTGGAGAGAGGGAGAAATATTCCTGGCAGGACAGCTATGACATGGGTGCTGGGTTAAATTAGAAATACCTTAATCCTTAAGCCAAGAGGTGCAGCCAAAGTTTGTGAGTGTATGACATGGACAATGTTATACTGACTGACACAAGAGTGAAAATTCTGATGGCTATGGTTACTGACAGGAATAACATGCCCAACGTGGCAAAATCCATGTCCTTTCATATTATTTAAGTTGAAGTCAGAGGCAAAACACTCAGTAGGAGTCACAATTTTTTATTCTTAGTCTCCCTTTCTCAAGAAAATTCAAAATTTTCCAGAGGCTCTACTAATGCTCCTGTTTTTCCTTCCCATCCCTCCTTTGTCTGGCTGCAGCACAACATTGCTGAAGTACCCCTCTGGGAAGCATCTGGGGCTTTGGTACTTCACAGACAGCCAGAAAAGTCTTGGCCCAGAGCTTAGCCAGCCTCAGGGATGATCTGGAAAACTTCTGTAGATACCAGAAACCAATGAAACCAGGGGGAGGAGGGGAAAGGGAGGTCCTGCAACAGCAGGAGCTGGAAAACTGAAGGGCAACAGCTCCAAGTGCACAGATGAGCCCCTGTCAGAGCTCTCTCTCTGGCCAGGTGAGGAGGTGGGAGTAGGTGATGTGCCCGGGCCTTCCTCCTGGGCAGCCTGCTCCCATTTCTGTGCTCCCTGCAATCTCCATCTGACTCCTATCACAGGGTTACATCAATTTCTGCATTGAGTAGCCATGGCCAGAACCGGGGGTACATGAATTCTCCTGCTTGGTTGCCTTTGGTTTATTTTGTTATGTTAATGAGTAGTTGTTCCTGACAGATCCCTTCATATTACCATATTTTACCATATTTAGAGATTTTGTGCTGCCCAGCTATTTGAAGAGATTGAATGGTCTCCTAATTCCTTGGAAACAGTCTCACCACTTGTGAAAAGAAATCTTGCTTCAAACAGCTTCATGCTGGAATCATTCCATTTTTTAAAAAAACTATGGAGGCTTCTGAGGTCTCTCTCTTGGGAGGCAAGAATTGTAGATTTTCAGCCTTTTGAGCTTTGGAAGCAGAAAATTAATTTAGATGACATACATCCTGAGAGTTATTGAAAGTCATCTGATGGCTATGACTCCTCCAGCAGTTTAAGGATTCTCTTGATTGTTTTTTGTTATAAAGCTCAAAAAATAAGAAAACAAAATACAAACAGATAAAGAGCAGATTTATTTGAGGATAACAAAATATTTTTCTCTGTCAAAAGCGAACAGTCTCTATTTTGGGCAGGAAAAACTGAAACAGAATTTGACCTCTATTGACAAATGATCAAGGCATGTTTCCTAATTTTGGACTATCTTGATTTCTGTTATCGCTGATGGTGTTTCAGATGTCTTTTAACTTTGAACTTTATGGATATAAAATTCTACTTTTCTCTCTACAGACATTTCCTCCTACTCCATGTTTAATCTTAAGTGCTACTTTTATTTTTCTATCTACGCCCACACCCCAGAATAATTTCCCTATCTGCAAATGTGGTGGGTTTTTTTAAATTTTTTTTTTCCACTCAGCTGAAACTTTCAATAAAGAAAGGCAGCATAACTTGTATCTTTAGTGCAAAATTAGTTTCATTGTCTTGAATGATTCTTTGGTGAAAAATGTGATTAAAAAGTTTAGTTCTCTCCTTCACACATTTTCACAGTGTCTTCACTGTTGCTCATTCCATAAATGCTAAGTAACAGAAGTTCAGCATGCCTGCTCCATATGCTTAGGCTTCTGCCTTGAAATGCAGCTGAGAATATGTTCTTAATCTCCAGTGACCATCTGTGATTTTGCAAAGACTTGTTTGCACTTATTTTACTTCATGCATCTCCAATGGTCCAATTAATTCTGGCAGAGTCTTTGCAGGACTTGGACCCATGAGATTGATTTCTTGGAGCACTATTTGGGGGCGATCTTATGACATCCAGTAATAACTTTACCACTAAGAATAGGACTCATGTGAACTAGGTGCTGTTCAAACTCAAGGTGACCCCTGCCTGATTCCCAGCATTTACATCTAATCAGAGATTAAATATAGCAAATGTGGAAAATAGAAAAGAGGAGGAGGGATGAAGGAGTGAAAGCCTTGCAGAGATCTAGTATTGCATAGAAGTCTCAATCACCAAGGTACTTCTTAAAAAATGGGTTTTTAAAGGGCAGTTAATTATGAGCCCAGTCTCCATTTAATTTCTTTTCTTTTCCATGGGTTTTTTCTATTTATTTTTTCCACTTCCATACAAATAATCCCTAATTGCTCATTACCAAAGAGTCTTTACAGATATAAGTGTTCAAAAGGCACATTTTATCTACAGATTTGATTAATTCCTCTTACAATCCAGCACATAAATGACAGAGTCTCATTGAAAACTATTCTGAATAGGCCTAGATAAAAATATGTTTGTAAAAGCCTTTCTGCAGTTTCCAGATCAATGTAAAGACATCCAGCAAACAGAAGAATATTACAGATCTTGACTTCTTCATATTACTTCTACAAATTCTGACAGTTGCCAAAACTCAAGAGACAAGATAATGACAGAGAATTCAAAATGTAAATGTTTAATAATGAACATAGTGTGGAGTACAACATGCTACTTCAGGCAGAAAACTCTTTCTTAAAAATTTTTACGTATGCTACACATATATTCCTATATATCCCTGTCAGACTGCATCTGAAGAAATTTCCTGCTTTTTCTTTCAGATCTCTGAAACTTTTCTCCAGAGCCTAAAATATAGGTTATTTATCCCAAGTTTCAAAAGTGAAAGAAAGCTCATAGTTAAAACCACTAGATATATAAAAAATTCTTGTCATGTCTTGTTTTGAATAGAAAATTGATCCAAACAAAGAAAATTTACAGGTCTTCTACCACAGAAGGTCCTCGTAATGAATTTAGGCTCAATGCATGATGTTAACTTTGCTAAATTTTCCCCATTATGACTGTTCAAATGTGTCATTTATTTAGAGTGGATAGAATCAAACAAAATCTTAATTAGCTGAAAAGTCTAAACAAGACAGAATGCAGAGGATCTCACTTATTTTTACAGTAATAGATTGGCTCAATTAGCTCAGAAATTGCCTTACAAATGTATAGTAACAGCTGTTCTTGTAGCTGTACTAAGAACATAAGAGAAGAAGTGTAGGGAGATTTAATAGGTTTTATTAAGCAGCCTGATGCTGATATAAAAAGCTTTTTGGCACAAGTACTTTAATGGTATCTGACAAAGAGGCAACAAATTCAACGTTAACCAAAAGTTAGAGACAACTGCTCATATTTTAATTTGATTGTAGTAATACAGTAGATGACAAGAGAGAAAAAAGGAGTAATTAACACTTTTGGAGCTGGGAGATAAGGAGGTGACAGGTTCAGTTGTGGGGGAACAGCAAGAGGAGAAGTCATTTACACAAAGAGGAATAGAATGATCAAACAAGACAGATGGAAAACAATATCATAGTTTATAAAACTGGTGTGTTCTGACTTTTTAAAAAAATACAGTCTTCTTCCAGTCCAAATTACATGTATCTGGACATAGATTATAAGTTTTAACAAACATTGTAGAGTCCATGCCAGTTTCTCTTTTTATTGGCAGTTTTTCAGTTGACTGTTTTAAGTTGATTGTGAGTGTTGGTAAGTTAATTTTGATACAGAAGGATGGCAGAATGGGGTTGACATTGTAATTATATTTCTGATAGAAATCAAGGCTTTTGATTCTGCACCTGGGATGGGGCAGCTCTGGATGTATGGACAGACTGGGGAATGAGGGGCTGGAGAGCAGGGCCAGGGAAAGGGACCTGGGGGTCCTGGGCAGTGGCAAGTTGAGCATGAGGCAGCAGTGCCCTGGCAGCCAGGAGGGACATCCCTGTCCTGGGGGCAGCAGGCCCAGCATGGCCAGCCGGGCCAGGGAGGGATTGTCCCGCTCTGCTCTGGGCTGGGGCGGCCTCACCTGGAATACTGTGTGCAATTTTGGGCACCACAATATACAAGACATATACAAGACTCTATTCGAGAGCATCCAAAGGAGGCAACGAAGATGATGAAGAGCCTTGAGGGGAAGCTGTGTGAGGAACAGCTGAGGCACTTGGTCTGTTCAGCCTGGAGAAGAGGAGCCTGAGGGGAGATCTCACCGCAGACAAAAATTCCTAAAGATGATGACCTGTAGTGGACTGGCAATGAGATTTACATTAAGATAATTAGCTCTAGGAAAAAACAATTTCATTGTAACAAGTGTAATTTTTGCAGCATGTGCTTCCCAGCTTGTGAGGTTGCTGCCTTCACTTTGTTTTTATTTAATTTCGAAAATAGGATTTTTATGGTCTCCTTTGATGGGAAGTCACTGTTAACTGATTTTTGAGTTGCCATGAGCAGGATGCAAAAGATGTACTCACTTCTGGTGTGGAGGTGTCGCACTTGCACCCTGAGCAGTACGTGGTCTCTTAAGATGCCTAAAAATTAAGGAGGATTTCAGTCTTCATCTCACAATGCGAAATGCTCGTGATTTTTGCTAGTGAGTTTCTACTCTCATCCCAACACACTTACAGGCTGTATTTTTTCTTGTCTGTGTCTGAAAATATATATGTTTCCTTTTTCATTTAGTGAACAGGGTCATGTGTAGCTCTTTGTAATACAATTTAATGTAAGAGACTTTATTATCAGATTCCAATTAGCTTTTGCAAAAATCCTGGGATTTTGGGCAAAACAGATATAAATAGCTACAAAATAACTTGTCCTTTGTATGTCTAAAACGTCCATTATTATATGGGATTCATTATTAGAATAAATATACATATGTATTTAAAAGAGTTAAAAAAGCCTTTTTAAATCATTACAAGAAATTTTAAGGTGACATATCTTGTCAATTTTTTAACTAGTGACACAGTCAAAGTAATACTTTATTCAGAAGAAAAAAAACTATAGACTCAAGACAGGATGAGTAAGATTGGCTGATGTATTTCTTTTGCCATGCCAAGACCACATCACTTTTGACAAGTATAAAGAAATGATATATATTCCTCTATGAGCAATATAAGTACCTGATATGAAGAATGGACAGACGCATAGAAAAGACAGCACTGAAATATTTCACAACTGATAATTTAGTGTCCCTTCCTAGCATTCTGCCTTACACCCTGTGGAAAAACAGAGTCTCAGATAAGTGCCAAATCCCTCTGTGTTTTGGGAAGGTTCTTTGAAACACCAGCACTTAGAGGTTGTGTTGTGCTTTGAAGCAGGAGTGCTGATATCCCATCTGGACCTAATGCAAAAGTCTGAGATGATTTTTCTTGCTCTCTGGACTGGAACTGAAACTGTAACCAACTACAAGCTGTGAAAAGAGGTTACTCATAAACTGTTCAGTTCATATATTTTAAAACCCTGTCTTGATCAAACCATAATAGCAACTTTACTGCATGTGAGACATTTGCATTGCAAATGCATATAACTGTAAGGCTAGGAGCCAGACCTCCTACCCTGCCCTATTCCTCCTCACCACATATTTGGCTTGTTCTTTAGATCTAATGAAATGTGCAAAATGAGCATGACGGTTCTGCCCTTTGTGGATCTCCAGATTTTCATAAGCTTGAAAGGTCTCCAGGGCAGGAATGGGTATGTATAATTAGGTTTGTAAAGTTTTTTGTGTTTTAAAGTCAGACCAGAATATGTAAGCTGATTTCCATTCAACTTTTACAAAATATTTCATCTTTTTCATAGAGGAAAGCATAAAAGACCCATGAGTTCAAAATAATTTAGATTATTAAAAACTACTAAAAATTGACTGAAGCTTTTCCTCTACTGTGACCAATAATTGCTGTCTATTTATCAGTGAGTTGGCTCAGCATGTACATGAAGTTTCATATGTCCACTTAAAGGTATTTCATAGAAGCTGTTGCACAGCTTTAAGCAGTGATTTTTAGACATCTCCTGATGTTCATCTTTGCTCCACTCCTGGCTAATCCTCATCCTCTAGAGCCTGGCCATGGCCTTGCTTTCCTTGTTTTCCATGTTGTTTTGACTATCCCAGCCACTACCTTGCTGAGAGCAAAATGTCTGTGATTACCAGAAACACTTGTTAGTGTGGGCTCTGATCCCCACAGCTTCCCCCAGGGCTGAGTGGACACAGGGTTTGTCTCCATGAGTAGGTTCAGAGGAACTTTGGATCCTCTGCTTGTTCAACCTGGATGTGGCAGCTCTGGGAGCTGTGCTGATGCTGCCTCACCTGAGGTGATCAACAAGGTAAGAGTGATGGGGTGGGAGTTTTTTTGTGCATGATCTGTGCTGGTTGTGCATGGCCCTGGTTATGCCTACACAGCCTGTAGTGCCAAATGGGAATGGCAGGGCCTCTTTCCATCCATGCATGCAACATTTGCATGTAAAGGAGATATTCTACAAATGTCTTGACATCTTGAGCTTCACTTTTTTGAGTTGTTATATTGGTCCCCTTTCTGAAAGCTGAATTTTGGCAAAGGCAACATACTGCTTCCTGATAAAGTGGATGGCAGTTTCCCTCAAATCATAACTTCAGCTTAATTGCTTCTGAAAAATGACACAATGTGTTGTTATATCTTGCAAGATATTAAATGATGTGGAAAATCCATTAGAGATCCTGCTGAGATGTGGATAACATCTGAGGACCAAGTAAGCACTTCTGTGTTTGCTAATTTCCAAACTTCGAAGCATAAGCTTTAAAAATCTTTGCATGTGTGGTATATCAGATAGCATTACATTTTTATAAATAAATTAAGCAGGCTAAGACCTTTGGGCCGAAGAGTCATTCAAAACAAAATTATAATGCTCCCCTGTTCCTTGATTTCTTGTCTGCATTGAGGTCATTTAAACTAGCAGGAAAAGAGGTTGTTCTGTATGCCCAGGCACTATAAAATCAAGCTGAAGGTACAAAGGAAAAAAACTTCAATATGTGAATTTCCACCTGCTCTCTTCCCTTCTGGTAGAAGATGGTTTCTGGCAAGCACTAAGCTCCAGATTAGAGGGAAATGCCAGCTGTTAACTGAGAAAGCTTTTAACTTGCAGAAACAAGTATGGGTGAAGGACTTAAAATGACAACAAAAGCAAGAAAATAGCTTTGCATTGACACACCTGACTTCATCAAAGGGTACCTAGAGGATCTGGAGGCAGAATGTGCTTCTAAGAACCAAGGCAAGACCAAGCAGCATCTCATTTAAGTGCCTTGACGATTTATTTTTGTCCTGCCTCTTGTGATCTTGCAAACTCTGTACAGCACCAGCTGAAAAAGGATGTCTATACCCACAGAGCAAAGCTCCTGCAGTTGTGTAAGCACATTTGAAAACTCAGGTTGGCTGGGGACTGAGCTGCTAGTGGTGACTGGGGTACTTTCTGCACTTCCCTTTTCTCAATTCTTCTGTACTTCTCTTTCTTTGGAAGGGAGCTGAGCAAGGGCATTTGCCAGGATAAAGACTGAGTAGCTAAACCTCTGCTTTTTAACTTGTTTGGTTTTGCTTTGTTTGAGGTACTTTTTCTGTTTTATTTTTTTTTCCCCACTCCACTTTGCCTCCTGCTTTCTATGGCACTTATTCCACCATGCATCCACCAAAACATCTCTCAAGTTGTGCCTTGGGAATCCATGCTAGATAGGACTGCAAAAGAAAAAGATCTGTGGGGAGAAAGGAGGGAAGTAATGCTATGGAGGAAAATCTCGAAGTGTATGATATGCATTTAGAATTTTTGGAGAATAAAAGAAGAAAGGCATAAATTGGAATTAAGATGCTGAAAAATTTCAAATTCTTTTTCACAAGGAAAGGGATAAGATACAGCAACACAAACAAAATGTGTAATTTAGCAGCAGTTAGCAGTCAGCCTCTCAATTCCGAGGGTCACCCAGGAAGAAGTTTCATGAGAGTAGGGAAACACTGATAAAAAGTTTCACTCCACAGGCACAATGAACTTCTGAGGAGGTCTCAGCTTGCTTTGAAGCAGTAGATATTGATCTTTTCACTTCGGCCTAGAGCACTGTGTATTAATTTCCACAATTAGTTTTCCTTCCTGCAGTAATGCTGAATATGAAGGGATCATCACACACCCAGTACCCAGGCAGCTCTTTGAGAAACTCCTCTGTAAGCAATAGTTCTTAGTGGTGAAAACACTTGAAGGATCCAATTTAAAAAGAAAATATTTTTTTTGTTACTTACAAATCCCTTGTTTATCTTTCCAGTATGAATGTTAGTGTAATCATTTTTACTCAAATGGTTATTAACTTCCAAATGAGAGGTTCCTCTTAGGCAGCAAAGTATTGTGTTATGTCCTCTCTTTATCTTTGTCATTAATGATAGAGGAAAGCTCAGAGTATATCCAAAATTTTTAATTTTTCACTATATGAAATTTTGACCAGTATGTTCAGACACACAGAGTTTGTCTTGCTTCTGGCAGGACAACACACCCTAGGGAAATTAATGGGAAATATGCCTAGGAAGAATCAGAGATCTCTTGTTTCAGGCTTGGGGCCCCAAAACTGTAAATATGTTTTAGGGTGGTCACTGCTATGAATTCTGAGGTGAATACTGAGCTGGTATGACAGTTCAGGCTTCTGCTTCCAAAACCTGCCAACTTTGTGTTTGCTTTCTCTTTTAACCTTATGATTTTTAGTTGTTGCACAGTTGCTTTTTAAAACATTGTTCAGGAAATAATTTCTACTCAGTATAAAATAATAGTACTAATTTCAAAAATGATAAAAAATACCAGTCTACTATGCCAGAGAATGCAGTTACTGTAACTGACAAGGAGGAAAGAATAAGTGAAGATACAATCATAGTGTTTTCAGTTTGTATTCTTTCTTCCAGGCACAAGCAGGATCATGAGCTCAGTGTATGACCTTCATGCCATTAAAATTTAATGAAAAACAGGATGCTCAGTTATTTCTAAAATCCTAGCTCCTAGCTGCTTTCTCTATCTCTCCCTTTTTTTTTTTTTAATTCTTTTTATTCTCTGTGTCTTTTGAAGTTGTTACCTCCTGGCAACCCCATGCCTGGCTGCTGTGATCAGCTGTGATCAGCACTGTGATATTTCCAGATAATTCTGATCACAAAGGCAAGCAGAGCCCACGGGAAGATGTGGGGCACAGGGATGAGGGGCAGGGTCCAGTCTTGAGAGAGGAAGGACCAAGGAAATTTTAAAGAGGTTGTCCCTGCTACTCTTTTGAATAATGGAAAAAAGCAAAGCCTGCCAGCTTTGACAGGCTGACTGCTGGGAGGCAGGAGCTGAGGGGCACAGCTACAGGGAGAGACCATGTGAAAGCCTCATATACAAGCAGGAACGTGCCATGGAGAGTAACTAGTCATGACATGTCAGGCTGAGAGAAGTCTTTTCACCTGGGCATTTCTGATGGGGCTGCTAACTGGTAAATGAAGGTGCTAATTGGTTTTCCAAGAGCCAGCTGGGCAGCCACAGAACAGCCAATGTGGCATTGTGGGCCTTGCGTGGGTCTGTCTCTGGATGAGGGTTGCATATGCCAAATTCTTCCTTGAGTGGATACTTTCTCAGATTTGATTAGGGAAGTTTGGCTCCTTCATCTTTGGGTTTTAAGGCATGTTGGGGGATGCCTGACACCAGCTTTCTGGGTTGACAGGGCAGTCTGGGCTGTGTTTTAATCCTAGTTCCACCCCACCTTTAACTCCATCAAAACCATTGCCCAGATGAGAACAGACAGCTTTTAAGATAAAGACTTTGAAAAGCAAAGTGATATTTCCTTTAGTGATATTTCCTGTTTGGAGAGGAGAAGCTGTCACATGGATCACGATCAATTAGCCATGAAGAGAAACATTTCAAGCCCTGAGATAACAGCAGTGCTCTAAACTGGGGAGTAGAGCAGTTCAACACTGCTCTGTATTTAATTACAGTGAATTTATTCTGCACAACTTTCTCCAGAGATTATAAAACAGATGTTCAGCCATAAATATCAGAAACAAACATCCTCAGAAATGAATGAAACAAGTGCAGTTCTTGAAGGGATAGCTAAAATAATGTCGACTCCATTCAATAGCTGCATTATTTCTGCAGCTTCTTTCTTTTTGGCATTTTAATGGCTGCAGTGACTAGCAAGCAGTGACAGAAGGCAGCAACCACATCATACTTCTGTCTTGGTGTCATGGGCAATAAAGCAGTGTTTGACACTGGGATATTCAGTCTGAGTAAAAATCCTCTGCCTGCATCGCCCTTCTCTTCCTTGCATTTTTGTTTCTAACATATCTCAATAGAATTTGCATGTCAAGCTTCTTTAAAGAAGTACTTTTTCTTAAGACAGAAAATTCTTTTGATTATTTGCATATAGGGGTTTTCTGCTATAGCTGTTTGGTAGACGTGTTTCTAATCCTTCCTGATGTTAAGAAGTGCTTTGGGCAATTTTCCAGTGATACTGTATCATACTATAAAGAGTACACTTAGTATGGGCTCACTCCTTCTAAGTTTCTGAGAAGCTGATTACTTCTTCCTCCCAGCTACATCAGACCCGAAATGCTCCATGAAATGCTAAGTGATGCTGTGTTCTCCAAGAAAAGCCTTAATTTTTTGTATACTGTGAAGAAATGTGAACCTGAACAAACTTTTTTACATTTGTACTTGTTATGGATCCAAACACCATTCAGACTTTGTATTTCCCTGCTTCTATGAAAGATTTTCATCTCCATCAACAGATCTGTTTTATTATCAAACATGCAGGTTCATAAAAATGGAGCAAAAGATACTAAAAGAAGATACTACCATCTTCATGTTGAAGAATTGCTCCCTTTATTACCAGACACACTCAAAAAATCTGTACTTTCAGTATAGACTGCATTTTGAGCAAAAGGTGTGAGAGAACGTACAGGCTTAAATGTTTCCCTGAGAGTACATGCCATTCTTCTGAAATAGGCTTCATGCAGGCAGGTCAGTGAAAAGGGTCTCGTGAACTGCCATAGAAATCCACCCAGTACAGAGGGGCAATCAGAAGGAGTCACGATATCACAGGTACTACACAGTAAGTCAGAAAGCATATATGGCATTGAACAAATCAAATTAACCCTGGGTCTGACACCAGGAACGTCACTGCATCCAATTTTGGGGGTGTTTTCAGTGCCATTCCTTCCATTCCTGGAACACTACTGTGATTTTCTTCCTTTTTGAATAGACTCCAAACCTTATTTGGAGACTGCCTGGTTAGTGCTGTCACAATCAAGAACTGTAATCTTAATTTATTGGATCTTGCAAATCTAAGTGATGCTTTCAGAAATCACACAAAGTGTGAATATTTCCCAAAAATGTTCTTTTTCATTTATGAAAATAGTATCATTCTTAAAACCCATGTAAGCTTCAGATGCTTTCACAGCTAAAATCTGTACAGGTGGCACATCCAGTGCTTAAAGTGAGCCAGGATATGCTGGCAGAAAAGGTTGGGTCTTGAGGGTTTCCAGCATTTTCCAGAGAGGAAACAGAACAGGAAAGAGTGCAGAAGGATGCAAAAATTTCCATATTAGTCCTTTGGAATGCCTATACCCCCACTTTGAAGTTTCAATTTCATCACTAGAAGCACGTGTTGGAGGCTTCACAGTCCTTGCAATTCAGGAGCGTACGTGAATCACTCAGCATCGTGGCCAGCCAAATACACATTTCACACATAGAGAACCACCTGTGTACAAGCCAATATTAACAGCTCTTGCGTGGAAACACAACTGGTTTATTAGTACAGAAAGAGGGTAAAGCCATGTGTGCCCCTTTGTACCTGTTTAAGGATGATTCCTGCAAGACTCAATTCTCAGCACCTACAAAATGCAAAATCTTCTCTCCAGAACACTCCTGCTAATTAGAAATCCCAGTTAAAACCAAAGCACAAAGCCCCAAACCAGTGCCCCACACTGGGGTTTGCTGAGGTTGCTGTAATGACCCCAAATAAGCTTTGCCTCTTGGCAGCACAGGCAGCAAACTTATTGTGGGATCTGCAGAAGCCAGGTATGGAGTGTTAAAGGAGGCACTATCTTGTTCAGAATTCCCAATTAGAGTAATAATGAGATTAAAGAAGTCCTTTGCTCTGAGCCATGCAGAACATCAGCAGATAACACAGGGAAAAGAAGGAGTAATAGGCCCTGAAATGTGTTATAAAACAGAGGGGACTGAACACTGATGTTGGGTTACCCAAGGCTTGGGCGTCATGTATCCTTTAGTCTTCTAGGATATTTATATGAAGCTATAAGATGCAAAAGAATTTTAGCAATATTTGTAACGTAGATTTGGTGCTGCCATGATATGTTTTATCTCTATAAGGCTCAACTTTTCCATCTCCCTGTATGTGCACACAGACACTATTGTTCTGGAATCTCTGTTTCCTATGTGTTAACCAGTCCTGGCTGTGGTCAGAGAAGATAAAAGAGTCAAAGATTATAAGGAGAAATAATCTAATATTCAGTGCCATGCTTTGAAGAAGTGGGACCTCCTTAGGCCCAGGCCTGTGCTTTCCCCAGGAAAATGAAAAATCTAATGGAGTTTGAGGGGATTTGCTAAGAGTTTAAATTGTGTTCTTGAATGAATGGGACAATTTGAGAGAAACAGAGGTCAGTTCTTGTGGAGCAAATGGGATTCCTAGTGAGGGAAGGATTGATGCAGCTGTCAGCCTCTAAGAGACAGAAAGGGAGAGAAGCACTTATTGCCAGGGAAGCAGCGAGTTATTGTAGCCACATAAACAAAGTCTTCACTGAATTAAAACTCCTTTTCAGGAGAGTTGTCAGTTTAACTCTTGTTTTAACTCTTGTTTTAACTCTTGAAGACCCTATCTGTTCAATTTTAAAGCAACTCTTCTGCCTCCTGTCCTACCCTGCATGTGTCTTTGTGTTTTACCTTCACCATTACTGTTCAATGCTTGCTGTATATTCTCAGTTCTATTAAAGTTTGCTTTCTATCATTCCCATTCCTGGAGGGAAACACAGGACTGGTATCACAAACTACAAACAGCTTCTGATTTTAGATATCTGTCCCCACCTTCCTGCACTGCAGCTGCCTGTGGGGGTCTCTGGGGATCTGCTGGGGCAGCCTGGGCTGCTCTCTGTGCCTGCAGTATCCAATATCCTCTCGACTGTTGCTGCCCAACTCAGCTGGATTAAAGGTAGCACAAGAGTGCTTGCCTGGGCTGCTTTTACACTTGAATTTGTAATGTAAACAGGCTGTGGGCAAAAAAACACCTGCATGGGCCAGCTCCTGCTCTTCCCTCCTGCAGGAGCCTGTGATCACACCCCCCCACATCCACTGGGATCCACTTTCTACAATTCCTTCAAACTGGGGGCACCATTTGCTTCCAGAACTCGTCTTGGAACCTGCAATGTTAAGACTTCTCTATAGAGAAGTCAGATTTCTGACTCTTCAGATTAGGTCACTATTTTTCTTCATATGATTTTTCATCATATTTTTCATCATTCTGGAACATTACTACTTCAGTTTTTAAGCCTCTGAAAAGAATTCTTGTAGAGGCAGTCATAATAAAAGAAAATGGTGAAAAATGAACGCTCTTGTCTTGTCCTTCCATGATCTGAACCACTTCCTCAGGGACAGATTTGCTGTCTCTGAAAATCTTTCAAGTGTTGTCAGTGACCTCAATTTCCCTTCTTGACAAGAATCACCCCTTTCAGGAGGTAACTGAGCTGTGTCTCAGTTACTTTTATTTCCAAAGCTTTCAAGATACCTTTTAGAATGTCTTTTCTTACTCTAATTACCTTAGAGGAATCCTAGAGGATTTGCCTCTTTCCCAAGAGGCTGCTGTAAGGTCCTGATGAAGAATTTCAAATGCTATTATTTTTTATAGATACAGTGGCAGCAATTTAGAAAATCAGATAAGAAAATGAATTAAAAACTGTGCTGTTTAATCTGAAGCAATAGGAAATTAAAGATAAAAAGTGGATGAATCAAACTAATAAGACATATATTTCAATTCCTTAAATTCAAAGAAAGAACTGTATTTTTCAGAACTACCTCTCCAATATTCTATAATGCCAAAGAGGGATAAATGCATAAACAAGAGCAGGGAAATTTTTCCAACAAGTTTTCATATCAAACAACAAATGGGGGGTCCTGAAGGTGGCTCTTAGATGAAGATAACAAATTTTCATAATTCCTAGACCTTAGCTCTATACTTCAGATTGGCAATCACGATACTGCTGCTGAGGTACTATATACCTTTTCCTTTGCTAGAAGGAATATATTTTAAATTTAATATTCCAGAATGATGTGGAAAATAAATATGATTAAAAACTTGAAAATGTATGCAATAAACTTTGTGGATGTTTTGAAGGACCTTGAAGCAGGAGTGTGAAATAATAAAATACCAATGAATTCCTTGAGGTTTTGCTCTTGTGAAGGAAATGCCTGCAATGAAAGTGTATCATAATAAAACAAATGCAGCCAGGTTTGTATGAGAGTCTGTACAAATGGGAGAATAGCTTGTAAAGAAAATAAATCTCAGGGGTTAATTAGAGATTTTTTTAAGGATTTATTAAGGATCATCAAAGTCTTCTGAGGCTGGGAGACGATGAACACAGCCAGAGCTTCCTTAATAGGGCAATTCCAAAATAATGTATCAGCTAATGCAATAAGCCAGAAACTGATTTAAGACAAAGGCTGTAATGAGCACACATCTGAGATGAAGTGACCATAGCAAGAAATATTGCTATCTAAGGCTATCTAAGAAAAAAACAGCAGTAAAATGTAGAACACAGGTTGCTTCCCTGGTGAAATAAGAATCCTTTTTTATTTCAAAAAAACAGTGCAGAAGCTTGAAGAATTGGATACATGAAATGGGCAAAAAAGCGAAAAGTAAGGTACATAATAAACACAAGTGACACAAATTTCATCCTTTTAAATTCAGGACTTGCAAGTGAGAAGACAGGGGCAGAAGAGCCTGTCAGCAGAGGCATCCCCACGATGAGACTGATCAGCAAAGCCCTGCGAGGCAGGGATGGCTCCCCTGTGCTGTGGCTGTGCCACTGCCATATCCAGGTTCTGTGTAGGGAACACTGGTGTGGGATGAAAACTGCCCACATCATCTATATTTGAATAAAAAAACCTAATGAAATGTGGCCTTATAAAATAGAGGGACAATGTTCTCTTCAGAGTTTTTTTTATTACTGTTCCCATGCTCAGGGCCTTCTGGACTATTTTTTATTGTAGTCGTAGGACTCCTTTTAGTGTTGTAAGATCAAAGGATATAAACAAGACAAGGAGAGGTCATAGTTTTTATTAGACCAACTGATATTGTTGGAAAAAATACACCAGTGCTCAGGCACATGAATCCCTTTTCAGGCCTGAAGTAGAGAAAATCATTCTCAAAGGGGGCTACAAGTGCTTGCATTGCCTGAAATAAACAGACTCTGCCATCATGACACAAATTTTAAGGGAATTCAAAGTAATTAAGAAGGATAATAGCAATTTTAGTAAAAAAAATAATGCCTAACAAATATACCTACAGCTGAGAAAAATGGAAACTTGGGTCAATAGACACCCTATATTAATTGTTTTTATGTGAATTAATTGTGTTTATGTGAATTTTCACCTGACTTTCTTTTTCCTAAAGAAAATTGATATTATGTCTCAACAGTATTTCAATCTTATTCTTACCCATAAAGGTGAGGGTTTGTTATTTCTCTTCTGGTATAGATGACTCCAGGATCTGACTGAGGTAAAATATCATTAAATAAGCCTGAATGTCATAAAATCATGACCATGATGTGTCTTCTCCATACCACACTGGGTATCAGGTGAGTAATACCATAACATTTTGGGTTTCCTAAGGATATTTTATAAAATACCTCTCCAGTGTTGTCCCAGCTTCCCACCACCTGTAGTCATGTATGACAATCACTTATCAAGCTCAGTGTTAGCTGGAAAAGGAGAGCAAGGAGACCTTCAGCTAACAAAATGTGAAGACAAGGCAAAGACAATTAGATTTCTCACTGGCATATGACTCTACTCCAAATGCTACTCAAAATGTATGTGGTCCCAGTCATGTGTACTTCAATTTTTGTAGAAGGCAATAGATGAAGAACTGATTCCACATTCTTGGCAAAGGGGTTTGGAGAGTGATAGGTTTGCTGATGTGTGGTTATATTAACTTTAATCTTGGTTCAAATGATGTATAACTGGTGTTATTCCATGGATGTCACTGGAGTTACTTCCACTCCACACAGCTGTGTCTCAAGACAGAAATATGACTGTGTACACCTGCAGTCTACTGACCAGTTCCATGCAGTTGCATGACCAGTTCCACTGGGACTGGGTTTTGCTGTGGTTAAAAACAATAAAATAAAAGAATGTTAAAATATTAAACCCTGCTAATGGGAATTAAAATATTAATTGCCTCTGTATCTGTTTCACACCAGTTCTGACGTTTTTGTGTGTTTTGTGTGTGTGCATGAGCATGGATAGCATTTTATGGATGTGTCTGTTACCAGTTTGAAGCCCTAGGTGAGTTCTTGGCTGAAAATTTGGTGTTCATCTCTATTTGGAGTCTGGTTGTCCTTATCTGGACATGATTTCCCTTCTGGTGGAGCCGAGGCTGGATCTGGGAGTGGGGCAAAAGCACCTCCACGTGTGATTTCCTACACAGCACAGGGCAGTGCCAAGGTCAGCTCTGTCCTCACAGGTCCCAGCACAGGCAATGGACACAAACTTCACTGTCATTTCAACAGCACTGAGAGCACCTCCTCTCTGAGCAGCACCAAACCAAGCCCTGCCCTTTCTACTTTTGATCCCCCCTCTCAGTAGATACTGCAATTGTCCCTCTGCCCTGTGAATTCTGGTAACGTTAGAGATTAGCAAATAGAAAATTTAATGAGCCCTGAGGTTTTTTTCTCTCCTACCAGTCTGAAGTTGATATATTCAGAGGTTTCAGTATTCTGATTTATTCCACTGTCAATAGAAGGTTTATCTTACCTGAAATTATATTTTTAATATCTCCAAAAATGAGAGTCTCCTCTTTTTTTCCCATCTTATTTATAATTTTTTTACTTAATGAAAGGTCATAAAAGGAATCTTGTACCACAAAATTCAGAAGAAATCTCAAAACTAGTCCTGAGGCAGCATTAAACTTAACAGATTTTCTAGTAATTTGAGTGATTCCACCAAATGTTACAGTTTAACCTACTTATTTGACATCTCTCTTTTGGACTGCGTTAATCTCCATTTAGTTCTTGTATCTTTGTGCTATTTATTTCTAATTTCATTTTTATAATATATGGAATTAAATCATATGATCATCACTTTAAATCATTTATAGCTTGTGTTCAGTTTCAGTCAAGGCCGTCTCCAAGAATGTATTTAAATGCAGAGGGAATTCAGCTATTCATAACATGTTTGCTTCCACAAAGAAAATCTTGCCAAGCTGAAGAACTGTGAGTTAAGCCATATAGTTTTCATAAAACGTGGTGACTTGAAATTTATTTCCACTTTACAAAACAAAAATCTGTGCCAAAGCACTGTGTGTGCAAAATTCAGCATCAGGAAAAGGTTGAGTGTAGAACTACTGGTTTCACACTGCTTGGGTTCAGCATTCCTGAGGCTCAAGGTGAGTCTTTACAAGTAGCAAGAAAAGAGAAACCAACAGCATAAAAGTTACAAAAGAAAATTTTCTAACATGACTAGTGAATGTAGGTAAACACTCTTGAGAGTTTAAACATGAGATGTGTTAAATGACTCCCAAAAAGCAGGTCTAAACCTTTTTGAAACGGACTGTCACTTTTTTAGGGCCCCAAGTAATGGTGTATTTTTTATGTGCCTTAACTCAAAGAACTGACCAGAAAATGGTCCTTCAGTGAGCTACAAAGCAACCCAGCCATAGGTGTGAAATGTTTCTTTTAGCATGAGTATGAGGGGAAGCAATTTCTGTGTCTGACAGACTTCAAGGCATCTATTATAATGGACAGTTATATTGTCCTCTATATTCAAGTGCTGAAACTGGATTTAGAGTTCTCAGTTTCAATTATTTGAATTATGAGCTTCTCTAAGACTTCATATTTGAAATTTACAGCTCTTTAATATTCTGGCTGGTCTGAATACTGAATTTAAAGTACCTAAGTCTAGGAAGGGAAAAGCAAGTATTTTGGTTTGTCTGTTTGTATTTAAGGCTGCCTTCTGCATCCTTCTCTCTGCTGTATAGTCAGAAACTGAAATCACTCTTATGCGACCTAAAATATTGGTAACCTGTTCTTATTTTATAAAGGAATGATGAAAGCCTGCAATCCCGCCCTACTGTTGTGGCATCTTTCAAGGCTTGGCAATTTTTGCTTTGTTTATAGCAATCCTACTTGAAAAGCACTTACAAAGTCTGTTCCCTTTCTACATAACTAACAAAAAAAGTGTTGTGCTTTAGATTTCTTGAATAAAATGAGTAAATATCATATTTATGCTGAAGGTGATTGTAAAAATTGTGTTTCTGGAAGTAGTCTTGGTATAATGTCTTATGTTTCAAAGTGTGCTGCCCACTGTGAGGAGGGTGAGCTTATGCCTAAGTTTGACTCTGTTGGGGATGAGGACAGGGGGTCAGAAGAAACATATGCTGACCCAAAAAAAAAATCATGAATTTGGTCTGTAAAACAGACTGTCTAATGTACGCATATTGATAAAAATTAAAATATAGAAGCACCTTTGATGGTCTTAATGAGAAGATTTAATCAATACATCTCCTCTAGGAAGGGTTACAACCTTTGTAAACTGGATTCCCAACACAGCAGTAATTTTTTGTATTATTTGTCAGCTCCCTTCATGCAAAATTCAGGTACGGGTTTAATTATCTAGCACCTTGTAAGGTACTCAGACAATAAAAGAATGAAAACCGTGGAAAATATCACAGGAACATTAATAACTCTTAATTCAAAAGGTATTTTAATAATAATATTTGACAATAGACCAAGCAAAAGGCCATCCTGTGGGCAATGAGAAGAAAACATAAGGCCAGAGAGCTGCTTGCCCACAAGATCCCATCCCTCTCAGCTTTGAGAACAAAAAGTCCTATGGGCCCCAGAAGGGAAGATGAAAGAAAGAAAGAAAATTTATAGCAAGCAAATTAGTGACTCTCAAAGAATTCCTGATTTTCTAGTGCACTGCCCTTTCAGGAGTGTCTGTGGTGAGGAGCCACATGGATGGGTCAGTGTGCCTGTAATTTCATTCCTGTGGTACAGAAAAACTGATATTTTTGTTGCCTAGCCATTTGTCACGTTCAGACATATTAATGCATAAGTGCATCTTTGAAGGTGTTGTTGTTGTTGTTGTTGTTGTTGTTTTGGGTATTTTTTTATGGTGTCTTAAGGCTATTTTGAAGGTTTAAATTGATAGAAGTGGAAATCAACCCTCAAGTGATTAATGGCAGCAAATGTCAGCAAGAAAACGGCTGAACTGAAAGGGAAAATAATCTGTGCTCTCTTCAATACCTTCCCCTGACAAACTCATAATATTAACAGGGAGTTTAGCCCTGGATCTGGTACTAGGCTGGCACATGAACAAGGTGTTTAAGAATTAGACTTGGTATTTGGTAAATTTTACCTGAGTGTTTGGTCACCTAAAACTTTCTTTAAAAGTATTCAAATGTGTAAATATGAATTATTTATCTGTCCCACAACAACATAACCCCCCTTGGCAATATTTTGTATTTGATAGCTTCAAATGTAAGACTTTAAAACTTTTTATACTTTAAATCAGAATTTCTGAGTTTACCGTAAAATAAAAGGTAATTTTTTTTAATACCTAGGGACAATGCTTTCGTTTAGGACTTTTTAGGAACAACAATTCCATGATAATATAGCTGTTAATTTTTACAGTTTTCGCTCTTACTCCCATATTTATTGTCTCGCAGTTAATTGGGGTTTGTATATACGTAAATTTAAATACCAAGCATTGATAGGCATCTTTTGAGCTGCCTATACAGATTTCTGATAGCTCACATGCAGGTGTCACATTTTTCTTGATTGTAACTGTGAATTCTGTGGTGTGCTTCTTTGGACCTGCAAATTTTAAAATTGCAAATACAAAGCCAGTATTTCCATTTGTAGAGCAGCCTCAGAGGGCTGACCTCAATGTCTTTTGACATCCTTTCTCTCCTGAATAGATGAGAAGTTATTTTTTCCTTCGCTGTCTCAACAATTTGTTACCAAAAGGAAGCTGAACTGCAACTTGATGCCACCTTGTTAGAAGGTTTCTGCTCCTAATAAAAACTGGCTTTCTTCTCATATGCATTATCTATGTATAGATTACACTTGAGAATAAACTTCAAACTACAGTTATCTGCTGCTTCACAGGAAGGAGCTGTCTCTACAAAATAGTTCACTACTTGCAGAACAATGTCCTTAGATCACTAATCTGGGGGCTCTAAAGTGGCCTGCAGTTCAAAGCAAACAATAGCAAAGGTGCTGGGATGTTACCCAAAGTGAAGCTGGAAAGATAACTGCTATTCATGCACTTCTGGAGATAAACTTCCTCCTCTTTTCACAGCCAGGTGAGCTCAGAGGAGATGATTGCTCCTCTGTGGATGTCTGACATTTGTATTAGCAGGGGCAGAGAAAAGCAGATACAAGAGGGGCCTTTTGCTCAGTTTTTTCCTTTTCTAGAGGCTTCTGCCAGCTGAGCAGAAGGGGTGCTCTTCACACAGACTGGTAGGCAAGCAGCAGCCAAGCCAGAAAGAGCCAATGCTCAGGGTTTTGGCTGCAGAGGAAGCTGCTGACTGTTGCACTTTGGCATGCATCAGTCATGGTTCTGTTTTCACTGTCCTAGGGCACTTTGTTCTGAAGCTCTCCATGCTCCTGTTACCACATGAATAAAGCAAACTCCACACTGGTATGCTGGCTTGTGTGGGTTCTGCATGGTGGCAAGCACCAGTGGTGCAAAGATCCAATTTTTTCAGAACCATAAAATAAGAGCTCAGCGGCAATACACTGGTGAATGAGTTTATGCATCCACCTCCCTGTGGGACCTGTGACTGGCTGTTTAACTTGCTGGCCAGTATTAACTGCAGAGATCTAAAAGACACGAATTTCCTAAAAATTTTGTAAAATTCAGGCTTTGTGGAAGAAAGCATGCCTATGCTTATGCTGATGATAACACCACTGAATGTTTTTATCCTTCATTAGACAAGGAAATACCTAGCTTTATCTTCCATATCCAAATCCATGTAAAATTAACCTTCATGCTGTTTCCAGAGTGCCTAAGCCAAATTTATATTTTTCAATCAATCCCAGTAAATTTTGACCTTCCAGATGGTACTGAAATATTAGGAATATCGGGCTTGTCCTGTATTTTCACAGATCTTTCAAGTCTGTGTGTATTTAGCCAGTGCCAAAGGGCGTGGAGCTCAGCTGTGACAGCTGTGATGTGCAGTCCCCGAGCTGTGCAGAGCAAGCTCCTTGGTGTGAACCCGTGAGAGCCCGCGCGTCGAAGGAAGCTCTGTGCTGCTGCACTGCCTGGTGATTCAGCTGCACAGTTTGCTTCATCCTTTATGCATATCCTGTCAATGCAAATCCCTCTCAGCAACCAGGATTTCTAATCCCATTATTTGTGATTCAGCCTTGCTATGAAGACAAACATTCTGAGCCCCTAAGAGCTAACTGTGATAAAAGCCTGAAAATTCTGAAATATTATCAAATGGGTTGATTTTATTTTTTTTAAAGGAATCACTCTCTGTATAATCCCCATGTGTGGTGTTCTTCATGTTGCATGGAAAGAAAAGAATTCAGTTTTCATTCAGATTACTTCAAATGCAGTTCTTCTCCCCTCTGTGTAATGATTATTTTTCATTCTAGCCTATGGAGTTTTGCATCTGCTCCTGGTATGGGACAGCCAGTCTAGACTGGCTAAATTAATCCTGGCAGAGGATAAGCTTGAAGGAATTACTTTCTTGCCTCAAAGAAAGATAAAGAAAACAACTTCAAGAAGTACTTGTTACCTGCCACTCTCCACTGGATAAGACATATTAGAAATGTTGTAAAACAAGTTACTTCCTTTGTGAGAAGGAGAATTAATGAAGCTTGGTGTCCTAAACACTCAGGATAAATCCTCTTTCCTGCTGTAAGAATAACCTCTCCTCACTATAGAAACACCCAACAGTTAATAACCTGATAGTCCAGCGCTTTCCACACTTCCACATCCCCTCTCATGTGCCTGAAAGTGTTTTCCAAATGCTTCTTGAGCTCTCTCAGGCTTGATGCTGTGACCACTGCCCTGGAGAGCCTCTTCCAGTGCCCAACCATTCTCTGAAGGGATGAAGAACCTTTTCCTAATATCCAGCCTAAACCTCCCCTGAGACAACTTCAGGCCATTGCCTCAAGTCCTTCACTCACCACAGAGCAGAGATCAGTGTCTGCCCCTCCTCTTTCCCTCCAGAGGAAGCTGTGATTGCAATGAGGTTTCCCCTCAGTCTCCTCCAGGCTGAGCAAGCCAAGTGCCCTCAGCCTCTCCTCACACATCTTCCCCTCCAGGCCTTTCACCATCTTTGCTGCCCTTCTTTGGATGCTCTCTAATGACTTCAAGTCTTTCTTCTATTGCAGGGCCCTGCAGTGCCCCCAGGACTCAGAGCAGAGCCCCAGCCCAGAGCAGAGCAGGACAATCCCCTCCCTTGCCCGCCTGGCCATGCTGGGCCTGGTGGGCTGCAATACTTTAGAGAATGCCACCACCACACACACAAGGAAAATGAGAATGTTTTCCACTGCTCAGGGGGGCTACAAATGCTAGGGTGTACTTGTCCAAGGAGTGGGTGCCCCAAGACTTTGGGAGCCAGGAAGAGAGAAACAAGTCAGTGTGTTTCCACATTTGCTGACTGAATGCCAGAGCTGCTGGCAGGGCTGCAGTTGGAATGGGGACCTACAAGCCTCAGTGGAGCTGAGAGTGAAGTGCCTCTCCCCTATCCTTCTTTCTCCCTCTTCCCACAGGCAATTTGCATCTGAATAGGAGTTTGCTGAAACTGTGTGTATAATCTGAACATCCTGCATGTTGAGATATAGAGACAGATCTTTTTTCACATAAGAAGGAGGTTTAGCCTCATTGGTTTCCTGTGGCTACATCAATTTACTCCAGCCAAAGATCTAATCTGCTCCTTTCAGTTGTGACTGTTTAAAATTAAGAACTTTTAACTTTTCATGCTGCATAAATGAAAGAATTATAGTGAAGCAATCTCACAGTCAAAACATTTTTTTATTCAATTTATTCTGCCAGAAAACACCTCATTCAGAATTTGGAGGTATATGGTATTCAAAGTATTTGAAGAAATAACAATTTCAATGTGGCTTTCAGAAAAGTCTCTTGCAGATCTAGGGCAATTTTGATTATAGAACCACAACATTTAATGATACTCATCAAAGAGTTATTTTTTTAATCCACTCCAAGAACTACAGGGGACTTTTTATACTTCCATGTGAAAGCCATTCTCTCTCTACTACAAATTTATTTAATTGCAGTTCCCACTACAAGATGTTTTGTCCTGCTGTTTTTGTTCTGCTCTGGTGCCTGGCAATCTCATTTATATTTAGGGACCTCTGGGATAGTTAGATCTGTAAGAAAAATGTGTTCCTATGTGTATTTAGATCTAAAACACTGCTCTTGATCCTCTCTAGTCTAATGAATAGGTCAAAGACCTTCAAAAGGCGCCCAAATGAGGCATTTGGATAATCTACATCTATACAGCTTTCAATGAGATCACTTCCAGTGATGATTTTTTTGGGAATTCAAAATTATTTTAGTATTTCTAAACCACAAGCAAAAAGTCATCACAATAATTAGAATAAATCCTATGAATATTCCTTAGAATAACTTTTGATCAGCTAGCATGGTCTCTTCATTGTTTAGTACTTCTCTCATGAGGTATCCTGCACAAATCTTAGCAGTGATAAGTCAATATTTTCTTCTAAATTGTTCATTAACTTGAAAAATGAAGACAAAGCTTAGTCCATTAAAGTGCTTACAAGTACAGCCCACTTGATTTTTTCTTTGTAGCTGTGTTTCAAAATAAATGCAGTAGCAGGTGTGCAATTTATTTTATATGTCTCCTTTCTAGAGAAAATAATTTTTTTTCAGGAGTACTGCTGATATTTTGTTGAATTATTTTATTAAGACACAGTAAATATTAGTGTGTCAGTAAAGTGCATAACAACTACAAAAGCTCATTTAAATTATCAATGAAAACATTGAAGAAAATCATATTAGACTGGCTGATAAGTATTGTATGGGCACAAAGAATTTAATTAGAATTTCAGCCTTTGATAGTTGACTACCAGGATATGAGCAGCTGATGTTTTAATTTGACCTTGTATTACCTTGAAAATTTTTTATCTGCAGACAGCACTTTCCCAAAATAAACAGTGTATTTAAAAAGTTTCTTATTTTGTATTCAAAGTAGAGAAGTGAACTGAGTTCTGCTAAGATACATGAACATAAATAATACAGTACATTACAGAGAAAATAAGATTTTGTACAGATAAACAAACATATTTTATGTATACATGCACAAGTAAAAGACCTGTTTATTGGATTAAATATTAGTCTGAATATTTCTGAATATAATTTATGTCTGATAGGGTAACTGCACAAGAGACACCACAGATCAGCTTTTCTCTGTGTTATCCATTTTTCATAAATGACGTGGCCAAGTGTGGTTGAAAGTGGTTTCATGGTAAAAAAAAGACAAATTACAGAAAAGTGCAAAAGTGCAAAGTGGTTTATTCTGACACAGCTGTATCCATGCAGTGGTTCATTCCACTGCACAGATATACAAGTTAGTCTTTTTTTCAAGTTATAAAGCTGAAAAAGCTGAAAACTCTTCTAATTTCCTCTTATGCAGAAGCTTCACTGGAGTTATTAAATTAAAGACTCAAACTTTAAAGTAAAAAACCACATGGTATTTTGAAGAAAATTTTAATTTATATTTTTATGGGCCAGATTTAATGGATTATCTTCTCTCTCAAACCTGTTACATCTTGGAATTGAAGGAAGAAACACAGCTGATTTTACATTCTCGTTCTGCAAGAACCATTCCATCTTTGGATCTGAAAGTCAGGAAATTGTTTTTAAACATTAATATTCTCTGGTTTTTGATATTATTACTGTAATGCCTCACAAAACTTTCTGATGCTACTCCATTGCTGAAAGCCTATTCAATTTATTTAACATTTATAACTTTAAAACAACCTATTTATGCAGTTCTGGAAGCAGCACCAACTGCTTTGCTAGCAAAAGGTGAACATCCACCATTATTCATGTCAGAGTCCCTCATGGGCACAGTTTAGTTGCAACTGATGGGACAATGAGAGGAGGGAAGATGCTGCCTTTAACAAGAGGATTTGGACACTGGTTTCTCTGAAGAGACTGGGCCCACCTTTCTCACCAAAACTGAGTCTATGTCTGCAAATAGCTTCTGTAAAAGCAGTGGGACCTCAGAGATTACTTCAGGAGTGTACACTTGTGCAATGTAATAAAAATTATGGCAGATTTCGAACAGTGAAAAATGCTTCTGACAGTTTACAGTACATGAAGTACTAACTAGTATAATTTTGCCTTGGTATGTGACCCTTGCTAAAGCTGGGCATGAGTGAGGATTGTACTGAATAGTTTCAATGGAAATGTTTAAGAAGCTATTGATGAAAGATGGATATGAACATAGAGGTTTATATACTATTGTGCATGTTACGGAGTAGAAGAATAATTCTCAGCCAAAATAGGGCCATTCATGAGAATTTGTTTTTTTCAGAAACAAGATAAACAAAAATGAAATGACAAATCATGAATCTGGGCCACTGTATTTTGTTCTTCCAGGGTGTTTGTTATTTTGCCTTGTTGAGTCCTCTTTTTTATATACGAATCTTTTCTCAAGTTAAGCAATATCTTTGATCTATGCTATGTACACAAAGCTTCTACCTTGTTGGAGGATTGCATATTATTAAAATAACAAACTCAATAGCCACACACAGAGTGGCTGTTATTGTAGACATTCTCTACAGTCATTATTGACTAGGAAATGTTGGATAAAGTGATTCCAAAAGAATTATGTCATATGATGGGTTCAAAAGCAGAAACTCCAAAGGTCTGTGTGGATGTCCTCCGGGGTCCAGACAGACTTCAGGCAGAAGTGTATTTTGTCACAGGTACAGGTTATTCTGTCTCCGTGCAGGATGAACAAGGATCCTGGGATGTATTCTTCTAAATGTTTGATGCCCTGATTCACACAATGCTAAAAGTTTCTCTTCACACAAGTAAATGTTGTTTAGTAGAGCTAGCATTTGAAGTGTTTTCTGTAGGTACATGACTTTTATTTCCTCTTGAGATTCCAAGCATGAATTTAATGTTATTTTATTGTCTCTTTTTTGTGATGACAATTCCATCTGTTGCACATTTTATTCCAGTATTTTCCATTCTTGCAAGTGTAATAAAACAGGAAATACGGATTGTAAGACAAATAAATGTAATTTAGAGGAATTTGACTTTTTTCCCATCTTGCTTAGTCAATATAATATAAGGCAAATTACAGAAGGCAAAATACATTAGAGGGGAAAAGGCAGGAGGATGATAAACCCACAGAGTTTGCCTTCAGATTGGTTGTGTCAAGCAGTGTATCTGGACTGCCTGCTAGGTTTTTGATTAAGGTGAACTCTAAAGTCTTATTCTCTGTCTCAGAGGGGGCAATTTGCAGAAAGAACTAGTAATCTTTGCCTTCTCTGTCACTTACCTAGCATACTTCATAGGTTTTTAACAGTCTGAAATTGTATTGCTTGAAGAGTAGGAGAGACAATTGTTTAGCTTGTAGAAGCTGGAGTTTCAACACTCAACAGTAAATATCTGTGCAAAATAACTGCCTGCAATCATTGCTGTCAATGTCCTTGTCTCCAGGCTGTTCAAGGCTCCAAACACAAACAGCATTTGTCATGGCAAAGTGCCTCAGCAACATCCTTCAGAATGAAAACCAGCTTAGCACGTGCTGTAAGATGCATGCTTGCACACACTGACCATGGCTGCCTGGCCACTTTCCACTGTAAGGCTCTTGCCCACAGTGCAGATGTCGCCTTGTGGGGATCTGAGCCCTTGAGGTCGTACCTCTTTGGAGGTGAATGAGGACCTCAGAAGCACAGAGAGGGAGTTTAAGAGTGCATGAAGGACTGACGTGCTTGGAGATGTCTTCAATTAGTTTAACTACGTAATAAAAACCTTAACTGGCCTGGTAGGAGTCCCAGATACTCTTGTACTCTGTCTGCAAAATGGCATTAGGTGATATATATCTGGAATGATGCCTTGGGCCTTTGGGCTTCCTGTTCTGCATTGGTGTGTGGCTTTTTGTTCAGGGTTACTAAGATCTTTTCACAGAATGATGAAGACACAACAATCCTATTCCAGCTGGGGACTCAAGGACATTTTTTCTGAACTTCAGGCTCCAAGTATAAACATCATGGAAGGAGAAGGGTGGGCAAGTGGGACTCCTGTGTGCAAATAGACTGAAACATATAAAATGTGTGATCTCGGGACTGGGCCTTTCCTTTGCCTCCCTCTCAGAGCCATCCAGGCAGAGCCCAATTGTAGCACTGGTACTGCCCAGGTGTGGCTTTTGAAGGCCTCAATAAATATCCTTTATTCCTCTTAACTCCATCTAGCCTCTGTTCCAGCTCCTCAAGCTCAGGAGACTATCAGAACCTGCCCTTTATTGACCAACCAAGCCTTCCATGCTTCTCCCAGCTCTCAGGATTAGGAAAGCTAAAAGGGTACATCTTTATTTATTCCCTTAAGTATTAGACTGTGAGTTTGCCTAATCCCTCCAGGAGCTGTTGGTGCTGTCTGTCACCAAGCCTCATCTTGCAATGTGCTCCAGATGTTCCTTATCTACTGTGTAAACAACAGTTTTAGCACAATATGTGCTTCAAGTTGACATCCAACCAACTTCAGTTGGTGTTCCCTTAGTCTTGTTCTCAGAGAGTAGGTATAGCAATCACTTTATCAATTGGTTGGCAAATCAATCACTTTCAGGGTTTTGTAAATCTCAGCAATATGTGCCTCATCCTTTTTGTCTGAGACTGGAAATGCCAGATTTTTTAGTTATTCCTTTTGTTGTTCCTTGTGGTTGATTCTACATCGCTTTGACTGTTTTGCTTGCTCTCCTATGTTTGTTTTATCATCACTAGTCCAACTTGTGGCATGAAAACCAAAAGTACATGTATTACTCATGGTGTGATTATACCAAGACTTCACCTCAATACCGCTCTTGGTGATAACTATTTTCAGGCATTTATCTACTGCTGTACTGCATGGTTTCAGAGAGCTACCAGTGATGATATCATAATACTTTTCCTAAACTGCCACTGCCAGTTTAAGACAGCATAATACTGGCATAAATTTGATTTCTTTTCTCTAAGCAATTTCCCTTAATCTAGACTGAAGTGCAGCTGCAACTTTTTTTGTTCATTCATTCACTTTGGTGAGGTCCTTCTGGGCTTGATAGAAGGACAGATCTTAGTACTCAGAAGAGCTTTGTACCTCCTCTAAGTGTGAAGATGTCACTGTTCATCCTTCTCTATAGTGATCGAGCTTGTAGTGACACACATCTCTTATTTTCCCTAATACCAGGGCATATGAATGTGTTTCTCTCCCAGTTCCATGTTTGGGCATCTAAGGCTGCACACAAGGTGTGTAACTACTCTGATTGCTTTCCTTCTCCATTAGCCCACAGAGCAGATACAACTGCAACTGGCTCAGCTGCAGCTGAGGAGCCAGAAAGATGCAGAATCCCTGATTCAGAAGTTACTTATCCAAGAGCAGGAACAAGCTGATCAAGTTGGCAAAGGAACATGAGGAAATAATGAGGATCCCGGCACTCCTTATCTTTGGGAGTGTCTCCATTCCAGGATAATATTTTTTTTTCAGCAGTGGAAGGTTATAGACTTTTTTTCCTCACCCCAATAAGTAGGGAAAGTCAGATTGTGTGTGTAATGTGGAACAAAACATTCTTTGGTACCTTACCTTCAAGGTGGTTTGACTTCATTCACTGGCTATAGGATTTATTTTCTCATTTTGATAATTTACTAAGTCACATTGGCCAATAATTTGGGATGAAACAAATTTATCAGGGAAGTAGAATATTACTTTGAAGGGACATGATCTGATTTATAGGGTTTCCCTAGGGGAGAAGGAGGAATTGTTTTCCATTTCATTCTGTTCATTCTTTCATGAAACTCTGGATTCCTGCTTTCTTTTCTTCCTGTCCTCCAAGAACAGGACATGAAAATTTATTTCTCAGTAAATCAGTGAAGGGCTGCCAGATTTGTTGGCAGCATGAAAGAGAGTTGATGTTGTGGGACAAGCAAAATGGAGGAAAAAGGAAACTTTCCTGATTTCTAATAAAACCTATTTTAAATTAATTGTGTGAGAAACTGTAAGGGTTCATAAGAAATGTTAAACCAAAAGCAAGGAGATACTTACAGTATTGATACAACTAAAGGAGGTTTCTCCTGGTGCTGGTCTGTAGGGAAGCTGCACCTTTCCTTGTGCTATTTGTGCCCTCCAAACAAGACTGGCTGTGCTCTGCAATGACTGGAGAGTGACTCACCTCACTGCATGTTTTGAAATGAGCCCGTTATGCCACCCTGATTCCTTAGTGCTCAGAAAACCCAGACACAATTCAGGCAATTTTTAACATCAAACAAATATCAGAGCAGCAGGAAGAAAGAGAGTAGAGCTAGGACTAGCTTTGTCAAGCACTAGTGAGGGGTCATGATTAGAATCAAAGTCAAAGCATTTACCATTTGGCAAGTGTGCTCATTACAGGTGTTACAGAGCTCCTAAATACAAGTATGGTGTTATCTTACTTTTAGTTATTTATTTGTCAAAAAGCAATGAGATGCAGTTAAACAAGAGTTACAAAGAGTAACAAAGAGTCAAATAAGGTAGAGTAAAAAGTAAAAATTGGACATTTTATACATGTAAGTCAAAAGTCATTAGATAACATTCCAGCTTTGCAAATTTGTTCTGTACATACTTGTAAGTTGGATATTTTCCACCTCTTTTAATTCTGTGCTAGTGCAAATGCATTAAATTAAACATATTGCAAAATTTTGCCTTATAGGACCCGGTAATTCAAACCATAATTTCAGACTGAACACCTGATATTAGATTTCCAAACCTGCATGTTGAACATTGTGCTATTTGGGGTATATATTATAAAAAAAAGGCAAATGGAATTAACTGTCATTGAAGACAAAGTAAATTAGCTGTCATTATGAACAAGAGCAAAGAATTAAGATTTTACCATGAGAAGAGAAAGACTGTGGTCCTTCCCACTTACCTCTATACAAGTAACTGATACACCTACACCCCCAGGCTGATCTCTTTAGGTTCCCTCTATAGATCAAGGTACTCTGAAGGGTCAGTGTAGCTGTGAGGTGGGCTGCATCAATCTCTAGTAGTGACTAAGCTCCTAATTTAGGCCTACTTCATCTGGGCTTTTGGAAAGAGGAGTACTTGTGAGAGGAGAAAAAACCCTCCTCTCTGCTGCTGTGAGTTCCTAAGTAGATCATGAAAATCATAATGACAACACACATTGTGCTGTCAAAGAAAAATGAGGCATTAATCAAGTTAAGTGATAGACTGAAAAATATCTCTCTTTTGAAACACATTGTGAAAAGCAGTAGTTTCAGAGCCTAAGAGGCTGGAAAGAGATTTAAGGATGAGATGATCCTAATAGCAGCACAGAAATTTATGTCACTAAGAAGCACATCTTATATGAAAATAAGGTAGTCCATCTTGGACTGAAAAATATTCATATGAGGGACAGAAATCTTTAAAGACAGAAATGCAGGTCATTCTCTGCACAGTCTCAAGTCTGGCATCATGGAGGGCAAAGCAGAACCCTCAGTCTGAGTCAGAGATCTGCTTCATTCACTGAGTATCCAGGTGAATAAGGCCCTGGATATAGCTGCAGGATGAGGATTTCTATACTCTGTCTTGAAAGGGACAGAAAGAAAGCATATCACTCTGTCCCAGAGCTACAGGCATAGTGTACCACTGTAATTATTAACTTGTATCTTCAATAAATTTTCCTGGTTGCTCTGGGTTACCACCTGTCTGTTGGCAATTTTATCAGCCAGGGAATAGAAACAGAGCCCCAGGCATCAATTCTTTTAGTGTTTTCTTCTTTCAGGTCTTGCTTTTATTATCCACTGGATGACCATAAACAGCTGACAACACTCAAATGGCCCTGCTGGGCAGTTTTGTGGCTTTTTAGCATAAAAAAGAAAACACCTTATTCTCTTCTTCTATTCCCTGTGTGTGACCAGGCAGGTCCTGTTAATTTTGGTCATGTTGTAACTCCCACTTTTGCCTAGATGGCTTGCTGAATCTGCAAGATGTCTTCTTTATCCAAGAAAGTATAATCAATGCACCTATTTCCCATAGCCCTTGATGAATGTTTGATAAGAACCTCTCTAACCCAAATTCTCTTGCAGGTGGATCATGCTTCCAGCTCACAATGAAAAGCCAAGGTGACAAACTTTGCAGAAAGTGATGACCTTGCACAAAAACTTCTGTGTGCTTTCTGTCATGTCTTTTTGCCTGGTTTTGCTGCTTTCCTGGCTGATTTTCTCTTTTTATTGTGCTTTACTGAGTTTCAGCTCACCCCTGATATTGTGATTTGCTTTGTTGTTTCATTTGACACTTGAGCAAGATGCAGCTTGTTGTTACTGCCCTGTTCATTTCCATACTCTATGAGCAATCACAGCATATCTTTGAAAACATTGCCCAGCTGCTCAGAGGTTCATTTCAGATCACTCTAGATTTTTCCTTGTTTTTTTTTTCTGGCTGCTCAGTGTTATCTGTCCCAGTTCTTTCTATCACACAGAAAAATTTTATTTGGCAAATTTTTCTCAGATGTTTGGGAAGGTGAACTGAAAGAAAGTGGAGATAAAGGGCCTGCCCCCATTGGTAATGAGACCTGGGCCTCTGAATGTCTCTGAAGGAGAGACACAAAAATGCTAGCACAACACCAGTATCAGAACCTTAACTCAGTGTGTCATCCTGCTGCAGAGAGGATGGGAAATTCTCAGAGTAGATGTACGTACAGATCATTCTCTATTCCCTTTACACTGTTCCCACACTGATCTACCAAAAAAATAAAGAAGGACCTAGAAAATAACATTCCTCTTCCTTAGGACTGCAGTTTGCTCTGTGATTACACAGATTATGCAAATAATAGATATGCTAATTGATAACGCAAAATTTCCATCTTTGTGTGCAACGGTCTCCATGCAACCCTCCATTACCCTGAAGCAATTTTATTCACCAGGAAATTTACAATTACCTGTAATTGTAGGAAGCATCTTAAGTTTTCAATGTGAGAGTGAGAACCAGCTGTAATTCCCGGCTGCAGTTACAAATATTCAACCTCTTTACCGGTTTAACAGCCTCCAATAAAAACTGTTAACAGTTCTCTGATTTAAACATTTCTTAAAGTACATTGAGTTCCATTAAAATTTTTTCAAGAATCACAATTCATAGTATGAATAACAAATGGAGGAGATTAATTTTTTAAATGCCTGATGTAAATCAAACTCAGCTCTTTAAGCACAGACCAGTCACTGTAAAAAAATACACAGCATAAAAATACCAAATACAAGAACACATGGAAGGACTGAGGCAAGCCTGTAGACTGTAATAGATGTAGTTTAATTTTGTAAATTCATATTTTCCTGAACCATAACTTCTCATAACTTCTGTTATGTCTTTCATTGGAACTCGACTTTCTATTCCAGATTTCAGGGTGCTATCTGGGATCAGAAATACTATGCTATGAGCCAAGGGAAACCATTTATTTGGATATATATGCAATCAAAGTACAGTCACCTGAACCTCACTCTTTACCTCAGTCCTTGAGGACTACTCTTTCACCCTGCAGATGTGCAGACAGACCAAGGAACTCCTCTGATACAGAATCAGAGGATCAGGAAGTTGGAAAAGCTCTCCAAGATCATGAAGTTCAACCATTAATGAAGCCTCACCATGTTCACCACTAAACCCCAAGTTATTATGTTATAGAGATCCAGAGTTGTCACTCTGTTTGAGTGGCACATGAGGGAACTCTGACTCCCTTTGTCTCCACAGTAACATCCCCAGCTTCATTTCCAGGCCTGCTCCTCAAGGAGCTCAGTGTCACTGCAACTTCTGAATTCTCCCAGGCTGTCTGAGATGAGCTAATTAAGCATCTACAAAGCACAATACAAAGAGAGCTGACGGGTGATGCTTGAGAAGGAGACGTCTTTATTCACCAAAGAGGAGTGAAATGAGTATGAAAAAGATTTCTAATGTAGCCTCATTCAGTCAGTTTGTATAAAGTAAATTGATTAAACATTTGAATTCAGAGATAGCTGGTAGCAAAGCTGATGCATGTGGTCTTGCTATTAATCTGGTTACAGCATTGCACTGACACCAAGGCTGTATCTGACGGTGGGAGAGCATTTTAGGAGTGTGAGGAACTGTACCTGGTTCAACTCCACCTACTCAGCTGGCTTGGGAAGGGAGGAATATAATAATACCATAATTCTATAACTCTATTTTAAATTTTCTTCTAACAAAAGTAAATAGCCAATGAACTGCTGTTTGGGATGTTCTCTGAGGGTCAAAGCTAATGAGAAGCATGAGATGAGAGAGCAGCACTATTCAGCACCTTCCATGCATTGGCTTCCCCTCATTCTAATTACAGGCAGAAGTCTCCATTCCACAAGTCATTTTCAGTGGTGCTAGTATCGTTTGAATCACACTTTGTTTCTAGAAAATGGTTTTAAAACTGAATTCTTGTTACAATATCATTTGTGTGGATCTCAAAAAAATGCATGATGCAGTGTGGCTATACAATGCCTTTATTCATTCTGATAATTGTCAAAAAAATACTTCATGCCATATTATATTTACCAGTGACAGATTTGTGGTGACAATGGTGCAGGCTATGAGCAGCTGCAGCTTCCTTCTAATAGATATGATCAGAGACCGACAAGTTAATTTTCATCTTTAAAATATATGTAAAATTTATCACAGTATAAG
>VWYI01017677.1:7984-28608 GCA_013399455.1 Anthoscopus minutus | reverse complement strand
TCTTCTTCCTCCTCTTCTTCCTCTTCCTCCCCTCCTCTTCCTCCTCTTCTTCCTCCTCCTCCTCCTCGTCTTCCTCATCTTCCTCTTCCTCCTCCTCCTCCTCAGATCCCACACCTTGCACTCCCTTGGTCCCTGCTTTGCTCATCCACTGGCATTAACTCTGCTGTTGATTGCATCTGCGCTAATTAAGTTGTGGTGATGGAGACACCTCCTGCTCCTCCAGCACTCTCCAGACTGGGATTTCCTTGGATGCCCCATCCTGACCAGTTTTTGTCCCTGCTTTGCTGATCCATTGACAATAACTGTGCTATTAATTACCCCCATCTGCACTAATTAAGTTGTGGTGTGAGGCATCTTGAGATGGAGGCACCTCCTGCTCCTGCAAAACCTTCAGGAAGTGATTTCCTTGTGAATTCCATGCTCTTTGTCACTGCTTTACTGATCCATTGACTTTAACTCTGCTGTTAATTGCATCTGCACTAATTAAGTTGTGGCAAGGATCCTCTGTGAGGCATCTTGAGGTGGAGGCACCTCTTGCTCCTGCAGAACCTCCAGGAAGTGATTTCCTTGTGGATTCCCCACTCTGAGCACTCTTGTCCCTGCTTTGCTCATCCACTGACATTAACTCTGCTACTGATTGCCCATCTGCACTAATTAATGTGGTGAGGATCCTGTGTGAGATGGAGAGCACCTGAAGCAGCTTTAACATGAAATGCTCTGCCCTAAACACGCATTTGACAGGGGCTTTTTGCTTCCTTGTGCTTTTCCAGCCCTTGTCCTTTCACTCTGGATGTGCTGAAGTGAGTGGCACCTGCTGATAGTGACACCAGTGTGTGTCCTGGCATGTGACAGCTCAGAGCCAGGTTCATTTGAGAGCTGCCTGACATCTGATCCCATCCCCAGGCATTTCAATTCCCTCTGCTGAGTCCTGAGCTCCCTTTCACCTGCAGCTCTTCCTGCTTGGCAAATCCTGGTTTGGGATTTTGTGTGTTAAATGAATGGGGTTGATTCCTGATTCCTCATTCCTCATTCCTGTCCTGCTGTGCCCAGGACATGGGGAAGTTGTTGGAAGCTGAGTCCCCTGGGAGACCTCCACACCCAGGGATGTGCTCAGCCCCTGGCACTCCGTGTTCTCTCTCCCAGGAGGCAGGACCATTCCTTGGCTGGAATTTCAGCCTCATTTATTGATGTAAAAAGATACATTTCTGTCATTTGTGCGTTTTCCTAACCTTCACCCTGCTTGCTCTACGTGTGTTGGATATGAGGCCGTGTCTGAGTGTATGAAAATTAAAAAGAAATGAAAGAAAACTGAAAAGAAATGAAAATTACAGAATTTGAATAGATATGTCATGGAAATTACTCCAAATCCTCACGTTCTTTGCAGTTCATTTACAGCGACATTTACAAGTTCTTTGGCTTCTTATCCTTCATTTTCCCATGAATCCGAGCAGGGGAGCAGAGCTCCTTCACCCTCCACGTGTGGAGCAGGGAAGCAGGATCCTGGCAGGCTCTGCCTTTCCTCCCTGGGGATTCAGGAGGGTGGAGGGAGGCTTTGCCAGGCCTTCAGAACGAGCACAGAAATGCAGAATAATTCTAATAACTCAGCTGAATTCAATGATTCTTTTCATCTTTGTAAGCTTTTGGCACCTCTGGGAAAAGCCAGGAATAATCTCTGTTGCAGGGTGAGATTGTTACCAAGCAAGAGCCACAGAAAGGCACGAATCTTCTCCCTAACCCCATAAATATTTTTGTTCCAGCTGAGTGTGGAGGGACAATCAGAGGAGAGGCCTCAGGACGGATCCTTTCTCCAGGATATCCAACTCCCTATGACCACAACCTCAACTGCATCTGGACCATCGAGGCAGAGCCTGGATGCACCATTGGGTGAGCTGGGCCAGGCTCCTGTGGTTTGGCTTCTTTCCCATGTGGAGCTGATGTTTCCAGGCCAATAATTAAATAAAGCAAGGAGGGAGAAGCTCCTGTCACTCTGAGAGGGACAAGCAGGGAGAAGTCGCTGGTTTGGTTCCAGAATCAGGGAATGATTTAGGCTGGGATTAAGGATTTATGGGCAGGGACATTGCTCAGAGCCCCCAGTGGCATCACTGCTGCTCTGTTTTCAGCCCTGTGTGTCCCCTGTGTGTCACAGCCCAGAGTGGGGACACCAGACCATGTCCTGCTCCTGCCTGTGGTGCTCCTCTGCTCAAACATCCCAGAGCTTCGGTGTCCTTGGGCGGCTTTCCAGCCCTCTCCTCGATGGAATCAAACCTTTTTTCCACCAGGTTAATGAGGAGCTTCCCAAAAGTGCTGCATGCCCAAGTGACACAATTCTGGAATGAGGCTGTTGTAGGAAATCACAGGGAATGTCCCAGGATCCAAGATCCTGCTCCCTGATCCTTCTCTTCTCCCCCACTGCGGTGTTTGCCCAGCCCTGCCAAACCCTTCAGGGCTGCCCTGGTTGTTCCTAGAGATTCCAGGCTAGCCAAAGGCCACAGAAAAATGGAATATTTGGGAAAGCCAGGCTTTGACTGAGTGGTGGGATTTGGGGAGGAGAAATGCAGCTTAAAAGTTATGAATAGTAGTAGTAGTAGTAATAATAATAATAATAATAATAATAATAATAATAATAGTAATCCTCTGGCAGCAACTCCCATCAGAGTTCCCAGTGCTTGTCAGCCATTCCTGGCTCATCCCAAGCCTGTGGCTGTTCCATCCTGAATTCCTTCCCTCTCAATCCCATTTTCCCTTCCCTGCTGCCTCAGCACCCACCACCCCTCCAGCAGAGCCTGTCCCTCAGGGTGAGCTCCGTGCTGCTTTTAGCCCTTGCATTTCTGCTGGAGACAGGTTTGGTCTGGTGTTCTCATTTTTATTTAATGCAGAAATTCCCTCCATTAGTGCTGCCCTTTAGAATGGCTCAATAATGGATGGGTTTGGGTGTGAACAGAGGAGAAAAAGCACAGCCAAGGCAGCTGAATCCCTGCTCAGGCAACTTCCACTTGGAAGCTCCTCTCTATTCTCCTGGAAAAGGTTTCTGTAGGACAGAGCAGAGGGGCTTCTTTTTCTCCCATCCAAAGGCTGCTGCAGCAACTTTGCTCTTGTAATCCCTAAAAGCACCCACATGAGCAGAGATCTGGGATCAGCCAAAGGGCCAGGAGTGAGAGGAAAGGATTCCAGGAGGTGTCAGAGCCACACAAACCTGGTGGCCCTGCCTTTCCCAGAGATCAGAGCTCCCTTTCCCTGCCCCTTCATTTCCCAGCTCCAGCAGCACAGATGATCTCAGGGGAGTCAAGGGAACACATTCCCAGCAACTTCATTTTTATGGTAATCCATTGGAAAAATAATCCTCTTCACGCATGATACAATTGTATAAAGCTCTCATTTATAACTTACATGAAAATTAATCACCAGAGCTTTTGGAATGAAGCTGTATCAGCACAGCACGAGGGGAAGGGCAGGGGGAGAGACAGGGAGAAAAATGAGTCTGCACTTTGGAGCCATGGGAGGGAAAGGGATGAATCCTGCAGAGGGGATTCATTTGGGGCATGGAGTGCCTTGGTTGGACTGGGGGAGAGGAGGAAGGAGGAGGAAAAGGAAAGAATTGGAGAAGGTGCTGGAAAATGGATGGAAATTCCTTGCCCAGCTGGGATCAGGGAACAGGGAGACATGGCAGAGGTGGCTGGTGGTCCATCCCTGATCCCAGTGTTTTAAAAATCCACTGATGCTGTTAGTTCATCCCACTTCCATGGGTATTGACAGGTTCCACTTTCCAGAGTTTCACTAAAAAGAGGAGTGAGAAAATACCCAGAGCTGGAATGGACCCCAAGGGATCATGGTGCTCCTGGCCCTGCCCTGACACCCCAAAACCCCACCCTGTGCATCTGAATAGCTCCTGGGAGCTCTGGCAGCCTTGGGAATGTGACCACTTCCAGCATTTTGGGATATTCCACTTCCCAGGGACAGCCTTCAAGCTGAGGAACCTCTCCTGGGGCAGAGGGGGGCAGAGGGGGGCAGAGGGCAGTCCCCAAACTGCTGCTGGGGTGGAAGGTGGTGGCTTTTGGTGGCACCTCTGTGCCAGGGGGTCCCAGCCTGGCACAGCACAGCCAGGCTGGCATGGCCAGAGCTTGGAGAGGGAATGGCAGCATGAAACACCTCAGGATGGTCCTTGGGGTTGTGGGGAGCTTTGGGAAGAGCTCCTTGAGGATTGTTCACAGTCTCAGGGCAGAGCTGGGCTCTCCTCTCTGCTCCTTGCTAAGCTGGCAGAGCTTCCCCTGTCTCACATTTAGATTTATATTAATACAATCTCCTCAGTTTCTAATTAGCTTTATTTTTTCTTTTTTGCTGCATTTCCATGCCTATAATTGGGAGATTGAGATTGTCAGACTGCAGGAGTAAAACTCCTTTCCCCTCAGGAATAAAACTCCTTTCCCCTCAGGAATAAAACTCCTTTCCCCTCAGGAATAAAACTCCTTTCCCTTCAGGAATAAAACTCCTTTCCCTTCAGGAATAAAACTCCTTTCCTCTCAGGAATAAAACTCCTTTCCCCTCAGGAATAAAATTCCTTTCCCCTCAGGAATAAAACTCCTTTCCCCTCAGGAATAAAACTCCTTTCTCTTCAGGAATAAAATTCCTTTCCCCTCAGGAATAAAACTCCTTTCCCCTCCGTTGTCTGCTGAGGCAGGGGCTCTGCCTGGGCTCCAACATCAGGCTGAGGGAAAAGCTGAGTTGAGCCTGTGGAATAAATGGATTTGCTCCAGAGAACTCCAGATCTAATATCCCAATAGATTCCAGGCACAGCCTGTGCCATGGATCACCTGGATCAAGGTTTTCACCCCTGGCACAGGCTGAAGTTGTTCCTTGAGGGTGTTTTAGGCAGCCCTGGAGCTGCAGGTGGCAGTTCCAGGGTGTCCCCCACCCCAGCTCAACCTCTCCCTGATCCCAAGGTCTCCAGGGATGAGTTTTTTCCAGCATTTCTGGCTCACTGGGCCCAGTTAAGGCTGGGAGCAAATGTAATCACACTGAGGCAGTCGTGGAGAACAGCTCTGCACCATCCATCCTGATTTTCCCCAAGCCTGGCTTTATTTCTCTTTGCTCAAGGTCTCTGCTCAGGAGATTTATGATTCAGCTCTTTTAGTTTCTCCCAGCTTCTGTGGGCATCATTTTGTTGCTGAGGATTTTGCAGTGGGGCTTTTTTTTTTTTCCCCTTTTCTTTATGGCTCTCCCTGATTTATTTATGTTTGCCCCAGATAAATGGGAAATCAGCCAAGTGAAAGCTTCCCTGTTTGCCCCCGTGGGCTGGCAGGGATTTTAGCACAGCACCTGATGGGTTTATTTTTTACAGGTTTTTGCTGTTTGTAGGTTTTTGTCCCTGTTTCACAGGGGTTGAGTTGCCAGAGGCTGGCCTGATTTTGTTGTACCAGAGGGAAAATGGGGCAGTGACAAACAGGGACAGGGAAATTCCTCCTTTCCAGGTGGGATTTGGGTGCAGGAGTGGTAGGGATCAGCTCCTGCTCCATCCCCAGGGAATGGCCAAGGCTGCCAGAGCTCAGGAGGGTTTGGACAACACTGTCAATGACAGGGATGTGGGATCTGGGGATTTCTGCAGGGTCTGGGATTGGTTTGATGATCCCTGTGGGTCCATTCCCACTCAGGACATTCCATGAGCCAGAACTGCAACCTGCAACTGCTGACTCCCCCGGGTGTCACCATAACCAGGGCAGGATCTCATTCTTGGATGGTTCTTCTGACCTGGAAAGATCCCAAAGCTCTTGGAAAAGCCTGGATCCATCTGCTCCCCACGCTCCCACAGCAGAGCTGGGCCTGGGGAGGAGCAGCAGGGTGAGATCCCACCAGGGATGTGTTGGGACCACGTTTGTCCTGTCCTGGAGTGCCACCAGCCCTCACCTGGGCACGGGGGCTCCTCCAGCCTCTCCCATCCCCTTGGGTCCATGGCTGGCCCCGACTCCAATGGGAATTCCCTCACCATGAGGCCTCCTGCAGCTTTCCCTGGGGAATTCCCTGTGGAAGGGCCTTGGCTGAAGGCCTTGAGCTCTCTCTCCAGGACAGACCCAACTCTGAAATTGAGAGGAAAGGAATTAAATCAGCCTTCAGAGCATCAAAATAAAACCCTCAGTGTCAGCTCATTGTCACCTTCTTACCTCCTGTTCTCCCTCCCTCCCATTCCTGGTGTGGATTTTGGAGCTCTGGTTCCTGCTGCCTCATTTTCTCTCTGTTCTCTGCTGAAGTTCCTCTGTTTGCTGCTCTAAACTCCATTCTGCAACACCCAGACTTTCCTAAAATACATCAAAATCCTGGAGGTGCTGCAATCCAGCCCCAAAACTGGCTGTGTGAATTTGGCACAAAGCACATTCCAGGACTGAATTCCAGATGAGACAACGCATTCCGTGTGGGCTTGGCTGCCTGAATTTGGCACAGACCCCATTCCAGGTGTGAATTCTGGGTGTTTTTTGCTCCCCCAGGCTCCATTTCATGGTTTTCCACACCGAGGAGTTCCATGACGTGCTGCGGATCTGGGACGGGCCGGTGGAGAACGGGATCCTGCTGAAGGAGATGAGCGGCTCGGGGCTGCCCGGGGACATCCACAGCACCTTCAACTCCATCATCCTGCAGTTCAACACCGACTTCTTCACCAGCAAGCAGGGCTTTGCCATCCAGTTCTCAGGTGGGATGGGCAGGGATGCCTCAAAATCCCCACCAAACCCAGAGGGAAAATCCAACCAAACCCAGAGGGAAAACCCAACCAAGCCCAGAGGGAAAATCCAACCAAACCCAGAGGGAAAACCCAACCAAACCCAGAGGGAAAATCCAACCCAGAGGGAAAACCCAACCCAACAGAGTAAAAATCCAACCAAACCTACAGGGAAAATCCCAGCAAACCCAGAGCAAAAACCCAACCCAACCCTGAGGGAAAATCCAACCAAACCTGCAGGGAAAATCCCAGCAAACCCAGAGCAAAAATCCAAGCAAACCCAGAGGAAAAACCCAGCACAACCCTGAGGGAAAATCCAACCAAACCCAGAGGAAAAACCCAACCCAGAGGGAAAACCCAACCCAGAGGAAAAATTCAAGCAAACCAGGAAGGAAAATCTAACCAAACCCTGAGCAAAAATCCAACCAAACCCAGAGGGAGAACCCAACCCAACCCAGAGGGAAAATCCAGCCAAACCCAGAGAAAAATCCAAGTAAACGCTGCTTTGCTGGGCAGAAATTTGAGGTGTATCCACAGGATGGGCAGGTGACACTGCAGTGGACACTTAGTCACTTTCTTAATAAATAAACAGAAAATTATCTCTATTAGACCATTCATTAATCACTTATTTACCACTTAATTCCATCTATTCACTATTTAATTTATTACAAATATTACTTGTGAAGATAACAATTCACAAAACCCAAAGCAGGTTGATATGTATGAAACTAAAATACAGCATTCATGGGCTACAGCCACCAAAATGAGCGTGATCCTGTAAAAAATGAACTGCACATCCTGGGGGCTGGGATGGGACTTTTCCTGGCCTTAGGCACATTGAAACATCTTCCCAAGTTGTTTTCTTTTCCATAACTTTCTGTCCAGGGTGCCTTGCTCAGCTGGGGGAACAAGCCAGCATTTTGAGGAGAATTTCTTGCTGGATTTCAGACCTTTGGGATGACCCAGACAGAGGCAGAGCTTTGTGCCGCCCAGCACAGCGGTGCCACCCTGGGTTTTTTTGCCAGACTTGTGTCTCATCCTGCCAGGAAAGACCAGCCTGGGCTGTTAACTTCCTTATCTTCAGCTGCTCAGAAAGAGAGGGATTTCCTCTGGCTCTTTCAAGAGCAGCTTTCTCTAAACTGCCTGGCTGTAACAGACTCTCATCAACTTAGCAGGAAATAAGCTCCTGATCTGGAGCTGGGCTTTATTGACTGCTCCTGCTCAAAGCCTTTGTTCAGCAGGTGTGACTAAGCAGCCAGACCTGAGCTCAGACCTGTCCACTTTGGGATCTTGGGAGCTTTAATGAGGTGGATAAGCTCACAAAACTCCTATTACTCCAGGATTTTCCCTGCTGGTAAATCCTTGTGGTGTTGGCAGACCTTGAGCTCAGGCAGCAGAGAAGCTTTGCCTGTCCCCAGCTCAGGGGACATCTCAGACCTCAAAGAGAGGCAGCAACAAGTCTGGAAGGGAAACAAACACATTGCTGAAAGGTCAGGCTTGATGCTTCACAGATCTTGAAGCTAAATTTCTCTGCCACTCAGGGGAGAGTGGGAAGTGCTGGTGGCTGAGTTGATTTTGCAGCATGTGCCTGGCACAGAACTCTCCAAAAACGCCGTGGAAGATCAGTGGGTGTCTGGCCTGATGGAGTAAACAGCCATGTGCATAACTCTACATCAAAGCTGCTCCCTGGGTCCTGCTTTTGAACTTGCTGGTCCCCAGAGCCTTTCCCAGCTGGAGTGGCAGATGCTCAGAGCAAAGAGAAAGGCACTTTTCATGTGTGGGGGAACTTTCTGGGATGCTGAGGGAGGAGAGATGGGGAGCAAGGCATGGCCTGGGTGGCCGGGTAGGGACAGAGCCTCAGGCCTGGTGTTAAATAAGCGTGGATGCTCAGGATGTGCCTTTGATTCCCTTCAGTTTCCACGGCCACTTCCTGCAACGACCCGGGAATCCCCCAGAACGGGAGCCGGAGCGGGGACAGCCGGGAGGCCGGGGACTCCATCAGCTTCCAGTGCAACCCCGGCTACGCCCTGCAAGGGGAGCCCCGCATCACCTGCGTGCAGATCGAGAGCCGGTTCTTCTGGCAGCCCGACCCGCCCACCTGCACAGGTACGGACACACGGACAGACACGTGGACACGGGGACGCACGGACAGATGGACACACGGACAGACACATGGACACGGGGACACATGGATAGATGGACACACGGACAGACACGTGGACACGGGGACACACGGACAGATGGACACACGGACAGACAGATGGACACACGCACAGACACATGGACACACGGACAGACACATGGACACACGGACACACGGACAGATGGACACACGGACAGACACATGGACACGGGGACACACGGACAGACACATGGACACGGGGACACACGGACAGATGGACACACGGACAGACACACGGATACAGGGACTCACGGACAGACACACGGACAGATGGACACATGGACAGATGGACAGACACACGGACAGATGGACAGACACACGGACAGATGGACAGACACACGGGCACACGGGCACAGGGACACACGGACAGATAGACACACGGACAGATGGATACACGGAGAGATGGACACACGGACAGATGGATACACGGAGAGATGGACACACGGACAGATGGATACACGGAGAGATGGACACACGGACAGATGGATACACGGAGAGATGGACACACGGACAGATGGATACACGGAGAGATGGACACACGGACAGATGGATACACGGAGAGATGGACACACGGACAGATGGATACACGGAGAGATGGACACACGGACAGATGGATACACGGAGAGATGGACACACGGACAGATGGATACACGGAGAGATGGACACACGGACAGATAGACACACAGACAGATGGAAAGACACATGGACACAGGGGCACACAGACACACGGACAGATGGATGCACAGACACACAGACACATGGACACACGGACACATGGACGCATGGGCGCATTGGCACATGGACACACGGACACACAGACACAGATCCCTGTGCTGGGCACACAGACACATGGACACACGGACACACTGACCAATGGACACACGGACACACGGACATGCAAACACAGATCCCTGTGCTGAATCCATGGACACAGATCCCTGTGCTGAATCCATGGACACAGATCCGTGTTCTAAACTCATGGACACAGATCCATGATCTGCCACAGATCCTTGTTCTAAACCCATGGACACAGATCCATGATCTGAACTCCGTTGTAAAATTTCATCCCACACATCTTTAAAAAAAATCAAGAAATATTTTTAAAAATATCCTTCAGGTGTCCAGAGCTGTGGTAAAAAATGCTGATTTTCTAATACTTCAAATTGTGTTTAAAGTTTATTTTCCAGCCAGTTTTAATATGAAGTGACAAAGGATTTGGAGGAGTAATCAGTGAAATATCAGTAACTGGGGGAGAGGCAGCATGGTTGGAGCTAAGCTGGGATAATTTAGTGTTAAATTTAGGGCTGATTTGGGGTATTTAGCATTTCAAATGCATTTTCCCCTCTTTGTGGCACAACTGCCAAACAATCCAGGAGAACCCCGGGAGGTTTGGGCCATTTGAAGTCTCTGCATCCCTCCCAATCTCAGGCAGCACTGGCTGGGTCCAGCTCCTGCTTCAAATCTTTTGGGGACTTGGGGTGGGATTTTCAAAGGAATCCGAGGGTGTTGAACACTTGTCTCCCTCAGGCTTTTCCAAAACGAGTCCTTAGGTTTCAGTTTCTTCCGAGTTTTCCCCTGACGTTACAGTCTGGGAGGGGAAAGCACCCTTGGGGTTAAGATAAGAGTGAATGGGCACAGAAGAGATGCTGGTGGGTTCTTCCAGGGCATTTTTGGGAGACTTTCAGCCAATCCAAATTTCCTGGTGTGTCCCAAAGGGATAAAAGTTCTCCTTGGCTGAGCCTGGACTTGGTTGAAGAAGTGGCTTTAAAGTTTTGCAGAAAGGTCTCTAATCTCTATTGGGATATTTCCAGACCAGCACCACTGTGTTTTTCCTGACATTTTTCTCATCAAAGCCCACAGGACAATCCCATGTGCTCATTCCTTCATGGAAAATCCTTCCAAGATTTATCCCATCACTTCTGCCCCATCCCAGCTCGCTTCCCACAAGCTGTGCTCTCCTTGCTCTCACCCCATCCCAAATGTGGGAGGGTTGGTGGTTCTTCCAAGGTATTTTTGGGAGGCCTTCAGCCAAATTTTCCATCTCTGTGCTGTGATTTCCTGGTGTGTTCCAGAAGGAAAACATTTTTCCATTCTTGGACTTGGAGAATGGTTTCTAATCCCTACTGTGACATTTCTAGATCAGCCCCACAGGGTTTTACCTGGTATTTTTCTTCATACTATGTTTTGTGGAAGCATACAGGGCAATCTCACATGCTTGCTTCTTCATGGAAAATCCTTCCAAGATTTATCCCATCATTTTTGTGCCATCCCAGTTCATTTCCCACTCTGTAGCTGCTGTCAGACCCCTTTCCTCTCACCCCATCCCAAACGTGTGAGAGTTGATCTGGGCAATCTCAGAGCATCAGCCCTCCCAAGGAGCCTGCAGAAAAAAAACTGACAGGAAAAACATCAGTCATGTTTTGCCACAGTGGGAAACACGAGCAGGCACTTGGAGCCTTAAAAAAGTAATAATTGATTTTTCAATCAGCTTGGCATTTAATGTGCTGGGGAGTGGAGTAAACACAACCAAGGCATTTAGGCCCAGACGTGTTTCCACCTCGTTACAAGCGAACAGGCCTCGACAGGGAGCTCCATAAATGGAGCAGAAAAGTGGAAGATCTCTCTCTGTCTCCTCCTGGCTCCTCACTCACGGATTTTAGGGAGGTCGTGGTGGCACCCACAGCTCTGTCTGTGGCGTTTGTCCCCTGTGGAATGACAGAGCCCTCAGTAGGCCGAGCCGCCACAAACCTCATGTCAGGGTCAGCCTCAGGGTCACTTCCCACTAAAACATCCTAGGATCCTGTGCTGTCTTAAGCCCCCCCTGTCTATCCACATCTCCCTCTTTTTCCATTCCTGCTTCCCATTTGCTGCTGTGGAAGCTTCCCTGCTCCGAAGCCTCACCCTTGGCTGCTTTTCCTGCAGCTCCGTGCGGCGGGATCCTGACGGGCCCGGCAGGGGTGATCCTGTCCCCACAGTACCCAGAGCCATATCCCCCGGGCAAGGAGTGTGACTGGAGGCTGACAGTGTCCCCTGACTATGTCATTGCCCTGGTGTTCAACATGTGAGTACCCAAGGGTTTGGTGCCGTGGCCCTGGGGAGGGGAGCAGGGAGGGATCTGCTGGGTGTGGGTGTCCTGAGCTCTGGGAAGGAACCAAACCTGTCCCATTCCCCTGCATAATCTGTTCCCAGATCTTTTTTTTTTGGGGTGGGGAGATCCTCTTATTCCAGCTGCAGCTCCTCGTGGGTACACAGAACATGATCTGGTCCAGCCTGGGAATCCCTGCAGCAGCTCTGGCTCAGGCTCTCTCTCCTGACTCCATTCCTACTCCTGGATTCCTCACCCGTGGGGTGGAGGCAGGAATTTCCTCTGCCTGACAGGGTTTTGGAGCAGGAGCAGCTGGCAGGAATGTCCTGCTTGGCAGAACTTTGGAGCAGGAGCAGTCCCTGCCCTGGGGTTCCACATCCCAGGACCTCAAACCCAGACTTCTCCAGGGATGCGCCCCTACTCCACACTCTCCTCCTTTGCTTCTACAGCTTCAGCCTGGAGCCTGGCTATGATTTCCTGCACATCTACGATGGTCCTGACTCCCTGAGCCCCCTGATTGGGAGTTTTTATGGCTCCCAGCTCCCGGAGAGGATCGAGAGCAGCAGCAACAGCCTTTTCCTGGCGTTCCGGAGCGACGCCTCCGTCAGCAACGCCGGCTTCGTCATCGAGTACACAGGTGAGGGCTGGGGGCACACTTGGCCCAGCAGGGCTTTCCCTGTGCTTTTTGCCAGGTTATTCCATGATGGAGCAAGTGGGAGATGCTGTGGAAAACTCCATCCAGGGGGCATTCCGGTTTTTTTCCCCCTCCAAGGCAGAGGGTGGAGAAAAGGAGGGAGGGAGGGAGTCCCTCTCGCCCAAAGAGGAGAGGGAGAGGGAGGTGAAAAGGGATGGAGTGAAACAGAGGAAAAGTGGTGCTCAAAGTGTCCAAAATTTGTGCATCAGGACCCCACTGAGCCCAGGAGAAGCCAGGATTTCAGGATTTAAAGGCTGAGGATGCAAATGTGCAATGGGCAGTGGGGGTTGATCAGTCTGTGGCTCCCAAAACAGGGAATTGGTCCTCTGGGAAAAATAAATTCCCATCCTTTTGTGCCTCATTCATCTGGATCACCTGGTGCAGCTGCTGTGGACAGGAAGCCATGGGATCATCGGATTTTTCATGCAGAGAAGCAAAAGCAAAACCCATGGGCTTTACAGTTTCCTGTTTCTGTTTCCACACCTTCCCCAAAATCTGAGAGCCCCTGATTTAATGCTTAAGCACACTTGAATTGTTCCCAGAGCCACTGCTCTCAGAAAAGCTCTCATCTTTAATGAGCAATTTCCAAATGACAAAAGAGCAGGATTAATCAAAGCCTCTAATTATATTGAAGGCAGGAAAAAAAATAAGAGAAAATAAAAAAGAAACCCAAAAAAAAAGCTGTTAGAAGAAGAAGAAGAAGAAGAAATATCTAAGTCCTGACAGCTCCATGGTGTTCCCTAGAATTTTTATATGGAAATGGGATTTTTAAACTCTGCAGGGCAAAGAATTTTTCAGTCTCTACCTACCAGGAGGGTGGAGCAAGGTGGAGTTTGGCCTCTGCTCCCAGGGGATAGGGGCAGGATGAGAGGGAACAGCCTCAAGTTGTGCCAGGGGAGGCTCAGGTTGGACATAACCAGGAATTTCTGCATGGAAATGGTGGTCAGGCCTTGGAAGGGGTGGGATCCCCATCCCTGGAGGTGTCCAAGGACGTGGCATGAGGAATAAAAGAATCCCAGACTGGTTTGGGTTGGAAGGGACCTTAAAACCCATCCATCTCCGTGGGCAGGGTCACCTTCCACTGTCCCAGGTTGCTCCAAGTTCCATCCAGCCTGGCCTGGGACACTTCCAGGGATGGGGAATCCATGATTTCTCTGTGCTAAGGCCTCCCCATCTCAAATACAATTTGTCCTTGTGGCACTCGGTGACAAGGTGGGGATGGGTCACAGCCTGGACTGGATGATCCTGAAGGGATTTTCCAGCCTCAGTGACCCTGGGATTGTGTGAAATCAAAGTTTTGCCTTACTGCTTGGATTTTGGGTGCCTGTGTGGAAAGTGGAGCCTGAACTGGCGCTGACCACCACAGGAGGGTCTGGAGCAGCCAGAATCCAAACCAAATCCAAAATCCCTGCAAGTGGTGCCAGTCCTTGTGAAAACCCCACAAATTCCCGGATGAAAAAAACCTTAAAAAACTCCCATTTCACTGATCAAAACAGCAGAGGAGCTGTGCCAGAGGAATAAAACCCCTGGGAATTCTTTTCCCTGCAGAGAACCCCCGGGAGTCCTGCTTTGACCCGGGGTCCATCAAGAACGGCACCAGGGTGGGCACGGACCTGAAGCTGGGCTCCACCATCACCTTCTACTGTGACGGGGGCTACGACATCGAGGGGGGCCCCACCCTCACCTGTGTCATGGGAGGGGATGGGAAACCCACCTGGAATAAGCCTCGCCCCACCTGTACAGGTAAATCCCATGGGAAAGGGCAGGGGGGAAGGATCTGCCCAGAGCCGGATCCCTCAGCGCGTCACCCGTGGGGAACTGGGTGTTCAGAGGGGGTTTTCCCAGTGTTCCATCATTTTATTGGAATTCTTTTTCAGGGTTTTAACAGCTCTTCTTTTAAGAGGAAGAGCTGATTTCTGAGTGTTTTCTTGAGCTTTTTTTTTTGGAGGTAGACAGGAAACTGGGTACAGCTGATCCAGTGCCTGACAGATCCCAAGTGCCTGGCACAGGACAGGAGTCAGGAATCCACTTAAACCCTGGCTAAACCTGGTCCTTGCTAATCCAAACCCTCAGTCTTGGACGTTCCTGAGCAGGGGCAGAGCTCAGTGACAAAACAAGGGTTTTTTAATTAGGGTTTCTCTGTGGTTATTTTGTTTTTTCTGACTTCATGGTTTGCAGTCAGACTTGAGCTGAGAAGGGAATCAAGAGGCAGCTGATGGGGGGAAGGAATGAAATCCTTAATTTGGGAAGGCTCTGGCAGGGAAAATTGAGGAAAGGTGGAGAAATGAGCTCATCCCAAGCTGTGAGGTGGGGAATGGTGCAAATCCCACATTAATGGCGTGGTTTGATAATTCCACATGGAGCCAGCACCAACTCGGGGTGGGATAAACCTGATTTTTCCAATGAGAACTTTCAGGGAGCAGCACCTGGAGCAGGGAATGGTAGCTGGGGAGATTTCCAGGCTCCAGGGATGCTCCATGATCCTTTCCCTTGCAGCTCCCTGTGGAGGGCAGTACACGGGCTCGGATGGAGTCGTCCTGTCCCCAAATTATCCCCAAAACTACACCAGTGGCCAGGTGTGCCTGTACTCCATCGTCGTGCCCAAGGACTATGGTACCATGCTCGGAATTTTTATGGGATTCTCTCCTTGCAGCTCTTACTCGTTGGGTTTTTAATGATAATTTTTTCTAAGTGCATCCAGAACTGGAGATGAGGCAGATGGGAGAGTAGCGAGTGGTGCTGTCAGGTGCTCTTTGTGCTGGAGTTGGAGAAAATTGTGGATTTGTTTGGGTTTTGTCCAAAGCTCAACCCAACGGGAGACAATTACAATTATTATAATTATTGTCCCTCGATGGAACTCTGCACCTCATGTTCCTTAGGCAGGGAGAGGGGATGAGTCACAGAAAATTCCCAGTGGGCTGGGAATCAGTGGGAAAGTGTCATGGCAGTGAACCCTGGGGAGGCTGGTGCTGCCTCTGGAATTTGGGGAGAAATAAACAGCTCCCATTTGTCCAGGCTGCCACTCAGGCCTTGTCCGTGCCTGGAGTAAAGGCAGGGACATGAGACAAAGGTAGTGCTGGGAAAATAGATCCCAGTTTGGAATGCTGGGAATCTTGTGCAGGGCCAGGGGCTGGACTCAGTGGGCCTTGGGGTCTGTTTCAGCTCTGGGGATTCTGTGATTCCATGAAAATTCTTGGCTCCGTGGCCTGGCTGTGTAGGATGGTGGTGGGGACAGCAAAGGGACAGCAGTGGGATGGTGGTGGGGACAGCAGTGGGATGGTGGTGGGGACAGCAGTGGGATGGTGGTGGGGACAGCAGTGGGATGGCAGTGGGATGGGAGTGGAGACAGCAGTTTGGGGACAGTGTGATGACACTGGGGACAACAGTATGGTGATGCTGTGAACAGCAGTGTAGGGACAGCAATGTGGTGACACTGGGGACAGCAGTGTGATGATGCTGTGAACAGCAGCATGGGGACACTGGGGACAGCAGTGTGGTGACACTGATGGCAGCAGTGTGGGGACACTGGGGACAGCAGCACGGGGACAGCAGTGTGATGATGCTGTGAACAGCAGTGTGATGACAATGGGGACAGCAGCATGGTGACTGACACCGGGGACAGCAGTGTGGGGACAATGAAGACAGCAGTGTGGGGACACTGGGGACAGCAGTGGGATGGCAGTGGGATGGGAGTGGAGACAGCAGTTTGGGGACAGTGTGATGACACTGGGGACAACAGTATGGTGATGCTGTGAACAGCAGTGTAGGGACAGCAATGTGGTGACACTGGGGACAGCAGTGTGATGATGCTGTGAACAGCAGCATGGGGACACTGGGGACAGCAGTGTGGTGACACTGATGGCAGCAGTGTGGGGACACTGGGGACAGCAGCACGGGGACAGCAGTGTGATGATGCTGTGAACAGCAGCATGGGGACACTGGGGACAGCAGTGTGGTGACACTGATGGCAGCAGTGTGGGGACACTGGGGACAGCAGCACGGGGACAGCAGTGTGATGATGCTGTGAACAGCAGTGTGATGACAATGGGGACAGCAGCATGGTGACTGACACCGGGGACAGCAGTGTGGGGACAATGAAGACAGCAGTGTGGGGACACTGGGGACAGCAGTGTGCAGGCACTGGGGACAGCAGTGGGGTGAGAATGGTGACAGTAGTGTGGTGACACTGGGTCAGCAGTGGGGTGAGAATGGTGACAGCAGTGTGGGGACACTGGTGACAGCAGTGTGGTGACACTGGGGACAGCAGAGTGGTGACACTGGGGACAGCAGAGTGGTGACACTGGGGACAGCAGCATGGTGACTGACACCGGGGACAGCAGTGTGGGGACAATGAAGACGGCAGTGTGGGGACACTGGGGACAGCAGTGTGGTGACACTGGGGACAGCAGAGTGGTGACACTGGTGACAGCAGTGGGGTGAGAATGGTGACAGCAGTGTGGGGACACTGATGGCAGCAGTGTGGGGACACTGGGGACAGTAGTGGGGTGAGAATGGTGACAGCAGTGTGCAGATACTGATGGCAGCAGTGTGGGGACACTGATGGCAGCAGTGTGGTGGTGCTGGGGACAGCAGTGGCCGGTGCCAGCCCTGTCCCTGTCGCTGTCCCTGTCCCCGCAGTGCTCTTCGGGCAGTTTGCCTTTTTCCAGACAGCGCTCAATGACGTGGTGGAGGTGCACGATGGCCCCACACAGCACTCACGCCTGCTCAGCTCCCTCTCGGGCTCTCACTCAGGTAGAGACCTGCTCCCTGTCCCTGTCCCTGTCCCTGTCCCCATCCCCGTCCCTGTCCCTGCTGGGGAAAGCAGCTTGGTCCCAGCTGGCACCCAACACCTGTCCTGTGAGCGCCGCTCATTCCTTCACTTCTGTCTCTTCCCTCCTCCCCATCCAGGGGAATCTTTGCCGTTGGCCACCACCAACCAGATCCTCATCAAATTCAGCTCCAAGGGTCAATCCACAGCCAAAGGCTTTCATTTTGTCTACCAAGGTGAGTTCAGGTGTGTTCTGGATGTGTCCTCGAGCTGCTCCCAGGGGTGTCCTGAGCTGCTTTTGGGGTTCTGAGCAGGGAATGTCACAGGGAGTTAGGATTCTTTTGGGAGCAGAGCTCTGGCAGGGCTGTCTGGCTGCTGTGGGTACTTTGTATTCTTTCATTCCCACTCAGCCTGCACTCTGCACATCCCAGGATTAGCATCAGCCCCATCCCAGCGTCATGCCCAGAGTCACACAGAGAATTTGGAGATTTATCCCGCAGCAATTCTTCCCAGTGGCATTTTTAGCACTTTGCTGGGTGTAAGCAGCTGAAATCCCTTCTGGCAGCTCGGAAATCCTCCCTCTGTGCGTGTCACAGGCTCAGGGCTGTCACACTCCTGCCCCTTGATCCTTTCAGTAACAGCTTTGTGCTGCTCTGGGCGAGAACAGCTCAGGGATTTTATGGGAGTAAATAGCAAATGATGCACGGAACAGTGGGAAAACAGAAGGGATTTCTCACCCACGTGCTCCCTGGAGTTATCTGTGGGAACATCCAGGCTTTTGCTGCAAAGAGGGGACTGGCATGACCTGAGCCTTCTCCAGGGCTGAAGGGAAGCACGGTTTGGGTTTTGGAGTAGTTAGAGATCTGTTCTCTTGAATTCCTGCCTAATGAGTGTGAAACAGCGTGGCTGTGATTGTAATCTTCAAAGAGCTCAGCAGAGCAAAGGTTTTGATGAAACCAGGGAAGGTTTCCTCCTCCCTCCTGCAAGAGCTGCATGGGAAGCAAGAGGAAAAGGGGGAGCCAGCAGCCCTGATTTGGATCTGCCTGGCCAGACTCTAATTAGCTAAACACTCATAAATTTAAAGCAACTCAGAGGAAGATATTAATTGAATTCTTTCATGGCAATAGACCTGGTTTTTTGATGAGTTTTTTTCCTCACTTACCTGACAGACTCATTCCTGTCCTTGACTGAAATTCCCAGTACTCAACAGGAATATCAACAATTCCGGCACCATCACAACTTAAATCCCCTTTTTCTCTCCTTTCCCAAGATGTTTTTTTCTAATTGCTGTTCCTTCATGGCCATGAGGCCCAGGGAGCTGAGGAACCCCAAGGAACCCCAAGGGTTCCCCATGGAGGCTCCTGCATTGGGTGACAAAACAACTTTTTGGGAAGCCACTGCCATAATCCTTTGGTTCCCCTGATTAAAAACAACCTTTTGATGTGGGGAAAGTTCTCTGGAGGGAGGCAGCACGGGGGGTTCTGGATGTCCCAGCTGCTTTTATTTCAGGTATAGAATCATTAAATCATTAAGGTTGGAAAAAACCTCCAAGGACTTCATCCAAGTGCCCCCATTCCCCCCCAGCCGTGTCACCAAGTGCCACCTCCACGGGGTCTGGCATGGAACCACTTGAACTCGGATCACTTGAGCTGGCACAACTGGGAGGGAAATGTTTTTTCTTTCTCTTCTCAGTGGTGGTGCTTGGATTCAGCACATCTTTGGGGTTTGAGTGCTTTGGGATTTAGGAACAATCAGGCAATGGTCATGTTTGGATTCAGGCATTCTTTAGGATTTAGATATTTCGGGGTTTATGAGTAATCACTCAGTGATCATGCCTGGATTAAGCCAATCTGTAGGATTTAGGTATAATCAGTCGATGGTCATGATTGGATTAGACCAGTTTTTGGGATTTGGGAACAATCACTCAATGGTCATGCTTGGGTTAAGCCAGTCTTTGGGATTTAGATATCATCAGTCACTGGTCATGTTTGGATTCAGCTCCTCTCTGGGGTTTAGGAATCATCAGTGGTTATGCTTGGATTCAGCCCCACGCTGGGATTTTGGTACTTTGGGGTTTAGGAGTGATCAGGTAATGGTCATATCTGCATTCAGCCCCTCTTTTGGATTTAGATATTTCGGGATTTAGGTGCAATCCGTCAATGGTCACCCTTGGATTCCACCCCAGTTTGAGGTTTAGATACCTTGGGATTTAGGAACAGGCAATGTCCATGTTTGGATTCAGTCTCCTTTTGGGGATTCAGAGACTTTGGGGTTTAGATAGAATCAGTCAATGGATATGCCTGGACTCAGCCAGTCTTTGGGATTTAGATAAAATCAGGCCATGGTTATGCTTGGATTCATCCTGTCTTTGTGATTTAGATACTTTGGGGTTTAGGTACAATCAATGGCCAAGTCTGGATCCAGGCTCTCTTTGGGGCTTAGTATTTGAGGTTTTAGGTACAATCAGTCAATGGCCAAGTCTGGATTCAGGCTCTCCTTGGGGCTTAGATATTTGAGGTTTTAGGTACAATCAGTCAATGGCCAAGTCTGGATTCAGGCTCTCCTTGGGGCTGATACTTTGGGGCTTTGAGTATAATTGGTCAGTGGTCATGTTTGAATTGAGCCTTTATTTTGGGTTCAAATACTTTGGGATTTGTGCACAATCAGTCAATGGCCATGTCTGGACTCAGCCCCAATACTTCCAGGATTTTTACCTACAATCAATCAACGCTCAAATTTACATTCAACACCACCTCGACGCGTTCAGACACTCGGGAGATTCCTCCATAAAACCCACAGATCTTTACCCCAACACCTAACACTCCCCAAACTAACTCTTCTCTCCATTCCCCTGCTCCTGGCAGCCGTGCCCCGCACCAGTGCCACGCAGTGCAGCTCGGTGCCGGAGCCGCGGCACGGCCGGCGCCTGGGCAGCGACTTCGCCGTGGGCGCCGTGGTGCGCTTCGAGTGCAGCCCCGGCTACGGCCTGCGAGGCTCCCCGGCCATCCAGTGCCTGGCCATGCCCGGGGCCCTGGCACAGTGGAACTCCTCCGTCCCCACCTGCGTGGGTAGGTGGCACTGGGAACGGGGTGGGTGGCGCTGGGAAAACCGGCGAGGTCATTCCGGAGCGGGGCCGCGCCGTGGGTTGTCTTGGGAAGGGTTAGTGTTGGTTGGGTGATGTTTGTTCTGGGA
>VWYI01017671.1:8708-25680 GCA_013399455.1 Anthoscopus minutus | reverse complement strand
GCCCTTTTCTCTGGATTGCAATTTGAGAGCTCTCCAGAATCACTGCATTGGACATCTCAGGAGGAAAATTAGAGCAATTCAAAGCCTCTGATATGACCCAGTCCTTTCCTATGGTTTTGTGGACTCACAGCATCCAAACAGAATTGCAAAAAGATTTTGCAAATTATTTAGTTATTTAAACATTTTTGGTTGGTTGGTTTGTTTTTCAGTTTTTCTTATGTCTCAAAAATAATTCTGGTGAGAATCAGCGTTTTTGTTCCAAGGAGAATTTTAACTAAGGTTATTAATTTTAGTTTATGGAAGTATTGTAGCTCTCAACCTTTAAAAGTACAAGGTCAAGATTAGAGTTTCTGTCCCCTTTATACAGGCAAATAAAAGTAAAAATGAATATGTCAATAGTACCCATAACTGCTAAGAAAGCTCTCTTTGGGGCAGCATTTTTTACACAAACCTTCCTTCAGAAAACAACAGTCTCTTTAGAGGAAAAGCATTCCCTACATCCAATAAAATAAGCAGATTGTTGTTAAAGTGTTACCAAACTTCTGATAATTATGAAGTATTTTCATGTTAAGTTTGAGAAATGGCAACATAAACTTTCCATGCCTGGAATAAATTTAGTTAAATTAAATATAATGTGAATATCAGAGAATTATTCATAACCCTTACAGAAAACTGTCTGAACGCTCCGAGGACAAAGTACATTTTCACTATATCTTTATTCTCCTACAGTACACAAGGGCAAATGAGGATTTATGAGAGAAATACATGAGGAAATAGCTTAAGTGAGCCTGACTCAACAAATATTTATATAAATACATACAAGGTTACTAACATTGGGCTTGATAGTGGAGATTAATTTCTAGAAAATAGCAAGAAATATGTTTTCTCGGGCTTCAACACTGCATAAGTTACTACATTTTTAAAATCAAATACAGCCAAGTATGTGTTTTTTAGAGGAAGTATTATAAAAATCTGAATAGTGACTTTGTAATTCTGTGAAAAATCTGACAAATATTTGGTGTAAACACCTTGTCTGTGAGCAAACAAGTTTGAAGTATTGATTCTACCTACATCTAAGAGAAGGAAAAGGATTATGGAAAGCTTGGCAAGTCAATTATATTGGACCCTTTAGGAAATCAGAAGGAAAACAGTATATGTTAGTAGGGGTGGAAATAATTCCAGGTGGATTATTCCCTCGTTCTGAAGTTATGGTTATGTTTCCGGCTCTGGAAGGATCTAGAACCCATTTACTTGTGTTACAGGGTAACTGTATGCAGTGTTAATAAGATTATTATTGTTATTTTTGTTATGTTCTGGAGGTAGAACAGCTTGCTGTACTAAAGTGTGAAGTCAGAATCCCTTCTTTTCAAATGGGTTTAAAGTTAATTACACAACACACTTTGAAACATAGCACACAAGTCCAGCAGGCTTCCTAAATGACCATGCAGAATATTGAATTTATATGTGAATTGTACAGTTCTGTTGTTACACAATGCTAAATATGTTACACAATGTTAAGAAATCCAAGTCTTCAGATACCCCTATGCTTTTTTTCTCTCTGTCTGTCCGCCTCTCTTTTTCCCTCTCTGCTCTCTTTTCTATCTCCCTTAGATATGAAGACTTACCCATCTTTATCAATAAATAAATATAAGATATAATATTTGTCACTGTTGCACTTTATCTTTGTCTGAGAAATCCAAAATAATTCTCCCCAACTCCCCCTTTTAAAGTGGGATGGGACAAGTACTCAGTGTTCTACCTCCCATTTAACTGATGAATTCTCCATTCAGAACCAGAACACCAGAGATATTCCAGACAGTGACCTGCTGAACATTCTGACAGGGTCATTCGTGCCACATCTAAAACATGAGACAACATATTTCCCGGTGCTAATCTCTCAAGGTTTCGATGAAGACACAGAAAGAGTGTGCAGACATTATTTGGATTTTACGATTTTTGGTTTTTGTGAAAATCAGGATGTCCATCTGGCATGAGAACAGAGTTCAGGCAAAGAATCAGAGATTCACAGTATAATTAATGGTGGAAAAGCCACTTAAAGCCATCAAGTCCAAACATCAATCCAGTGCCACCAACATGTTCAAAGCCAAAACAGTGCCACAGCCATGAGTATTTTGAATACTTCCAAGGATGAGTACTCCACCAATGCCCTGTTCCTGTATGTTTGGAATGTATGGCAGTATGTTCCAATTCCTGAACATAATTTCTGTGAAGAAATTTTCCCAATATCCAACCTGACTCTTCCTTGGCACAGCTGGAAGCCATTCCCTCTCATGTCCCTGTTCCCTGGGAGCAGAGCCCGCTCCCCTGGCTGCCCTCTCCTGTCAGGGAGTTGTGCAGAGGCAGAAGGGTCCCCCTGAGCCTCCTTTTCCCCAGAGTGAGCCCCTTTCCCAGCTCCCTCAGCCACTCCTCATCAGACTTGTGCTCTGAAACATCAATATGTAATAGTGTAACCCTGAGAAAATACTGCTCAGCTCCATGGTAAATAGTTAAAGAAATTTCTCTTATTATGTTATTATCTACCCAGACAGTGTGGACTATACAACTGTGCAGATCTTTGCAAGCAGTTCTTGACAGATGCATTTAATTTAGATCTCCCCTTTGCTAGATCAAGATTTCATTTTACATATTTAGATATCTAATCTGCAAAAACAAATCTTTCCTGGCTTGTAAGTGAAGTTTCAGAAGACTTTGGTACCAGGATTGTTTCACCTTTCAGAATATATAAATTAATAACATTTTGTATCTTTAGTTTCTGCATCCTAACCAGGAAACCCATAAAGGTATTTATAAATTTATGACTCTGACAGAAAAATGTATTATGATTCTCTGGCATCGTGTCTGTCAGAGAGGTAAGACAGTCTAACCTCTTAATGACGATCCTTGCAGTACAAATCAAAAGTCTCTGAAAACTCTGTGAGAATCAGCTCCTGTAATGCTTTGTTCTCCTGAACTCCAAGTAATGCTTTAATCTCGGATTGACAAATTTTTGAAGCTTTTTTCTTAGTTTTAAAAGTCACATATGACTATCTTGAAGGAACATTGACTGTCTCTGAATAAACTCACAATAACTGTCATTTGTTATGAAAACAAACAAGCATTTGTTTCTTTACAGAATCCTAAAGAAAGTAAGTTGTCAAATAAACTAATTTGGCTCATATATCTGAATATAAAAATATCACAGAGAACACCCCATGTCTAAAATATCATGTGAGCTGATGAAGTCAGATATTGCTAATCCGCTATGCAATATTTTCATTTTCTTGCTAGGTAGCATGACAAATATGCTAATTTTCTACTCTAAATGTCATTTTCCTAATCATGCTAGTATAATCTATATCAGTTTTTCTTAGTTTCTGTGTTTTTATCTTATTTCTCATTTGTATAGGGACAAAAATCTAAATCCTGATGATCACTGTAGAAGCTGCCTCATTACACTTGCTGCGTTTGGTATCCTGATAGCATTTTACTGCAGCTGATTACTATGTTTTAATGGTGCAGTAAACTCAGGAATACTGTAGAGTAAGCGTCTTTCTTAGAATAATAAGTGTCTTTCTCTAAAACAAAAAAATCAAGAGGAAAACTCAGTCTCTATGTTCTTATTAGCTCCTTCTCTGACTAATTTAAACAAATCTCATATGTATGCAAGAAAATAGTTTCTGTCAAATTCTTTGAAGAAAAGACATCATCCACTTTAAGAAGTAAATTTACATTTTGTTCTAAATAATCAAGATTTTTGTTTCAAGGGCTTGCAGCATCTTGTTTGTAGTCACAGAATTATTACTATGGTGGGACATCTCACTACAGAAAATAACACTCGCATCAGCACATGAGTTTTCTCATGAACACTTGGGAAATTTAAACTCTCCGAAAATGTGAATCACTTTTGCAGTTTCTGTAGCCCCGTAATGCTCCTTTTATGCATATATTTAAATCACAGAATCCCTGGAAGTGTCCAAGGACACACTGGATGGGGCTTGGAGCAGCCTGGGATAGTGGAAGGTACCCCTGCCAATGCATTGAAATGATCTTTAAGGTCCCTTCCAACCCAAGGTGTTCTCTGGTCTATAGACAATTGTCACAACTCTTCCTTGTGCCCAGTTTGCCGAGGAATTTAGATCAGGGCTGACATACACAGAAGCCTGAGTATAAACCCTCCAAGAAATCTGTAGTACAAAATACAGGTGATACTTAGGTGTGCATCACATCTAGTTGCAGTTGGAGAAGAAAGACTTGGACATCAGTTTTAGAGACAGGTTCTGACATTCTGTCTAAGCCCATCTTAAATTTGCCAAAATTCCACCCCATGACCTTGTTTCTTGCTTCTATTTTCCACTGAATGTCTAGTTTCTAGTTTTCATCTTGTACGAACAACATAGTGCCCAAACTGACACGTTAAAATAAAGAAGGAAGCGATACTTATCTTTGGTCTTAATTACTCAAATTTTTGCCAAGAGAATACTAAAGAAAAGTCATCAGATAACTATTTGGTGGATATTAAAGATGTTTATTTTAATTTATTTATCCAAACTCTTTTCTGAGGTCACCATTTGCCTTGTTGACATGTGGAATCAGAAACTTATTTCTCACTGGGTTTTATTTTATTTTAGATTGGCTTTCACCATTTCAACAAGGGAGTGTTATTTCTGCCTGAATTTCAGAGGGCGTAGTATTAAGAATTAACAATTGGCATGTTCTTAATGATAAACCATTAAGGAACTCTTTTTTTCCTTTGAAGGTAAAGTCTGTTAGGGAAAGAAAAACTGGGTAAAAGTAAAAATTACCACTCTCTTGCTTTGCTAGCTTCTGCAACGAGTTGAAGATTGGGGTTCTTGATGTTGATAAGGCTGGACTTGATGATCTTGGACGTCTTTTCCAATTTTAATGATTCTATTGCCTGTGTCATACTGGAGGATTGAGGTTTTCTTAAATGAAGGTTACCTTGGAATACTGAACTGTTTCTATGACTATATTAATTAAGAAATCATTCTATTTAGTATTTCAAATTATTACTCTTTCTAAAAGATTCTCCAGTTGTGTAACTTGCTGAAGCTCTTATGTCACTCTGAAATAAATTGTTTTATATGAAATATGTAACCTCTGGAACATGTGATCCTTTGTAATATAAATGTTCTGTAGAGACAGAGTTGCTGCTGCATCTAATGAAATATCACCTGATAAACATATTCCACCCTGTCTTGGCATAGTAAATATTCCAGGGTCAAACCCTGACCCCACCTGCACAAATCTTGCTCACAAATATACCCCCTGGCCTAATGTTCAACAAGGACACAAAAATAGTCACCACCTTAATTGCTGCCAGAGAACTATAATTCAATCCTCATCTTCTGGTATGTTTAGTGGGTTCAAAGTCTACTATTTAAAAAATAAATATTTATCAACAAGACTAAATGTCAGTGGCTTGACATCCATTTTTAGTAATGTGAAGGATAATAATTTTCAAATGGTTTCCTAATTATTAATTCTGCCCCAAACACATCCCATTCAATAAGGTAAATGGACAACTCTCTCTCCTTGTACTTATTTTTAGAGCAATAGGACAGAAGCTGGCTAACACGGTTATGAAAACAGAGAGGTTTTCAGTGCACCCTTCTGGTTTGAGTTATTTATAACATACAACTGTGCTTTTTATAGCTGCCTTCCTAGAGAAAAATCTCATCTAGGACAAATGCAAACTCTTCAGCAGTGAACATGTTTGAGACCTCAGGTGAGATAAAGGATCAGGTTAGAAGCAGAAAGATGAACTGGCTGGTTTGTACTCAAGGAGGAGGTGATAAAGAAATTTAAGTAGTTTCCATATATTGATGTTATTTCTAAGGGCCATTTAAAACACTGAACAGTCTCCTACATTCTTCCAGGCATTAATCATCCTAAGAGCATCTAAAAATTCAACTTTTGCATTAAATTTATTCAAGTAGCTTTTATTTATGACCTGAATTAACATCTAACCTTTGTTTCATTATAGAGTTTGCCATACATCAAGGTTTCTCTACAGATTGTTAAAAGTTCAGCCTAACATCTGCTTTACCTGGTGTTCCACTGATTTACATTGGAAGTTTTTCAGTAACAAGTATTTCTCAGACAAGAAGCTGTTATTAAGTCTAACAAGTCCTAAAAACTTTGGTTTGCTAACAACATTAACAGTATATGTTGCCACATTCTGTATTTAACTCTAATTTAGAGGCTGATTTGGAAAAATTACATGAGTAAGAGAATTTTGAAACAATAGAATTAATAAAAAGTAGAACTCAGAACCAACAACTGATATTTTACTATACTTTTACATGTTCTTTGAATGAGCATAGACATCTCTCTTTTTTTTGAACAAGCTTTTCCAAATTTCCAGTGGGTTTGAAGCTGGAACAGGGAAACCTCCTGGTTTTCTTTTGTGTTGTCTATGGTTGATGAAGTAAATATGCTTTTAGGAAATTCAGTAGTGCGTGTTCTTCCTTCAAATTTATAAATAACATTTATACTGTGGATGTTAATTAAAGGAAGTAACAGAAGTGTCAGGGCAGGTCCAGAGGAGAGCTACACACAGGTCAGAGGATAAGAACACCTTTTAAATTTTTAGGAAGTCTGAGGGAATTGAGGTTCTATAGCTTGGAAAACAAAAGGCTCCAGTGGGATTCTATTGCAGCTTTTCCATGTGCGAAGAGGCTTTAAGAAAGATGGTGAAAGACTTTTTACTAGAGCCTGAAGTACCAGGATAAGGGACAATAGTTTTAAATCAAAAGACAAGGGATAGATTTGCACTGGTTTCAAGACAGAAATTTTTTATGATGAGGGCACTGAAACAAAAGTAGAGAAGCCCAGAGAAGCTGTGGCTGTTCTGTCTCTGGAAGTGTCCAAGGCCAGGTTGGACAGTGCTTGGAGGAACTTGGGATAGTGGAAGATGTCCCTGCCCATGGCAGGAGGAAGGATTAGATGATCTTTAAAGTCCATTCCAATCCAAGCCATTCTATGAATTCCATTTTCCATAGCAACATCCACTGATTCCACCTTGTAATGTTATCTTTACAGATAAAGGGTGTCCCAAGTTACTTACAACCTAGTCAAATATGACAAAAATAGTACTAGAAAGGAAGGTTTCTACTTTTATATTTTACAGATAAGACAACTAAGAATCTTCCCTCTCTTGAGGTCTGACTTTGCATTCTCATGGAGCAGAATATTGCTAGTTACAATTCCAGTGCACACAGTCCCTGAGCTCCATTTCGCTTATGTAATACTAGCAGTGAATGTGTCATTTGAGTATTGTTGTCTGTGAATTACACCTGTGTCATTCAGACACTTAAATGGTCATAGTCAATAAAGGCGAGATAATAATTAATATGCAGCAACCCAGGCCATGGAAGTTAATATCCAGAGAAATACACTTGGAATAATGTAACATGAATCAGTTGGCAATGCCATGTCTTATTTTTCCTGTTGTACATGTTTTGCTAAAGTAAAAATTAAAAAATTACATTCCTCTCTGTACTCTCTATAGATCTTGTAATATTTTTTTAGACTTAAAGTCTTAATATCTGCTAATCTGTAACTGGAAAGCTCCAAATTGTGACTGGAGATGCATTAATTATTAGTTATCATCCTACTCTTAGTGAAAAAAGAATCAAGAATCACCAAGAAATTATAATTTTTGAGGGAGATGATTAAGGTTATTTTCCCCATTTCTCACCCAAATAAGCAAATTCAAGACTAACTCACATATTGCTTTGATATTCTGGGGATATAATTTTCTTTGAGTTTCTCTAGAATTCTGGATGCTGAAGAAGTGCAAGGCCTACACACAAAAAAATGCAACTAGAAGTTTTCCTCATAGTTCCTTCCTAAGTTTTATTACCTTCTATAAATAGCGCAGTGCTTTATAGAGGAATTAAGTGTTATCCTAATTTACCAGGGAATGGAAAGTAAGACAAAGAAAGCAAGTATTCTACATTTTGTAAGGCACGAAGAGAGAAAGAAATAAAGACTTTAGACTTCTCCATTTCCTGTGCAGTTGTACATGACAGATATCTCCTTTTCACTAAGAGAAAAGCTTGTACAATTTACTCATGATCTGTGTATAAACATGTAAATATAAACATTAATCTTTATCCAATTAAATCAGCATAATATATATATATTAAAATAACTGAAAAATAATTAATCAAAGTGCAAATTTTACAGATCACAGAATGGTTTGAGTTGGAAGGGAACCTAAAGCCCATCCAGTGCCACCCCTGCCATGGGCAGGGACACTTTCCACTAGCCCTGGTTGCTTCAAGTCCCATCCAACCTGGCCTTGGACACTTTCAGGGATCCAGAGGCAGCCACAGCTTCTCTGGGCACCCTGTGCCAAGGTCTCACCTCCCTCACAGGGAACAATTCCTTCCCAAAATCCCATCTAACCCTGCCCTCTGACAGTGGGAAGCCAGTCCCAGTGTCCTGTCCCTCCATCCCTTGTCCCCAGTCCCTCTCCAGCTCTCCTGGAGCCCCTTCAGGCACTGCAAGGGGCTCTGAGCTCTCTCTGGAGCCTTCTCTTCTCCAGGTGAACACCCCAAGCTCTCCCAGCCTGGCTCCAGAGCAGAGGGGCTCCAGCCCTGGGAGCAGCTCTGGGGCCTTCTCTGGACCCTCTCCAGCAGCTCCATGTTCTTCCTGTGCTTCTGCCCCCAGGGCTGGAGCAGCTCTGCAGGTGAGGTCTCACCTGAATAGAGCAGAGGGGCAGAATCCCTGCTGCCCACGCTGGGGGCTCAGCCCAGGGCACGAGGGGTTCTGGGATGGGCCAGGTTCAGCTCTCACCCACAGCACCCCCAAGTCCTTCTCCCAGGGCTGCTCCTAATCCATTATCTACCCAGCCTGGATTTGTGCCTGGGATTGCCCCATCCAGTTGTAGCACCAGCACTTGGCCTTGCTGAACTTCATTTGACCAATCAAAAGCAAAGTAAGAAAATATAAATAGGTTTAAGCTGTTAACACTTGCCTACAATGAAAAGGAATGTGAAAAATTGGAGAAAAACTCTGTAAACTCCCTTATCTTTTCTCAATGGTATCAAAAAGAAACTTTCTTAGACAGAGATCTATATACAGAAAGATTTATGTCTGGATTTTCAAAGATTTTTAAGAAATATTTGGAGTTTTGCTTCTTAAGTAGCTAAGGAAAGGCAAGCTAAAGCATGGTTTTGATACTGAGCAGCTCCTCCATTCCACTCATCCCAAACTGGAAATGCGAGAGCACATAGCAAGTCCTGGGAAAACTTTTGTATTGGATGCTTGCAAGCAGGAGAGATGGAACTCTCTGTCTGAGAAAGGCTCTTACAATTCAGCACCTCAGAGCACTGAGCAAACATGAGGTGAGTACAAGCAGCTCTTGTCACTGATTCCCTTAATCAGAGCAGATGGCCATTGCCATTACCTCATTACTGCTAATTAAGGGATGGAGGAGAGCTTGTCTTGCTACAAATTGAAAGTAATGAGCATGACTAAGATAGTGGATATTTATCATGTAATGATTCATATAGTGATATAGAATACAGTCAAAATATGTGGAATATGTTAAAGAAACCCCGAAGCTTTTTAATTTATGAATTTTTTTTTATTATGCAAGCAGAGGAAAAAAAGAAGGGTTAGCCAAATTTTGTTAGAGTTCCTTTATTAGTTTTCAGAGCTAAGGGACCTAACCCAGATCTCTCATGCCTTTGGGTTCTATATACCCTCTTCCTTGTGCATAAAAAAAAAATTGCCTGTGCTTTGCTTCCCTGCTCTTATTGATGTTTAATGATAATGTAGTACATCATTGAGCTTTCCTAATGTTTTTTCCTATACATTCTACTTGTTCAGCCAATTGATTCTTTAGCAGCTTTTATCTTCTCAATCCCAAATGCTAGCTGATCTATAAAAACCAAGAATTGGAAAGTGGTTGGGTTTTCATGACTGCAATAAATTAGCTGTGAGCAACTAATTTAGTTCAGAAAATGTAAATGCATCAGCAACACTCTGAACTGCTGAAGTGGAAACCAGAGGAAAGACTATTATTGATTGGGACTTTGGAGCAGACCTTAAGCAAGGAAAAAAAATTCCAGGACTGAACTAGAGAAGAAAAATTAACCAGCTAATAGATTTACTTATAATTCCCTTTCTCTGCTAGCCTAAGTGCATGTTGAACCTCTCTATTTCTGTTCTTATTTTTAACCAATGTGATAATCTCTAAGGAAGACCCAAGGAGGATTGGGTGTATATGAAATATAGACTTACTGAGACATGTGTTGCAGACACTAAAAAACAAAAGGACTATAGTTTGTAAAAAAAAACCAAACAAGTCATCCTTTTCAGCTGTACTTGATAGTTACCACAAACCGATATTTTAAGTCTTTATCAAAGAAAATTTACTTTGCCAATGGATCTTTGTCTCCAAAAGAGTAGAGCTGTGCAGCTCAGCTACAGGCATTTCTCAATAAATACCCAGGAAAAAAGCTCAGATGAATATTTGACTGAGAAACTTTTTTAAACTATCTAAAGAATTTCAGTGTAGGGAGGAAAAAAATAAAAATCCTGAGAAAAAAAATCAGAGTTTGGTTTTATGGTTAAAATGATTCCTGAGTAGATAGAACTAAAGTAGTCAAGGGGAAAAATAGTTGTTTTACTGATAAACATATTCTAGCACTGTAGATTTCTCTCCCAGTCTCCATTTTTATTGTTTGCCAAAGGCATAATATGTTTTTATCTCTTTTTGTATTTATCAACAATTAAATTTAATCAAAAAAGGACAATTTTATGCTTACTGACTACCAAAGCTACTTTTGATTTTAAAATCTGTCCTCTTAAAGTGACAAAAGGTTAATTTATTTTTAAATATATATGTCACATATGCATGAGAAGTTAACTGTCGAGACCTTCCTAGGGATTCTTTCAAATCATCCATTTTATGTTAAAAAGTTCAAAGAGGCTTTACAGAAGGAATCTTGAGAGATGGGCTTTTAGAACCCTTGGGTAAAATCATTAATGAAGACCAGAGGTTTCATACCCAAAACCATTTGAGAACATAGTTTGTTGTTATTCTTTAGTATTGGAAAATAGCTTGTTATTATTCTCTAGCATTGCAGTTCAAAGGCTGTGTTTTTGCAAGATCAGGATCTGAGGGTTTAACAGAGAAGGTGAAAATACGTCTGATTTTTAAATTGCACTGAACTGCAATATTTAGGTATTGATGCAGAGAAGTGGAAAGAAAACCCCCCAAAAAAACCTCTCAAGAACCCAACCCATCATCTCTAATAAATCATTGATCTTTTTGTATCATGATTTTTGATTTTGCCATGTTTTCTTCCTTGGTAAATCCAGCCTACAAGGTATGTTCTCGACCAACAAGATCATGGTACTGAGAACTGGGTGGAAGTGTGCTTCAACTTGAAGAAAGTGCATTTTTAAAATTTATCCACTGCCTAACAAATAGTACAATTAGTAAAATATTTCTAATCTTTTCAGGAAGGAATTACAGCACTAGATAAGATTATCTTCATGTCTATTAACTCAAAATTCTTTACTCATCCAGACTGGAATTAGCCATTTTACAAAAGACATTTTAACCTTATTTTTGCCCAAGTTTAAAGTTGTGTGTTTCTAAACACTGACAGCACATAAATTTACCTTTGTAAAATTGCAATCTCTCTTACAACAAGCATTTTATGTCACTTTGCCTGGTAAACTCTGACTTTCTGTCCAAATGATCACATTAATCACTTAACATTCTTGTGATTACCATTGTAAAAGGATCTGAGAGTCATTTCAAAGACTCCCTTCATAAAACTGAGTGAGTGCAGTGGAAGTTGTAAACTGTCCTGGCACATATGCCTGAAAGATGCCTGATTATTTTTTAATGTTCAGCTCTTCTGTGGCAAGGGAGGACATCCAGCAGGGCTACAAGACCAGGAACTGGTTTAATAAAGGAGAACTTCCATAGCAGTCTCTTGGACCTGTGGCAATCCTTGGTGAGGCAGGAACTGTAGGGATTTGGAGAGCCTGGTTTGAGAAGTGGACAGGACCTCAGCTTCCTGAGGCTTTTTTACATTTCTATGGATGCTATTTCGGGTAAGCCAAAATCAGGTTTCACTGTTGCAGGAAGGAACTTCTGAGTGCCAGTGGGACAGTTTGATGTTGAACCAGGCACCAGCAGATTCCTGCTACGTGCTCAGTTATTGCTGCTTTCCATTTCCTGGCAAAGGTGGAACAACACATTAGAGCTGTAAACACATCCTGCTGGAAACAGCATAGATGTCTTGGTCCTGTTCTCCACCTGTAACTCATGAGCACTGGGGTGCACTTGTAGGATGGATGGGCACGACGTTCTGCCGAAGTGGGGGCAATACATCTCGGATAATTCCCTGTTTGCCAAGTGATCAGAGGAATGGAGATGGGGATCACTTTTGGGGTTGAGGGATGCTGAGACCAGCCTGACTCATCTATCCTGAAGTTAAACACCAGGGAAGAACAATGTTTCCCGAGTTCCTGACGGAGGAACAACAAATAATAGCGCTGACAACTGACCTAAAGCTGCTGAGCTGGCACAACCTGGGGGCATCTGACTGACGGTCCAATGCTTTACACTATAAAAACCCAGTCCCAATTTTTAGAGGAGGGATCTTCAGCTCTTGGCATGTGTGTGAAGATTCTTCCCTGGAATGGGGACATCCCTCGAGGTCACTCCTCAAGGCTGAACCAAAGAGATTTGCCCACACTCATTGGGATGGGTGAGTGACATCAGGTTCTACTGAGAAATTATTCTACCAGATTTATCATTGCTTCAACAAATAGTGCACTATAGAAGTAGTCAGAGCTGCCTATACTGTGCAGTAAATAATTCTGATTAAGATCTGTAGTCTAATCATTATAATTATCATCATTAATCTAAATAAACCATTTTATTTATATAAACATATTTGATTTGCCATCCTTAATCTTGGGAGACAAAGGCATATAAACACTCAATTACACCTGTGCAACCACTGGCCAAGCCTAGGATTGGTATTGGATCCAGGGACACTGACTCCCCTCTGGGAAGGAACTCCTTCCCATATTGAACCCTGCTGTCAATACCCCTTCGTGTCTGCTGCACATCCTGGGAGTTTCTTTGCCTGGATCATCCTGGTCTGTTTTCAGCAGTGCCAAGAGCAGTCCCTGTCCTCAGGTAGCCTCTGAGAAGTGGAGAAAAGAAGGTATCTATTTGCATTGATTAAATTTTTAGACTTCCTCTGTGCCTGCTATTACACCTCTGATCCTTTCAGGATTTATGTTTATGGTGATTAGCCTTCAATCTCTAGCCCTAACAATTACATTTTGTTTCCAAAACATGCAGCCTTCCCATTTTTACACTCAGTCTTTCACTGAAAGTCTTGTAGAATGTCACTAATGGAATATTGTATCATATAAATTAAATGGTGGAACAACACAGTGGCAGTAGAACACAGAGGGATCCAGGATTAGAGTTAAGCAGGTAGCTTTTGTTAGAACTCTACCTTTTTAAAGGTTATTTTGAAAAATTACAGAACTAAAAATGAAATTGCTGGTTTCTTTGCTTCTTTCTGCCTAATTTTAACATGTAGATATAGATAAATATGAGAAACGTTTGTTATGTTCACTGCTTGGTAAATTGTGAAAAAATTCTCAGTGTTACTGAAAATTCCTGTGAGGGAGAGGTGAAAAAGAAAATCTTTTTTCACCCCTCCCAACCACAGATGAAATGTGAAAGATGGCATGGATGAAAAAAAAATTTTTTTTAAAGAGTGTTACTAGAAATAACTTCCCTAGTGCAGGAAACCTTAGGTTATGAAGCAGTGATGCCCTGCTGTAACATTAGGCTTTTAAAAGCAGAGATTCACATAAGATTATTTAAACCTTTTGTGCATCTCTCCTTCCTTCTGGTGACCTGCTGTCATGGCAGAAGAATTCCTTAGGTCAAAAATATCATTGTGTCTCTCTGGGAGTGATGTGGGGCTACGTCTGCTCTGCCAAATCAGCCCTTGTGACAGTGGCGTAAAGTTTGTGTTTCAGCAATTCCACCTCTCTGACATTGTGCTAATCCAAACCCCTTTCATTTGGCAATCCTGGCTTGCTGTTATAATGTCAAGGGACGTCTCTCTCATTATCAACACCTTTGCAGCTCCAGATCATTGAAATGTGCCAAAGCAGATGTTCTGAAGACATCGATGGCTTGGGAAGAAAAATGACGGAGGAAGCTAGTAGTGGCAAAATCCCAAGTATATTTGTCTGTTGCAGTGTGTTGCGAAATCTCCACGTGTTTTCGGATGCGCCCAAGCCACAGCATGGTCGGCACGGGGTTTCTGACTACAGATGGAGATTTCCAGGGGGGCAACAGGTGATAGGGTTACATGGGTGTCCATCTGGCTTTTCCCACACCCCCTCTCCCTGGATTGGTAAACTGGCCAGTCCCTTCCCCTTGCTCCACCCCAAGGGATAAAAAGGGATGGTGAGTAGAAGTACGAGGGTTTCGTCCTGGGTTTTGCGGAGTCCACATTGGTCTCGCCAATGGAATAAAACCAAACCTGAAACCCAGAATGGAATTTGCATCTTTCCTTCACCTCACCCAGGTTCTGCAAAGAGGAACACTCAGAAGATAAAAGGACTGGCTTTTCTAACTTGCAAGGGGAAGCCCCACGTTCAGACCGCACTCGCTGCAGCTCCGACCGCAGCGTGCCCGGACTTGCTCCAAACACGAGGTTCTGGCTTAGCAGCAGATGCTGAGAAGCTGGGTACCAGGGCAAAGCTCCCGGGGAGAGTGGAGAACCCCGATATTTGTCAGCTTTGAAGGAAGATGAAATAATGGAATAACAATGTCTGCAGGTGCCCAAATCAAGAGACATTAGTTCCAAGTTAAAAAACCTTTGCTATTCTTTTGAAGAAAACTTCAAGCTGGCTTACAAATAATAGTGGGGCCATTTGTTACAGGGCAGTTAAAAAGAAATGCATTTTCAGGGGGGAAATAATTTACTCAGTTGACGGCTTTTTGTTAGAATTCATAGAGTCATTGCATGGCTTGTGTTGGAAGGTATCTTAAAAATCATCCAGTTCCAATCTCCTGCCATGAGCAGGGGCACCTTCCACTAGAGCAGGTTGTATTGTGCTACAACAGACATATCCTTTCATGTTCAAATCTTGCGATCACAAGAACAAATCCCAGGATTGCTTGAGGATCATGGCCAGCACCTGTGGATTTCAGTCAGTTTGCAGAATTTATTCATTTTCTGGAGAGCTCTTAAGTATTCAGCAGGCTGCAAAGAGCAACTCTCCCTTATGACTTCAGCATATTGATTTTTATATTTATGCCATAGATCCTGCTCAGTTCAAAGAGAATTTTCCCCCATTAGACTGTAAATAATTGATATGTCTATTGATTTTGTTTAATGTTTTTTTTCTGGATTTGTTTTCTTTATCATTAACTTAATGTAACAGTGGGAACAACATATTGTGACTGTCATAAAAGGTTACTCAGGGGAAAATACAACTCTTCCAAGTCTTTTCAGAAGTCTCATTACAAGTGTGCTTATCTCTGTTGCAGAAGTTGGATGGGAACATAAGCACATATTTAATTCTTTAAGTGTTGAGAAAACAAAAACCAAACAAATGAAAAAACAAACAAAAAACCCAAAAAACCCAGCCAACCAATAACAACAAAAATACACAAAAAAACCCACACAAAAAACCCAAAGAAACAGAAATCCAAAAACCAAAACAAAGAAAGAAAAACTTCAGCTCTGCATGCTAATCTTATCCAAACAGAATCCACATGATCTTCTTTGACTTCAGAAAGCTTAAAAACACCCAAACAAACAAACAAACTAGCACTTGCTGTGCTTTAATTGCATTTTAAACTACTCATTTCTTCATTTTCAACTCACATGCCACAGCAACAAGTCTAATTCTGAACCAATAAAAGACAAGGTGGTTCATGTAATGTGCTGTAAAATACTCTTCTCCAAACTAAATGTTCCACAAAAAATGGCCAATCACAGAGGGTCAGTTTCATGATTCCAAAGAGATCCAGGTTCTCTCACCTTTTCTGTTTTTCCCTCTACTCCAAGAAGACTAGTGAGTTCTTGCTATAGATTTACTCTGGGTAGTCTTCATTCAATGGGTACATTTGTCTTACCAGCCTAAAAAATAACAAATTCCATGTCCAAGCCCAGTGCATTGTTATCCAGCAGTTTTGGCCGGACACTGAACAATTACATGATACTGGATGTAGCCCAACATCTTTCTGTGATCAAATTAATTCTGTTTGCAAAGCTTTTACATTTTTACACAACATTCCTGCATTTGAGTCCACATCAGGAAACTTAGGTTTTCTCAGTTGCTGCTAAAATTAGGAGATAGGACTTCTGGTAGTTCCTTCTCCCTTTATATTTTAGAACAGGTTTAGGCATAGCTGAGGTGATGATAGATTCTGCAGATATTTTGAACCAGTTGCTGTTATCAGGTTTGTAAGTCAGGCTAAAAGGAAGAACCAGCAATGAAGGAACAAGAATCCACTATATCATTTTGGCTTCCTTCTCCGAAGAATTCAAGAGCCAAACAACCCAAAGGCCTTGAAACAGTGATCTCAAAACTTAAGATTAAAATCTTGGCAGTATTAAAAATATAGCTTTATTTTGCAATATGAATAAAAATACTGAACTTTGAAGAGGTGATTTTAAAAAAATCTCTATAATCATGTTGGCGGTTACATTTTTTTTTCCATTTCTTAGCTATTGGAATTTTTCCCATTTTAGCTGAGAGAAAAAGCCTTGATGGTTGGTACATCATCGGTACTTTAAGACAAAAGTTTCGGCTGAGCCCCGGGGGCAGTGGGGAGGGGAGCGGGTTGTTTTTTTTTTCCCTGGGTCCTTCTGGGAGGGCAACACAGACACTCTCGGAGCTGTTTCTGCTGGGAGAGGAGGTTTTT
>VWYI01017666.1:0-23915 GCA_013399455.1 Anthoscopus minutus | reverse complement strand
CTGAAGAGAAAAATACTCACTATATTATTGCATATATGCTTTTTGAGGACTTAAAGAATGCTGTTGCATGTTTCAAAACACTGTTCCCATAAGACAAGCCACCAAAATAGAACTTGAGGTAAGTGCAGACAGCAACAGGAAGAGGCTCATTCCAGGCCTGGTGAGGCAGATCTGGGTAACGCATCCTGACAAAAATTCCCCTGATGGCAAACTGTGGGACAGGCAGCGAGTGCTGCTGCACAGGCCACCTCAGGTTATGGGAACAGCACCTGCACCCTGTGGATACCCAGGACTAGACAGTGTAGAAGTGTCACCTCCAGAAGAGCTACTCTGGGACCCTGCCCCACTGAAGGCCAGGCTGAAGAAGGGCCAGTGGGACACTGCAGTAATCCACATGGGATTATACCTATTGCTTAATTTCTTTCTGTCCATCTTTCTCCCACTGCTCTTCTCTCTTCCTATTTCTTTCTATCTCTCTGCCTCTCATTTACTGTTAAATAAAATCTGTACTATTGACTTCAATTCAGGGAGAAGCATCCATTATAAGTGGATCATACCAAACGGTCAGAATAAAATTTTCCATTATTGTTTACAATTCTAATCTGAATTAAATAAGCCCTTTTTTCTGACTACACATAGTGAAGCCCTTGCCATGGCTGTGCCTTGGATATGGCATCTATATGGCACTATAACCATGTCCCTGTAGTTCTCAAGTGTAAAAATTAAAGTGTTCTTTGTTTTCATCCTTCATTCATTTTCTAAGTTCTTGTACCAAACCCAAGAAGTTCAGGCACTTCTGTACTATACTCTTCTAACACCTAAGCCTCAGGGGGTTCAGAGAGATTTCCTCTGAGAACAACTTAACTCTGGATGTAACTGCATTCAAACAGTCACGTTGTGCCTCCTTAAGGTTTAATTACTTTTCATGAAAACTTTGGCAGGTCAAACACATGACATAAGTTTCCAGATTCCCTATTTTCCCATGAATAGCAAGGTAGATAGATATGTCTTTACTAAAGTTTATGAAAACTGATTACTAAACCTGCAAGGTCTCTTCTGGGTTAGATCTTATAGGTCTTATATGTCCAAAGCACAGACATTAAGAGGGAGCAATAATTGCCTGCTTCTTCTTAAGGGAATGGTGGTAGTAGCCATGGTGTTGCTATCCACTTTTTTCATAACAACCTAGTAACTTCAACTCACACACATTAAGTAGATCTGGTTTTTTCCCTTTTCTGCTAACAGGTTTAAAACGGAAACATTTTACCTCACAGGAAGGTGTCCAGCTTTACAGGCTGCTTGGCAGGTTGGGTGATATCATGCTTGACCCTTACACAGTGTTTTAAACTTGAGCACAAATGATGCACTAACACAACCATGGAGTTCTAAACTGAGGTTTATCTGTTGTCTGTCCCGTTTGGTCTCTTTCTTAAGCAACTAAGAAACAAGAGGCTTTTGATAAATATTTCACCAGCCCACATATCTTTATGGCTTCTGACACCTTAGTTTGGTGTACAAATAGGTGCTTAGAGTGAGAAGAAACATGGAAGATTTGAGAACATGGAGGATTTGAAAAAGATAATTAAGACTTCTCTTCTGAAAAATATTTTTTTTAGGGACACTGAGCTAATACAGACAACTTTGGTAGATGACAAAATGCATAATTTTATCTTGCCTCTGTTATGTTACAGGGAAGCTAAGCCTTTACATAAGATGAGCATAAAAATATCTTATTCAAAAGAAGTCAGTCAAGTAATTTGGTGCCAACAATCATGGAGTATTGATAGGATCAGATATCCAAGATTCAGCCCACCCACTCTTTTAATACAGTTTTTCAGAGAGGTTGTGTAGCCTGGCATCTAGTTTAAAAGTGGAACAATTATTATCCGAGTGCCAGAATAAGAAGATGCTCAGAAGAGTAAAATCGAGCAAGGCAGAAAGAGAAAAAGCAGGTAACTGCCCTGATAACCACAACACAGGGGAGTTTAATTAATAAATCTACATTTTCACAGTGTCATCCTTATCATTCTGTTTGTTCTATAGGGGTCCTGGTAATTAACAGCAGCTTCTTATCCAGTGCTCTGCACAAGAAGAATTGTGTAGTCTCTTGCCATACCCAGGGCACAGGGGTGTTTCTTTGGCTTTTAAACAGGCAAAGGAGTTACTGCTGACTTTTCCACAAGAAAGTAAATTTTGGCTAGGGATGCTTAACTCTTTTAAGAAACCATAATTTACTTGTTATTGTTAAGATAACAGAATCTGAAGGGAATGGGCGGACTTAACAAGGCTTAAATTAAATGTGCTCATGTTCCTTAGATCCAGATTGTTCTACAATAGCCTTTTAAAGATCATCACTCTGGTCATATACTTCACTGCAAATTGTTGCAAGTCCTCCCTACTAAATTGTGGCCCAGTGTTAAACACTGTGTCAGGTATTCTATGTCTAGCAAAAATACATTTGCATAATCACCTGTTCAACTGCAATGGAATCTAGTAACGCTATCTCAGGAAAATTTAAATCATAGTCTAGAATTAATACATATATCTCCCCAGTCAGTTTAAGTAAATCAAGGACTACTTTACTCCAGGGTACAATTTGTTCTGTCCCACCATATAGGTTTCTTTGGACTGTCAAACCCTGTATTTTTGCACATGTGACAAAGCCTGGATAAATTCTCCGATGGCACTATTCAGCAGCAATATCAAACATGTCTAGTCTGTCCTGTCTGTCTCTGGGATTTTTCAGTCCTTTGATTTATCTTTCAGTTATCTGTTTTAAAATATTTTTTCAGTAATATTGCCAACTTCGTATTTGGTTAATTTGAAGTTCCTGTATGAATTCAGGCCTTGATTTTGTTTTGAGGCTTGTAAAGTGCTGTTCTGGCTAGGCTGTACTACTAATAATTATATCAGGATCCTGAACTGCTGCAACCCACCATTTTTCTGTAATGGGACAGTTTTAAAAATCACTTTGATAGTAACTCAAAGTTTGGATTTTATTCCAATGAATATCGAATTTTATCCAATGAATATTCCAATTTTATCGAATACTCTAGAAAATATTCGTGCAACAACCAAGATTCCCTCAACTTTTAATTATTTTGCAAATGATCTGTTTTTAATTTAAAAATAGTAGCCATACTTTCAGGGTGGTGCTTTGCTAAGCTGATCTTGGGTCTGTACTGCATTGTTTACAGTTGAAACTGGTCTTCTGTAAATTAAAGACATGAATCTTTTTGTCGTGGACTAAACACAAACCAAATTTCTTTTCACTGGACTAAGCTTTCATCAGTGGTCAGAATGAGTAAAGTGCTGATTTACAATTATGACCATATTTCTTTATGAGAATTTTACCAGTTCACTCCTTTGACTAATATGTAATCAGCTTACTTTGCACTTTGATACTGAGTTTCCTTGGGTCTGCATATCTGCACAGTAGTGAGTTTAAGATTTTAATTCAATAACCTGATCTTCTATTAAAAAAAAAAATAAACAACATTAAACAATAATGCCTGGGACCTTTTAGTCTGGGAGTAGAGATTTTGCTATTTCATGTATTTAAAATTAAGGGAAAATACACCCTCCTTTGTTTTTCCAAAAAGGGCTTGCAGCCAGTTCTTTTAGTTAATTTGGTTCCTTCTACCTAAGTCAAGCTTTAATAGGAATCTGAATAGTGGACTTAGATTCTCAGCTGCTCTCTGTTCTTCAGAACTTCTCAATACCGAAGAAGTCTTTAAACTTCCCTATGTTTGTTTTGACTCCTTTTCCTGTCAATAATGTCATGCATTTGATGAAGAGAAGCCTTTGTATCTGCAAATTACTGCCGCAATCTTTTTCTTTAGCAGTTTACTGTCTAACTTCACCTCTGTTTTGCAGATATTTTTAATTATATTTTATTACCTCTTTCATTTCTTTTAATGCTGGTAACACTGTCTTTGACATCCCACTGACTCTGTGCTCTAATGCTCAGCTTAAAGTTAATAAATGTCCCATTTACTTTCAGGTTGACAGTCTATTTATCTTCTGATGATGGGCAATACTGCCAGAAAAAAAAACATCCAAGGAAGTCATGCTGCAGTTAGCCTCTCTGGCTGTGCTATGCATACTTGACTGGTGCCTGCAAACTTTCACGCACTGATATTAATGAGTGCATGCCTTTAATCTTTTTTCATCTGACAGATATTGTGCTATTTTTCATAGACTGTGTAAGTCTGTGGTCTCTACCGAAGTGGCTTTGATTTTGTGCTATTATGCCTTAGGTATCTCTTCTGTAGTCTGGATCTTCAGTCTTATTTATACTTTAAGATATTGTCCATTTCCATAAGCATTATTCTTGAGGGAAGGATTCCTGCTGCTTAGCACATTCAGTTTATGATATCAGGTTAATCTGTGTCTCCCATCTATCCTGGTAAGCTACATAGAGTTGGGGCACAGATCTCAAAACTCCCCTCTCTCATCCCTGCTGTTAAATGGTGAGCATGGTCTCTGTCAGAGTCTGTAGAAGGGTGAGTAGCCCGAGTCAAGCTCTGTTCTCAGTAGGCAGTCTTCATGTGGCCAGTCTGGTTTTTACAGTTAAAGTAGAGAAGCTGTATGTATGCAAGTCACACTGTGCCATTTGACCATAGGACCAGAAAATGGTCCCTGGTTCACTGTAATTCCTGGTCTAAAACTAGCCTTTGAGGTCCTTTTCCATAATTTCTTCCCCTTGCCAAATTTTTTTAACAATCTGTTCTTTATCATAGACTGCATTAATTAAGATTGACAACATCTAAATAAAGTGAAAATTCTTTATACTTTCTTGAGGTAGATTTCTATTTAATATATCCCCCTCAGAAGACAGGACAATACTCAGATTTTTGCAATGTAGTTTCATAGTTGTCATCTTTTATCTGAGCTAGCTGAAAATTACTGAGCACGTGAAATGCATTAAAATCTGCTATTGTCAGTAATAGGGTTATTTTTTGATGGTATTCTCTGACATGGGCAATTGACATTGATTGCAAATGCAGAATGAAACAATCTGATTCTCTTTGCCAGTTGTTTTCATTCAGTGACCTGTCAAAAACTGGACCTTCTTGACACTGTTTTAACTCAGTAATAAGTATTCTCTTCTATAGAAGTATTTCAAATTATGTACCAGAGATTTTCAATTCTCCAGTTGTGCGCTCTTCCACTAGCATTTACTCTTTTTCAATTTCTATTTATAGTATGGTGCTCAACAAGGGTCTCCAAGCGCTGGGTATTAGAGTACTCAGTTATTGCAAGTCATCTGCACAACAAAACTGTTCCCAAAGCTGAACCACTTAAAAGCACAGATCCCAAATCATGCTACCTGTCTGAAATGTTCTTTTTGTGGAGGGTTGTGTTTCAGTCTCTAACTGAGAAAATAATGAGGAGACTACTGCGTTGCATTAAGTCATATTTCAGTTCAGGAAGGCTGGGCTAAAAAATGGAAGCTTTCCACATCACTGCATCTGAACTGCAAACGGATCATCAATTTTAATTACTCACAAAATAAAATAGGGAAAATGGATTTAACAGAGATATTTCTTCTATGAGTTCACTTTCAGCAGTTACATTTGAGAAGTGAAATGTTATAATGAACCAAAATTTGCTTTAATTTGAAAATCTGTAAATACAGAGTACCTTGATGTTTCTAGGTGAGTATCCTAGCTTTCCTAAGTTCACTCTATTGCCAACAGAGGGAGGCAGGCATTTCCTGAGGGAAAGTATTTTAAGTACTCTAGCTAATAATGCCATTTAAATTCACCATCTCAAACCAAGATGAGTATTATTTAACTCAAGCAGTGCTTGCTACCTCTAAGGAAAGACATCATCTAATCCAGCCTTCCCAAAACATAAGATTTTACACTTATCTACTCCCTTGGCTTTTCCTTTGGGATTAGCTTAATTTTAGACATTTAGATGTGAAGATTACATTGTCATTGATATGCTGGCTAAACATTGTTTTGAGTTCCACATAGGCATTTCTATATTGATAGGCAAATCTATATTGATTTCATTTTGTAGAGCGGGAGAATTTATTCCTAACAGCACATTTTCTTCAATAACAAAATCTAAATAACTATTCTGCATTCTAATATTTGCAACATATAATATTAAAGACTAAGGGAAGCTAATGGTTTTATTTATTCTGTCTGTGAATTGGTCATAGCTCCCTGTGCAAATTTATGTTGTATTGGTCATTTAATGACTTGTTTTCTGGATGCTTTAATTCACCTATGTGAGGAAGCACTTGTTAAAAACAAAAACCCCTAAGCACATTCTCCCTTTATTATAGCAGAAGTGTCAAGAAATGCATTAGAATATAATTGTTATTGAGGCGTGATCTAAAGATGTGTGACCATAATTTCTCTTCCCTGGAGAGGGTTGGTCAGTTCACTGAAGTATGGAGGATATGAGTGATTCATCACTCCTTGCCACCATGCATGTGTTATTATCAAAGCAAATAAAGTTGTATTGCTATCTGGGGAGGAGAAGTTAGGACATATAGTTGATAAGAGTTTCATATGTGGCTATGGCTATGTGATTTATCTATAATTGTAAATATTTTACAGCTTTTCACCTCTTTTTAAACTAATGATGTACTGTGAAATAACAAAACTTATCTAGTCAATTACTGTATTTTATAATAAATTGCTTTCTGAGTTTTCTTTCATGGACAATTGATTTTTCTAGTAGTATAGATGTTTGAACTTTTTCTTGGTAGCTAAATTATCGTATATGTTGTGATCCTGTTGCTTTTGCCAATGCTGCAGCAACATCTGGTGGTATGGTGAAAGCTGATTAAGTAAAGGATTCCCACCTTCTGAATTTGGATAAGTTTTTGAAATGCTATCCTGCATTGTTGCAGTGGATTTAGGAGTTTATTCCAATTTCTGTAATAAGTTATAATGGTTTTGTCCTGTTCCTCCCCCCATGTTGAATGGTTTGTTCCATCTTTCCAGAAAGTTCTATATTCCTACCCATACCGCTGTCATTTTCCCCAGACCATGCCCCTTTCACTGTCACATCATCCCTAACTCAACCCCTATTTCCAGAGAATTCCCTGTCTGTCACCCAAACCACTCCCTTACTCACTCCTCTCTGGAAATCCCATAAGTACCCTAATCCCTTTGGTCCTTTCCCATGTCTAACATCTAAACACACCTCCTTACCTGGGTCAGACTGGTTCTCCTGAGAACCACTCCTTCCCTTTATAAGTAAGTGTAAGTTCTGTATTTGAGGCTCCTGAGTTCAGCACCCCTCAGGGCTGTTATGGTGTTAATAAAGCTGTTTTCCTTGGAACTGCTGGCTCAGGGCTCCTCCTTCACACATTGTTCTCAGGGCTGCTCTTCTGAGAGGATCCTTCAGTCCTGCTCACTACTTCCAACACCACCAAGCTGAGGAGATTTCTAACCTAAGGCTTTGCCTCTGCTTGGGAGGAAGCTCCCAGGAGGTCGAGGTCGGCTGGGGCTGACCGTGAAGCTAACTGGGACTGAGGAGCAGAGGCACTGCATCTCAGAACTGAGCTCTGCAGGGAGTTAGGCAAAAGTTTTTCATTTTGCTCCCGCTGCATTGCCATAGTCTAAAGTCATATCAAAAGAAATAAACTTGTGCCATGCTTTTTGACTTGAGACAGCTCTTCTGTATGGAGGTGTTCACTGATAAACTATAGTTAGCCCTGAGCTCTTTTCTCCCCCAGTGAACAAGTCATGTAATGTTCAAGCAATTTGAACTAGTATAATGAACACTTAAGGAAAAACAATTGTGCTGACATATCTGTGTTCTCTTCCTTGATATTTCACATTATCCTACCAGTCTTTAAAAGCTGTGTGTAACCTCATAGACCACTGTGACTCACCTTTTATGGTTAGTAAATCATTGAAAAATGATTAAAGATGATTACATCCTGAAGTTTCATTTTGATAGATGTACATCATTTAAGCACTTTTTTTTTTAAAAAAGGCCCTCTCTTCTAGAAAACCTAGCAAATTATTCAAATTATTTTCATGATGGTGAAAGATTTTGAAATGGAGTATCTAGACCAGTGCTGATTCTGGAGCTATGTATTTCTTCTATTCAAAGCTTTTTTGATTAAAATACTTGTATATATGATTCAAATAACAAATGGAACACTATGAATTACCAGAGAGTGTAAAATCCTACCATGAAATATTTTCATGATGAGTTCTTATTTTGAATTCAAGTTTACTTATCACCATGAAAATTCACACATAAAATATATTTTGAATTCATCACATAACTGCCTCCAGTTTTTATACCAAAAAAATTTACTCATTTCAGTGGAATTACTCTGAGTTTGTACTGGTTTAATGGAAGGGGGAATAAGTATTTTCCAGTAGAAAAAAAAAGAAAAAAAAGAAAAAAAAGAGGCATTAAACTGTATGTAGTAAATAGAAGAATAAATGGAAATGTTTTAATGTGTTGTAAACAGTGCTTAGCATACTCAAGGTCCATAACTTTTTCAAGGGAATAAACCAATGAGGCCACCATTTTTAACAAAAGTTAATGTGTACCTCTTAACTTGTCTTGATTCCTGAGGACTTACACATAAAAAACTTGATGAAATCTGAAGGAGGTCAACCAACAGTGAGAAAAACAAGAGATGTACAAGCCATTGGCTACACTTCTGCAAGCAGCTAAGCATGGCTAAAAGCTCTCAGCAGCAGAATTTCCTTCCTCCACTTCACAGCTTCTACTTGTGGCAAGGTGGCCTCTGTCTCCTTTTGTTGTTGAAAGTTGGTGCTTGCTGAACCTTGAATTGAGGCAATTCAATTTACTAACACTGGAGAGAACCATCAGGTTTGTTTTATTTCTTGTTTAGCTTTACTTATGTTAGTTCCCTGAGAAGTCCAGTAGTCAGATGATCAGTGGTGCTATCTCAGTTCTGTGCAAAAATGCTTTCCAGTTCAACAGGAGATGGTACTGGAATATGTTGCCCTATATAAAGCAACTTGGTTTGCTGTCTGTTTCTGAAGTAACAGCTTTTGCTGAGTTTTGGTAGTAACTTGCTGCTGTCTAGTGATGAGAGGATATCAACAAAAGTGAGGAAGTTTTGTCTCTTAGAACAAAAGTACCACTGACCAGCTAACTTGCCTCTCTCTTTATTATATTAGCACCTTACTCTTTAGCCATAAATACAGATTTAAGCTAGTTTTCCTGATTTTTTATTTTAAATAAATAATTTTTAATAATAAGTAAGTGGAGTGACAGTTGACAAATAAAACCACAGTGACCGAAGACTCAGTAGCCAGAAAACATGCACTTAACTGTGCCCAGTGAGCCCAGACCTTCACACTTTGTCCAGAAACACTTGCAATCCATCTCTATCACTTTTCTTGTGCCTTGCTAGGGCCACAGGTCTGCCACTGATTTCTCACTTTTGCACTCATACTCTTCAGAAAATTAAAAGGCCAAGCTAATAAGCACCTGGCTGCATTTTGTCCTGGCATTGTTATTTCTAAAAGTGTGGTATTGGCACCTGGGCTAGCTTTTCCTGTGCAGAGTTTCTTTGCCCAGGCTGAATGCTGTATCTTATTTGTGCAGCCCTTCACTTCCAAACACAGTGCATAAATAGAACTGAAAGATGTTGCGTGGTTTAAGTGTGACCAGTGGATCAGGTTCAAGAGGCAGGTAGCACCATGAGCTTTACACCTGGTGATGGAATTATGAGAATAGAGAAGTTTAAATGTTTTTAACATTACACAATGATGTAGTTTATTTTGTATTCATGTGGTGATACTTTTTTGTTCCTTGTTTTTATGTTTCGGCACTCATAACATACCTGAGTATTGTCAATACCTTCCATGACATGAAATGTATCACAAGATGTATTTTGGTTACTGAGGTACAGAGCTCAAAAAACCTAAAATTTCAATCATTTCAGTGCTGCAGATTTGGTGTGTATGACCATGAACAAATTATTCACTGTATGCCTCGGTTTTCCTTTCTGAAAGGAACATAACAGTTGTAGAAGAAATGTAGTATTTTTTAGTACTATGAAGTGTGGTTTTTTCCCCCAAGGCTGTGAAGAATATTCATAATAATGATTAATTATCAAACTAGGAAATGAAAAGTACCTTCAGACTTCTAAGGAAGTTTATATGAACTCAATACATACAGAAATGTCTTACAGAACTGCATCCATTTTTACTAATTTAGACAAAGGTCTGTAATTGCACTTCTTGGAGTCATCAAAGAGACATTTGCTACTAGTTAGCATGTGAAATAAAGAAGCTTTGCTAGAAAATCTGATATACTTGAAGGTGGTCCCTGTAACAGACTACTGTAAGAATCACGGAATTGTGGGATGGTTTGAGTTGGAAGGGACCTTAAAGATCATCTAGTTCCAAACCCCTGCCTTGAGCAGAGACACTTTCCACTAGATCAGGTTGCTCACAGCTCCATTCGCCCTGGCCTTGAACACTTCCAGAGATGGGGTATCCACAGCTTCTTTGGGAAACCTCCTCCAGTGCCTCACCACTCTGACAGAGAAGAATGTTTTCTTAATATCTAATCTAGACCTGCTACTTTTCAGTTTGAAGCCATTCTCCCTTGTCCTGTCACTACGTGTAAAATGTCCCTCTCCATTTTTCTTGTGGGCTCCCTTCAGGTACTGGAAGGTTGCCATGAGGTCACTTCAAAGCCTTGTCTTTCCCAAGCTGAACAGACTCAATTCTCTCAGCCTTTCCTCGCTGGAGAGGTGCTCCATCCCTCTAATCATCATCATGGCTCTCCTTTGGACTCACTCCAACAGGTGATTTTCTTGCTGTGTTGGAGAGCCCAAGAGCTGGATGCAGCACTCCAGGTGAAGTCTCAGAGTAGAGCAGAGGGGCAGAATCCCTTCCCTCTCCCACAGCAGTGGCCACACTGCTCTGGGTGCAGCCCTGGCCATGTTTGGCTTTCTGGGCAGTGAGTGCACATTGCCAGGTCATGCTCAGCCTCTTCATCCACCAGCACCCCCAGGTCCTTCTCAGCAGGGCTGCTCTGACCTGTTCATCCCCCAGCCCGTGTCGGTACTGAGCATTGCCTTGACCCAGGTGCAGCAGCTTGTGCTTGGTCTTGTTAAACTTCTTGAGATTCACATGGACCCACTTCTTGACCTTGCTCAGGTCTGTCTGAATTGCATCCCACCCTTCAAGTGTGTCAGATACACCAATGAATTGGTGTCATCAGCAAATTTGCTGAGGGTGCACCTGATCCTTCTGTCATTAATGAAGATACTAAATATCACTGGACTCTTGAGTGACACTTCTCACCGATTCCGTTGGATCTTGGAACCATTGGTCACAACCCTATGGATGTGACTGTCCAACCAATTTCTTATCCATCTAACAGTTCACTCATCAAATCCATCTGTCACTAGTTTAGAGAGAAGGATATCGTGGAGGACCATGCCAAATGGTTCTTTCTCTTGATCCTCCTGTCTCTCAAAGCTTTCCTTGCTCTAGATCCTCCTTCAAGGAGTAGTTGTGTTGGGAAACACAGTGTTGAGGGAAAGGGATTCTAGCATTAAAAAAAAATAATTGGAACAGTGGATTTTAGTTAATATTTTGTAAATAGAACATTGCGATACAGAGGAAGTTGCCACGCTTTTTAAAGATTAAATTGTTGAAGTACTCGCCACTGTACCCTCAATTCTGTAGTATATATTTTCTTTGTACTGCTTTTTCTTAATAGCTTTAATATAATTATTTCAAATTTTTTCATAGCCTCACATTTCTAGCTGATCTTTCTGCAGCTGTAAAAAGGGAGCGTGGAGGGGAAGGGAGATTGTTTCAGAACTGTTGGATGAAGTATTTTCACAGTGCTGGAGATTTACTATGTCATAATCAACAAATAATTATTCCTTTCTGCTGCTGATAGGGTCTGATGAGACTAGGGTAGATATGATTCATTGTTCCCATTGAACTTGCCAACAAAATTTAGAACTATTAAGCAAAATTTAATTGTTTAACATTTGAGAGGTGTCTCTAAGCATTTTCAGGGCTTTTTGCAGACTGAGACAAGTAACAAACCAAACATATGGTCCACTTGACATTGGAAAAAGTGTGTCAGAGTTGAAATTCATAGAAATACTTGTTCTATTGTTCCTTAAAAGAGAATTGTAAATATATTCCTCTAGCCTTTGAAGGTAAACATGTCTCAAAATAGAAATCAGAGATCTCTGAGTTGGGAAGAAAATGATTTTATTTTTGTATGGTATCTTTTTACCAGGATTGCAGACACAGATAATGTATGTGACTTAGAAGATCTATAATGATGATTGTCTCAGAGTAAGAAAAAATTGGTTTACTTTTTTCAAGGAAAATAATTTAAGTAACATTTTTGCTCAATAAACAATGGCAAGGCAGGGCAATGGTCTCTCTTCTCTCAATCTAACTTTTTAAATTTGGTTTTTAGTACTATGCAAGAAGTGCTTTTTATTTGAAATCTATGTCTTTTTTCCCGAGTCAGAAGAAGTTAGGTTTGTTCATAAAAATAGAAGCTGACATGAGAAGCTAACAGGTATGACAAAGATTTTGATCTGGAAAATTTAGATTTCAGCTGTAGTGTGATCTTATCTAGGAAACTGGAAAACTTTTAGTGAAACCAGTAGAGAGTAAAAAAAGACAAAGGTATTTAGACACCCGGGTCCGAAGAGAATTCAAATACTCAAATCTCAAACTGAAAATCCCCAGTTAGCTGCCATCTAACCACTGGATTAAGTAGGAAGATTTGGGCTTCTTATTTAAATTAAAATACCCTGCCTGCATAGAATTGCACTAGTGAGCTTTTTCTGAACCACCCCAATACTGACCATGTTGAAAGTGGGAATCTACACCAGATGCAAGCCAGGTGATGTTCAGGAACAATTTTAAGAAAATCACTTGACAGTGTGAAAATGTACNACCAGATGCAAGCCAGGTGATGTTCAGGAATGATTGGGTTCAGTGCATAATTTTAAGAAACTCAATCAGTTGGCAGTGTGAAAATATACCTTACAAATGGTAACTCCTGAATACTCCTTTCAAAATGTGGTTTTTGAATTAGTATCAAACTCCTAAAATAAGTCAATAGAAGAACAATTTATAATTTTATAAAATTGCATGTTTTAAAAAATATGTTTGGTCTTTAAACTTAGGCTTAGTTCCTTTCTTTAGTTGAGCAGGTTCAAGTTTACACTGTTCAAAATCTGTCTTTTCACAGCAAGGCTACTCTGGATGGAAATTGTGCTCTCCACTGTTGCTGTTGGAGCTGCCAAAACTGAGATTCCTGTGTCAGACAGATGCCTCCAGTCTGAGGAGTGAGAACACAGCAATAAAGTCCAAGTCTCTTACAGACAGAGGTACTGCTTGAGTTCCTGAGTTAGGAGGGTTGAGAATATAGGTAAAGGGCTGGTCTTTTCTCCCTAAATGCTTTGTAGGTGATTGTTTGTGGAATATAATAATTTTAGGTAGCTCGCAGCTCAGGGCCTCACTGGCTTCTTCTAAAATACCACATTTTCCCCAGGTACTACTTAGGGAACCTGGGAACTGAATAAGAGATTTTTTATTTCACTCCAAGAATTGGAAACATAAAAACTATCTCAGTTTGGCAGCTAACTTTTAAACACTGACATTTCCTCCTGGTCATGGTCTTGTTGCTTGCTGATGGATGACATCAAACTTAAAAATGCCAGAGTCAAAGATATTTTTTGAGGATTATATTTTTTTCTTGGATAGTGACAGAATCCACTGAAAAGGAACAACAAAGACCCCAAGATTTAAATGCTGACCTGAACATTTTTGAAGGCCCAATTTTAAATTACCATGGTTGTTGAATGCAACATTACTGTTTTGTTTGTACAACACTTTACATAACATCCATGGCTTGGTGGTGCTTGCAGGTCACACAAACATCCACAAAGTACTCTAGTACAACATACCCATGCTACTTATCCATGAATTATTTAACCTGCAGCATTTTAGTACAGTCATTCTTGGCTTGTATTATCTGTGGCCTCTCCTGAGCAAAGGCTATTAGTAATATTGAATATAGCCAACACTATTCTAGCATTTGGATATTGGATGTTCCTTTCTGAGACTTCCTAGTATAGATACAGTGAGTTTATTTTATTTAATTTAATAATTGTTAATAATAAAATAATTGTTATTTTATTGTCTTTTAATACACTGTGTAAATTCTCAGAGTGCATTCTACTAACTTGATAGTTGGTATTTAGGTTTTTTGGAGTGTTACATATGCACTGGTTTTTTTTTGCACAGTTGCTACTTTTCTTTTTCCTTTTGTTGGCTCTAAAACTGGTGTGTGTTGGTTCTGATCCTGCACAGTTTGCTGTTACCTGTCTGCAGGAGAAGGGGTGAATGTTGTCACTTGCTTATGGACATGGCTTTAGTAAATGTTGCAAGATACTACAGAAAGATTTGGAACACCTACATGTTCTATTATTTACAACGTGGTATTTTTACAACAGATCTAAGTTATAATACCCTTTTCCGTTTCCATCTGAAAATGGGAATGAGAAGCAATAATTAATAAGAGGCCTTTCATAAAAGGGAAAAAAAAACAAGATCAGAAGTGGCTTTCACAAATAGTACATATTTTTTCTCTTACAATTAAAAAAAAATCCAAGGAGATTGCTTTCTTTAGGCAGGAATCATCCTGCAACAAGAAATATTGGCTGAGAAATGAAGAGATAGAGAAAATTAAAAGCCTCCAAGTCACAGAAATCCTTCAGGGCAGTCTTTTAACCACCACACACCAATACACACACACACACACACACCCCTTAACTCCTACAAACTATCTCACCAATTCGGTATTACCTGGGAAGCTGTGGCTTGTGAGAAATGGTCAGTTAAGAGAAGGCAATAATTCAGTGCTGCAAAGCCCGTGTTTCACCTGGCTTTACTAGAGAAGGTAAATCAATTTATAGGTTGCTAAAAATCTCTCTTGTGAGGACTACTACAGTGCTATGAATATATTGTAGCATATTAAAAGATTTTAAAAGAAAGCTTCTTATCGAGTGTACAGGGAAGGAGACTTTTTGAGTATGATTTTGAGACAAGCAGTCACCAAGCATCAGACCATTAATATCAGAAAATTGAATTAAAGGTTTCGAATGACTACTTCAAATCAGGTCATGAGAAAAACCATAGTTCCACACAAGGGCCTTCAGCCACTACATTATTCATTTGAAAAATTAGTGTTCAATAAAGGCAGCAAAGTTGCATGGTCTATGAGGAGAGTTTATATAGTTTTAAGTAGTAATGTGAGGATACAGTAGTTCCCTCTGCTTTTTCAGAGTTGCCAATGTGGCTATCGTTACTGACAGCTTGACATGATGTTAGTTATTTAAAGTGTCAGATGAGAGTGGCTGATGCCATGGTACTGCAGTGCTCACATTTGTTGGAAAATTAGATGGTGATTTTTTTTTAAAAAAGGCCTAAACCCCCCCAACAATCCAGCTGCTTAAGCCTCTGACTGCTTAGGTTTTTTTTCTGTGCTGGGTGTATAATTTGAGTGAGCAGTAGTGAACATGCCTGAGGTGTTAAGAGAATGATGCATTTTCTGTAGGCATGAATACGCTTAAATAAAACAGAAACACATTCCTGTCATTTGTTATCTTCCAGAAAGAATTTTTAAAAGGAAACGGAAGCCAATTAGCCCGGAAGTTTAACCTCTTTTAGCTTAGCTTCTTTTATGGGAGCTTTTTAACCTTTTAAATAAATAATTTTCTTTCTTTTCTCCCCTCCCCTCTGAATCTGTTAGCAGCATTTTTCATGCTGGGCCCAAGGAGCAGGCTGCTTAAATTCAAGAATGATTTTGAGGGGATAAAGTGTACAAGATTTTGAATTCTTGCCATAAGTCTCTGGCAGACAGCCAGGAAACCTCAGGGGAATAGGACTAATGAAGGGAGGGTAAAGGAGATCTGGAGTGTGTGGCTGGTAATGCAGTATTCATTTAATTGGGAGCAGGTATCGGTGCAAACTTCTCCATTTTAATTGGAAAGAGAAGGAGGGTGTTAAGGAAGATGGAGAAAAATAAGAATGCATAAAGTTTTCAAGCTGAGGAGCCAAAGGCAGGCCTGTATATGGCAGAGAAAGAACTCAATTTAGGGCAATTTGCTCTGCAAGCTGGGCTGCAATCTCCCCTGGGGATAGGGATGAGGAAGAAAATGAAACCAAAAGAGAACTTGATAAAATCACCTAGCACAGACAATCTCAGTAGAATAGGTTTTACTGAGTTAAATCTGCCCCAATCAATGTGATTCTTTTCATATAAGTTACAAATAAAAAGCCACAAGATTACAATAAAAATCGAGGATGTACTGCTGCTGATGTAGCACATGGGAGTCTTAAGGATTTGTTGTGGAATACAGGTTTTTTGCAACCATCGTGTTTGGTTTTTGCTTTGTTTCCTAGCTAGGAGGGAAAAGCCCCTCATCTCTGCCTCTTCCCTAACCTTTTATTATCTTTAAACTAAGGTTAGTGGTAATGTGTGAACCTTACAGAGCATAATTTTCAATGCTCTGCAAAGCTGAACATGCTTTAGTCCTGACAGTTGCTAAACCCACAGATTTTTCAGATACTCTTTTTTGCCTTTATATATGACAGAAATTAAAATAAGGAAAAGACACTTCTCACCCATTCCACCTCTTTCAACCCATTCCCACAGCTGGGCATACAGAAAAATGAGAGTAACTGCCTGCATTTTCATGATGCATAGGAAAGGTGTTATGCTGTAATTTTCTATACTATACGTATGCAGTGTCTTTCTCAGTACAGATACTTGGTTTATCAAGAGCTAAACAACTATTCATTCTGCATCTGAGGACTAGCCTGAGTGGATTTTCCTTTTATTCTCAGTAGAGTGTTAAACTAAATATTTGGTGCTCAATGACCTCCTGGGAAATGTCTCTGTTGTGAGTGGTGAGTATCTGAGGTGGGCAGCTGCTATTTTGTTTGCACTCTCACACAGAAAGATGAGGTCGTTCCTGCAGGGTCTTCAGTTGTGTGGGAGGTCTGTACCAGAAGATAGATAATGTGAAATATGCAGCTCTGAGGGTCTGGAGGAGAGAGCAAAAATTGGGGTAGGGAAAATGCAGAACTGGGCAACAAGATGATTGATCAGCTGAGATCTGTAGCTGTAATTTAGTGCTTTTTCATGCTGCTGCAGCACTAATTTTACCTCATTAACTCTCCACTGGCAAAGGAAAAGGTAGGGAGAGTATAAACAGGAATAACACTGCTACCCGAAATGCACACAGTTCCTGGAATATGTGGGTACTGCTGGTTTTAGCTTTGTTTCCCAAGGATGCTTTCCAATAGCCTACTGGTAAATAATTTGTCCAGCCACTGGACTTTCTGATGAAAACCTAAAAGTTTGAGATTCCTACAAGTTTTGTCAAAACAGTTGGCTAAGTAGAGAAGAGAGTGTCACCCCAAACATCTCTGTTGAGATGATTACAGCTTGCTCTTACTCCTGGAGGCAAAAGTCAGCGAGAGCCAATCCACAGAAGCCATCCTCTACACATGGGCAGCAGGACAGCACAAAGAAGAGCTGATAGCAAAGAGATGGCACCAGGCAGAAAAAGTCTGGACTGGGAACTTACCTCTACCTTGAGGACAGGGATGTTGAGGTGACACTGGGTGCTCCAGGGTAGCTCCTGAAGCTTTTTCAATGTCATCACTGTGAAACTTCATAGACAACATGCTTGGCTACTCTTGCCTTGGGCTGCCTTATGCACTGATTTCCAAAACCATCTTATGCCTAACTGTGTTTCTGTATCTGTATTGAGTACATGCATGCGAGTTTGAGCTGTGGCTGAATAGGATAAGGAGATTTTGTCACAACAATGGAGAATGACAATGGAATTAGGGGGATTTTCGAAAGAAGAAATAAAGCATTTTTGTATTTTGTATATGTATATGGTTATGAAAGCTTAAAAGATCAAATGGAAAAAAAGCATTTGTGTTCCTTATTCACAAATTTCACCTAGATCCATGCAAATGTACACAGAGAACTTATATGTAGAAATTTATATGATGGTGCAGATAAAACAGTGTATTTTAGTACAAAAAAAGGCTAAATTCTAACTGAGGGTAAAGTTCTTGTTGAAATGTGTGCCCACAAGTATATGTGCCAATAGCATGTGGGTGTATATATATATATATTAATTTTATAGAAATAAATTTTATATTGCGTTCAAATATTATTTCCTTTCAATTTAAAAAGAAACAAGGCAATAAGAGCCCTAAATTTTAAATAAGACTCTTAGCCTCTGCATTATCCTGTGCCATTTGCAGGGACATTTAAAGGAACTAATAGATCATATGTTGCAAAAAAGAAAGATGGGAGGAAAACCCTGTATTCTGTTAGTGATGATAAAAGTGATGGTGGAAGTGAATTTATTCCTTTCTGATCATATTACTTGAAAATTCACAATCATCTGTAATAGTAATCTAGATTCTGATTTTGTGTAATGGCTACAGCATTGTCAGACATAGCTACATTTATATGATCTGACATGCTGTCTTTTATTTTAAACACAGCATTTAATGAAAAGACCGGGAGCAAAATTCTTGTCTTGGAGACAGCAAAAAAACTTAGCTCAAGTCTCATTTCACTGGTGTAAGTGAAAGGAAAATTTGACCCAAGGCTTCCTAAGTAGTAATTATGGAAAATTATTTTGACACGAGGTAAAATATAGTCATACAGTTGCATTTTCTAGCATATGTGGAAGGTTTTAAACTAATTGGAGTTTATTGTGAGACAAATCCTGAAATTCCTTCAATACTTTCCTTTTACATTAACAGATTGTAAAGTTCACTAACTTCAAACTTTCACCACAGATATTAAAAAAGATTAAAATATTTTGTATCTGCAAAGAGCATTAACACCTTTAGTTCTGTGAATCCAAGAGTGACTTTGAAGATTAATTTGGTGTCTGCTTAGTTATAAGAAGAGATACTGGTAGTAAAAACTATAACTTTTTTCTTTTTATTCAGATTTCAGTTACTTGGTCCTGTTTTATTTTGCCTCAAACATATGCAGTTTAGTTTAAAAGCACAAAATATCATCCATAATTACAGAAAGACCTTTCCTGCTCTTTTTCTCTTATATTGACATCTCTCTTGGCTTTAAAAGCTCCCTCTAATTTGTTGTACTATTTGTTGACTGTTCTTGCCTTCCAAATGAGGGAATTTAAAGGCTTTCTTCTGTATTTGAACAGCATGTATTCTTTCTGATTTCTTAAGTCAGTTTCTGAAATAGTAGAAATTGTCTCCTGCTGAGTATAAGGTGCTTTATCAACTCACATATCAATCCTGTAGGTGATAGGAATGATACCACTTTTGTCTTAATACTTCTACCATTCAGCATAGGATTTGTTAGCTCTATTTACATATTTTTTTAAATTTGCTTTTTATATAACCATACATATGATTGCATTGGCATTCAAATGATTGCCTTTCCTGTGGGTGATTTTCCATATGTATTTTCCTGTGGTGGGTGTGAATGAGTCTTTTAGCTTTGGCATTACCCTTCTGTTGCATCAGTGTCCATGCCTGTCCATGGACAGAGCACGTGGCAAAATAAGGATACATGGTAAATGCACCTTGGGTTTAAACCATGCCCTACTCTTCTTTGTCTTGCATTTATTCTGTAAAGCTTTTTCTGGATTGTTTTAAATCTTTTGTCTGTGACTCTTTTGTTGTTATTTTTAAAAGTTTTTATCCTGTTAATGGTTTCCTTGGTGGATTTCTTAAACTGCTTCATAAATGGTGGCAAATTATACTTTTATCAAATGGTCATAGTAGAAGTCTTTATTGCCTCAGAGAAGCTCTCAGAAGATGCTTGAGGATATGAATTCTGTTAAGAGAGGCAGAAGAGGTAAATCTGTGAGATCTGTCTCAGATCTGAGTAGCTTTGAGCATCTGGGTGGTGTCCAGCCCAGCCTTTTCTTCCAGACAGAAAAAGGGTGTCTTACAACTCAGTGACTCTGTTAAGAGATCAAGCCCCTATGCAGAGTCTTGCAAAAACTGTTTCTCTAATGTCTTACTATTTGCATTCTTCAAACTTCCATCCTCAAGGGGTTGAGAAGTACAGAGAGCCTCATGAAACTTGCTTTTGAATTTCCTTCTGTGATGAGAAGGCAGAGGACAAGAAAAGCCTGGGCCTTTTTACTTCACCAAATAAATGTTTAGTTGCTTTGAATTTTCAAAGTACAGATTTTTTGTGTTGCATTGTGTTCCATTCTAGAATATCCTATGCTTCATGTTAGGAACTGCTTACATTGCATGAAGCCCAGATATTTCTTCTGATTTGACACCAATTTTATCAGTGCCTTCAGTCACAGTTAGCTGGTGGTGGAAAGTTACTCTGACAGCTTTGCCCACACCTTTATTATTTCTGTTAAGATGTGTAAGTCTACATTTCACCTCTCTCCCAGTATCCTATTAGGCAGTTTTCTTTTTTTTTGTACTTGAAATTTATTCCTTCAACTACTTAGGCAACTTACTAGCTGCTGGCAAATGATGTATCAGAGCTCATACAAATTGCAATTTTCCTTTGATTGGTAACAAGATGAGTAGCACAGACTGCTGTTCTTCCGCCTTCATATTTTGATCTGGCACTTCAGGCAGGATGCTTATCCATATACGTCCAGGTCACAAAGCAGCCAGTCTCCTAAAGACACATCATTTGACATCTTCAGTTGCTCTTTGCAGAGTAAAACTCAGCAGGTCCCTCCAAATTTTGAAGCAAGACTTCGGGGTTCATTTTAGCTTGTCAAGTTCTGTTCCTGCTCTGACTTAAATGCCCAGACAGAAAGTACAGTCATTGTGCAAATGAAATGGTGCAACTCTACTTCTAATAAGTACTTCTAATAAAAAAGTAGTAATAATAATAAAATGCTTCTAATAAGTGCTTATTATACTCTCATTAAAGTACCTCTGAAGATGTGCCAAAACCTGTGACTCTGTCTTTATTGACTGTCCTCTCTGTCCAAATGTGGGAGTTATTTAGCAAAGCGAATGAGATATTGTCAGGATTCTGGATACTCTGTGCCCTGAGGCTTTGTAATTGCTGACTTCTCACCTTCTTAACCAGGGAAATGTAATACTCTATCATAAGTATTTTCTGGAGCAGGTGATGGCTTCGCTTTTGATTTAGAGGGTCGGAGAGACCTTTCCATGTTTTGGGAGAACAAGGTTTTATGAAAGCTAGAAAAACAGCAAAAGCAAAATTATAGAAGCTCCTCTGGCCCTTATGAAAGCTAAAAGTCTTAATTTACTTTTTGCCCATCTTGCATCATGAGACAGGGAGTCTCTAGGAATGGTTTGACTGGCACTAAATTAGCTTATCAATGTTTTATCTGCTAGAAGATCCACTCCGATGGATGGCTTAAACAATTTCAGTCAATTAGATCATGACTAGGAAATTCAGGACCACATTCTTGAAATTATTTTCTGCAATATAAGGTCATTCGGTGTTGTTTTTGCAAGTTGAGGGGGGGATGTGGGGATAAAAAGTTGCAGAATACCTTGAGAAATGTTACCTTATAAAGCCAATCTATGTCTGATTTTTACTCTGTAAGAGTCTTATGAGACAAATTCTTAGGGCCTGTGGTTGTCAGAGCCGAGATAAAAATGCCTGCTGTGGTTTGGTCAAGCTCACAAAGGTTATATGAACAGCCTCTTTGAGGCAAGGTCTCATTTGGTTGCCCTTAATGTTATAGGTAGTCAACTGTGCTTCACAGCAGCGGGATGTTCTTTGGGATATACTGCCCCAGGATACAGCTGCATTTGAGTCCTGCTATTATTTTAACTGAAAGAAACAGAGACATCCCACTCCTTCATTCCTCATGTACTGTACACAGAAGGTAAAGCAAGTTCACTTGCATGGTGAGGCTGGAACTAAAGAATTACGTGTATGTACTTTCAGCCACGTGCATGCAGACTACATGTCTCAAAGTACCTGTTACTGTTAAATAAGTTGTCTAAACATTATCTGCACAAGTAGTAAGCTATTAGATCTTAGGTGTACTCTGCTTTCAGAAGGCTTCTCCTAATCAAAGGGGCTTCTGGGATCATAATCCATACTTCTGCTCTTATGAACAATGCAGATATTGAATCCCTTCTGTGACTTTAGAAAGACTGGTCATATTGAGAAATTGCTGACAGAACTTCATTCTGCATGAGATTTTTTTCCTTAGCTTCCAACTTGACCTTACTCACAGCTATAGTATTTTCCTTTGCTCTTGTATTTTAATCTGAGGTGCTGCTTTGTCTTCCCAGGTGAATTCCTTTCTAAATAAGACCAGTTATTTCCCTTCAGACTCCATTGTGCTACTTAAAGTCAGCCTTGTCGTTTTCTCTTATAAGATTCATACTATTCTTGTCAAGATAATAGGTCTTCTCAGCAACTCTGTTAATAGTTCCCTCTTGCTTTAATAAACATATCAAGAAACAAATGCTATTTGAGAACGCAGTCCAGATAACACACCAATGCCTTCTGGATATCAGGGTAGTGTTTGGGTTTTGTTTTGGAGTTGTCTGGTTTGAGTTTTTGTGGTTAGGGGGTTGTTTTGCACTTTTTGTTGTTGTTGTTGTTTAGGGTTTTTTTGTTGTTAGCCATGTTGTAATGCTCCCCATTAATAAATTAATTGTTCAAAATAAAAATCTTAATTTTTTTCCTGTGCTGTTTCCATCTGATGAGCTCCAAATTTAATGCAAAAATTCTTACTACACTGTTAGTGATTGACCTTGCACTCCATACAGTTAAATGTCACTCATTTCCATTATTCCAGTCCTAGAAATCTATTTTTTTTCTTGCATGATGTTATAAATCTTTGTATTGAAAAATACCTTCAACATTGTCATCTGCATATTTCATCAAGCAGTTCTGATTTCTTTTCTGATTAAACTAGGTGGGCCTCAAGAATGAGCCATGAAAAATTTTAGCAGTCCTAGACAAGGGATAAATCTGTAACTATAACCTGTTTCTGTCTTGTATAATTAGTTCCCTTCCCCCTGTACAGCTTTCCTTCTAATTCCCATCTTCTTCAACTTCACCAGTAATTTGCTGTGGCACTCTGCCAGCTCTGTCTGAGAGAACTACTCTTTTTCTTTTCTCCTGAAAAATCAAATATCTTAACAAAGATAGCTGTCGATTTAGGACTGCACTAGCTACCCTTGGTAGCTGGGTGTTTTTTGTTCTACATTCAATTTTCAAAATTTCTTCTGATCCTTGTTTAATATAGAGGTCACCTTAAACATGACAAGGGGGAGGTGGAGGGGGAAACAATCCCAGGTGTGACCCAGGTACTTTCACGTCTCTTAGATGATTGTTATACGATGTAAGTATAATGATGACATGCTGATCCCAACTAGACAGACCTCACTGTAATGTCAAAGTTAGAAGTCTAGTCAATCCAGATGCCTTTCAGGCAGTGGAGAGAAAATAGGTGTCTGTGGCACATGAATTTTAAGGAATTAAGGCTCCATGAAGACAACAGCATGCTATAGTGAATTTGTATAAACTTAAGCGTGTGAGATTTCTCAGTGGCCTTCTAAAGATGGACTTTCCAGCACAAACTCATCTCCAGATTTATCAGTTCCAGGTGATTTTTCTAGTCCTCTGCAATGTTCTATGGCATTTTGTCTTCATAATACACCTGTAAACCATCTATCAGTGAAGTATCATCAGGAATATGAATAGTTTTGATTTTTAATGTTAGCATTAGATGATGCATGGCCGTTTTCTGTAAATGGCTGAAAGAGACTCAGATTCTGTAGGTTTAGGCCACAAAATCTTTGAAATCTAGGGCAAAATAATTGTTGAGAGAGGATCATTTAACTCATTAGCTTAAGCCTGGGTAATATTGCTTTGGGGAATTGTTGTTGACT
>VWYI01017664.1:44956-58975 GCA_013399455.1 Anthoscopus minutus | reverse complement strand
TATTTTGGTTTTTGTTTATTTTTTGTAATTAATTATATTTTAATGCTTGCTTGTTTGTTTTGTAAATTCCTTTTCTTTATTATTTATCCACTAAACAGTTTTCTTTCTTTTTAACACTGGGTACAAATTCTGCTCTCGGACACATGACTGTAAGTTCCACTGCCTGGCTTCAGTGGGGCCTGAGCATGCTTATCCAAGGGCAAAATTTGTCCCAACAGTACTTTGAAATAAGAAAGAGTAAAATTGTGTGCATCATGCGAATGTGCTGTCTGGTAAAACAGCAGTTGTTGTGAAGAAAACATCCTTCCTGTAATGCATCAGCTTCCAAGCATGCTGACTGTGTTGTTAAGAACAATTCCATTTCTGTTCCTGGGCCCAAACTCCTTCACATAACTGACTTTACTCTGGTTTCTGCACTTGTCTTTACTAGGATTATTTAGGGGAAAAAAAAAACAAAACAAAACAAAATGAGAAATCTTCTCCCCTATTGAAACAAATACCCATCTGAAGTTAAATTATAGATTCACTACCAAAAAATTGCCATTTATATTTTTGAAACATTTTTAATTTTGAATCATGTATTTGGAAATACAGCCATTAGGCTGTCAAGGCACAGTCTAAACCAAAATTGTTTCTAATTTCACTTCATTTGGTTATTTTGAAATAACCCAGACTGTGAGCTGAAAAAAGACCCCGATGACTGTACATTTTTAGAAAAATAATTTTTTGGATGAGTAATATTTAATCATTCTCATACAGGTTGTAAAATAAAACCTGAGAGAGATGTGTGGAGCTAAAACGAGATTTCATCATCTATCTTTTTATCTATATGTATGCACACATCTAGAAAATCTATATACATATATAGAAAAGAGAATGCAGACATAAGATGATATGGTCTATGGGGGGAGCAAATGCCCATTGGTCATTTTTGCTTTGTTTTTTTTTAATTAGGAATATATATGTTGTTACTCTCTTACTTTTTTTTATCAAAAGTAAAAGTGATCATAATTTTACTGTAGGAAAATAATGTAACATATTCTTTTGCAGAATATAAAGGGAGTTTTCCCCAGTGTTAAAGTGCATTTAAGTTAGCAATAATTCTTTGATAACAATTTTCTCAAAGTGGTATGTTAAACAGTATGTCTCGGGGCAAACAGAGGAAGGCCAGTCAGAGGGGAAGAGATCTAACCATCCAAAACCCAGACATTACAGAATCCCCTAAGCAAGGGGGCAGCATGACATGAAATGCACCACTTAAATCTTCGGATGCTCATTTGGCAGCAACTTTGAGTCTCAGAAGGCGGCTGATGTTACTTGTTCCCACAAGGTCTCATGTTTTTCTAACAAGCATTTTGGAAAGGGTGACACCAAAAATTCTGTTAGTTTTCTTTGTAGTAATGTTTAGGGTATTGCTTATCTGGGCAGTTTTCTGGAGGAAGGCAAGAGAGTTATTGCAATGCATTCCTGAGTTCATTGCATAAACTGCATAGCAAATCCTGGAGTCATCGTGAACCTTTGCAGAGATTTTTCCATGTAAATAAAGTATAGATTATTGACAGAGTATATAACATTGGAAAAAATAAATGAGGAAAGTTTGTGCTTTCCATTTCTTCTGAATGTTCTTCTCTTCAAATGCTTCAGTTAGACATGGGTAAATACAGTGCTTTGGAATGATAGAAAAATAAGTGCTGCAAATGAGCTGATCCCTTTTTACCTATGAAGGCCAGTGGATGGGATAACTTCATCGACTTCAATAGCAGCCTGACATAGACTGGAACGATTGATTGCAGGCATTTCGTTACATTTGAAAACAGCCTGAATTGGTTCATTAAATCCCAAAGCTGCTTCATGTGCTACAACTTCTCCATTCCAGTAGAGGATAAAAGCAGGAGTGAAGGTCTCTTGATTCACTTCAAGGTACCCCTGTGATCCTACTAAGTGGATCTTCTCTTTCAGCTGTTTTATGTGGAAGTGAGGCATGAGAAAATGGGGAGAAAAAACTGTTAAACATTAGATTTTGAGGCCTCTTTGGGTATGCCAGGAAAAGGGCACTTCTGCTATGCCAGTTTTGCATATAATGTACATCCCTGACAGTGGTGAGGTAGTTCTGAAATTCTTGAAAAGAGACATTTCAAGTGTGAGTGTAAACTATGCAGGGTCACTGCAACATGTAACAGTAGGTTTGGAAAACCCCATAAAATGCTTTTCACTGTCCATAGATGCCCATGAACGTGACAGTGAATACACCTAAACAGTACTACACCTCCATGGTGCTAGCCAGTGGGGTCTCCAGAGTCCTTCAGGAGAAAATCTTGACAAAGGAATGTGTCCTGCCCAAGCCTCTGCCAGGGATTGGGCTTTGGCAATTTTAGCTGCCTGTGTATGCACACTCTGTTCTGTAGTAAAAGAGATCTGTGTAACACATGTAATATCAGCAAATTCCTCATTAAAGTCAGGGAAGGGAAGAGTAGATAATTGTATAAAAATAGATCCTTAAAGATATGTACAGAAGCAACTACCCACTACCTTTCATGTGAAAATACCTCCTACAGAAATTTGTGTTGCTCTGAAGGATTCTGCAGACTCAGTGTACAAGGGTCTGCATATAATACAGTTTTAATAGTGGGTAGGTGTATTGAAAAGAAAGTATGGGTTTCGACAGATTTAGTATGGGAATTGGCTTTAGTATCCACATACTTTGGTGGAGTTCTTTTAATCGCCCATTTAAACACTGCCAGAATATCATGTGGAAGAGTTCTGGGGATTGCAGGCAGAGTGGGATATAACTAAATCAGTAAAATATGTGCCACAGGCTTGCACTAGCATTCTTCTGTCACCAAAATTATCAACATAATTAACAGAAGAAAAGGTCGTGATCTGTGTTCTTCCAGCATTGCCTGGCATTTGCTCATTTTAGTTTAAAATGGGATCTTTCTCTTTCAATTCCTTATTTTATAAGGGTTAATATTTAATATTTATAGGTAAATTTAGGCTTCCAGCTGAACCTGCCCATGTGAAACTAAAGTTTGTTTGTGTGTAGACTAGCTTGCACACATCTGTCATTTTTAGCCATTTACATTTATAAAAATAGAGAGGAGAAAAAGATCTTTACTCTTGAGGAATTGCATTCTTCCCTCCAGTGCATTCTTCCAAGTTAACATTTCATTTTAGAAGAAAATTGCACTCATTTTACAAAGCATGACAACCTGAAAGCTCACACAGTAAGAAACACTTCTTACCTTCTGTAAGCTGTGAAAAGTTTTCAGATTATACTGTCATTTCAGAGCTTGCTGCCACACTGCTGAAAAGCAGCATCGTTTGAGATGTATAGTAGAAAAACGCAGAAAGAAAAATTCTTAACTGTTTCCCTTCTGCTCTGAATCTGATTTGAAAAAGTGAATCTTAACATATAAAAATGAGACCCTAAAACTGGTAAATCTGAACTTTCTTTATCATGGCTCAACCATATTATAAGTGAAATAGAAACTGCTTTGTTCCCTCATATGTTAGAATACAAGCACACAGAAAATTTGCTGGGTAAAAGCTAGAATTTCCCTCCTTCATTTCTGTAGAGTTCTGCAGGGTCTTAAGTGTTAGATCAGAATTGATGCTGGTGAGCAGTAGAGTAACTTTGTACATACTGCAAAAGCTAGTGGGATAGTTCCTGTTCATTCAGCTGTGCAATCATGTATCTGGTGCTCACCACAACATCAAATTAGTAGCAACATGACTTCCCTACTTCCCCCTTTCCACCCACCCAAAAAAACCCTCCCAAACTTTGTGACAAAGTATATTTGTTGCTAAGAGTTAAACTGATTTTCTTGAACACCCAGATACATAGCAAATGATGCTTTCAGTAAATTGGTTGCTATTAAAGAATCAGTTTGTGCTTTCTTTGCATAATCTGCAGGATTCATGTCAATGTATTTCCTGCCAGCCACTTAGTATTAATAAAAATAAATTTAGCCCTTACTCTCACTTCAGTAGGAGTTGTAATGCAACTGAGTCTGGCTGAAGTAAATTCAGGCATGCACCTCATTTCTAAGAAAGGTAATCATATCTGCCTGTAGGAAGGATTGCTGTGAAGAAGTTACAGTGTCAGCAAGGCAGAAAACTTTAAAGGAGGCTATTATTTAATTAAAATTAATATCCATTCAGTGGAAAGAGCAGTAATGGCTCATGGAACTGCTAGGTCACCCCCTTTGGCTTCATGTTTCTTTTCTCCTGACTCTCTTCCAGTTTTGCCAAGTTACAGCTAATAGCTGGAAGGAGATAGAGAGTGTGTCATATTTTCCAGGCTTACATGCAAGATGAATGGTGGCAATGCTCTTGAAATCACTGGGGTTTTACTCTGCTGTATCCCTCTTTATGGTGTTGAACGCCAAGCCTCACCACTGTGTGGGGACATGGACAAATTTAGTGGTTCTGTAGCATCTGTGAAGTCCAGTGAGGATCTTTTTTAGAAATATTCAACTAGGAATGAGTTTCTGTTTACTTGACAATAGTCTGTCTTCAGTTCAAAGTAAGGAAAAGGCAAAGGAGGGAAAGAGTGATTGACTAGATGAATTTTAAGAAGTGTCTACTGCAATCAACAACAAAGTTTAGGCTTTCACTACACAGACGTAAAGGATATGTTTCCCTTCACATTTTGGCTCCTTTCCCAAAGCTTTATGTCAGTCTTTTTCCCTTGTGTTTAATTCTGAACCACTCCCATCTTCTACTGCTGAGCAAATCAGTTCATGCTCTGAAAGTCAGAGGGCCTTCCTGCTGTAGCAGCAGTCCCTCTCTCCTGTCAGAGCTGAGGCAGCTCGGGTAGGGTCTGTGACAGGGTCTGTCCACACATGGCACAGAGCCCAGCTCACAGGGTTACATTGCACAGAAAAAGATAGGGTGAGAATTTATAGCTTGTGTAGCAGCCTCGGTGTTTTTTTCTGTCTCTACATTAAAAAAAAACAACCTGAAGAAAAGAGAATCAAACATAACATGAACTTTCATTAGCTCTAAAGCCCAAAGAGCAGCAGGAAAGCAGGTTCACTCCCTTTTGCCGTAGAGATGGAATTCTGCTCTTGCCACCTCGTCTGCTCTTCCTGATGGTATCTCAGCTCTGATTGCTGTCCATCCTGGGTTTTCCCCAGGTCATAATAACACATTGCCTTTGCAAGGTAGGACAACTGAGATGGATATCATCTGTACTCCATCAAGTGGGGAGAGTAGTTGCTATTTACAAGCCTTACTGGATCAAGCAGCTAATTGGCAGCTCACAAAGAGCATTGCCATCAATCTCCTTGTACTGTAGGCACTCTTGCTCATCTTGCTTTTTGGCCACCAGTGGTGTGAACTGGTAATAAAGTATAGCTGTGACTGAAGAGAGGACTACTCCATGTACTAGTTTGCCATGATTCACACTTTAGGCTATTTTTGTGTAATTCCTGCTCTGGAGGATCACTTTCAGGCTTTCTAGCCCATCTTTGAGGGCAAAGAGGAGAGGATTGGTTTGGTTTTAGGATTTTCTAAACTTGTGTGGGACAAATTTGTTTCTAATTTTACCAGAACACTTGCTTGCAAAGCACTTTGAGATAAGTGGATGAGAAGCACTCTGTGATACCTACCTCTTCTTACGATGACATGAGGCAACATCAGAAACTTGCCTTCTGGGATCCAAAGTTCATATCAGTGAAAGAAATATGAAAATGGGGAGTTTGGGCCTTTTATTTATATAGCTGACTTTTCTGTGTATGGACAGAATGTACTGTTTGTGCCTGAACTAGTAGCCTTCATTCCTGACTGTTGTGTGATAGCTTTAGTTTGTTTGACATCTTCTCTTTTTCAATGTTGTGAGTTTCTTACTTTCTTTTCCCTTCCCCTCCCACCCTTCCCCCAACTCTTTCTTTTCTTCTTGCAATTTAGAAATCAAGTTCCTCTACCACAACTGGAGAGAAGATCACTAAAGTCTATGAGCTAGGAAATGAGCCAGAGCGCAAGATGTGGGTGGATCGGTACCTGACATTCATGGAGGAGAGGGGCACGCCTGTGACCAGTCTGCCAGCTGTGGGCAAGAAGCCCTTGGACCTGTTCAGGCTCTATGTCTGTGTCAAAGAGATTGGAGGTTTAGCACAGGTGAGAAAAGCTGGTTAAAAGTGAACCTTCAAAAAGTCAATACTCTCTTTTTCTAGAGTATTCCTGCTGGACACATCATTAGGTTTTCATCCCTGACAATATTGTTGAAGAAAATGGTTTCATGCTTTGATAGCTGCCTGAGTTCATTTTGGGCTGCATAATGGCCCTAAAACTTTAGAGTTTGGATCACTGCTGTAGATAGATGAAATTGTTGCCTTTTCAGGGGAATCTAGTAATGCTGCTGAGAGAAGAAAAGAGGAAAAGGCCACTGGATCAAAATTATGAGTAAGAATCAGATGAGAGAGCTAAAAGGAAATTTTTAAGTCCATCTTTCCTATATAGAGATACAGCCTGAGGATAATTCAGTTCATGTCTCCAGAGGAGCTGCAGACATATTCTTAAAACACAGTCCTGCATCCCAAACCTTTAATTCTGAGTGTCTCTATATGGTATATTTGTTTCTTAGACATGGACTGTACTGTCTTTGGAAAATGCTTACAGGATGTTTTGGGTTGCCTTGCAAACGTAATGATTACGAAGAAAAGGTGCATTGCCTAAATGACTTGAAGAAAAATGAAAGCAGGAAGAGCTGAGAATAAAAAAATTCACTGATGGGAGACAGAAGCCTTCTTGTTCTCACCAGTTAACTTGAAGTTTTGCAAAGGGATGTTGGAAAAATATTAATGAGTTCTGTAAGGCTGTTCACCACAGAACAAAATCAAATTTTTCACTGTTTAGTGTCTAAAGGGAAAGCAGGAGAAAATGGTCATTACTTGCAGTCTTAAATTTGGTAATCAAAGTCACCTGTCCTTGCCTGATGCTTGTACAAAGCATCTAGGGCATCACTGGCTAGACGCTAGAAACTATTGTGAAGTGCAAGGATCCATGAGTTCTGTGTTTATGAGAACATTGAACATATTTGTTCAATGCCTTGCAGAATGAGGTCTTAAACATAGCTAACATGTAGATCAATATGCATGTGTAATATTATATAAAACATAATATTAAAACATAAAATTCTACAATAATTACAAAATCTGAACTCAGAAATATGGCAAACAAATCAGATTCTCAAAAAGGCAACCTATTTTCATAATCTATGTGGTTAGTTCAAGAAAGGAATGTGCAACATCAGTTAGTACCCCTTTCAAAGCTATTTTTATTAGTGCACCTCACAACATAGGCTTTGACTACTGAATTAGATCATTGGACCTTCAAATCCAGGGATTTTAGCTATTCTTATTATTAAAGAAAGGCAGAGAAACCTAATTCTGCCCGTTCATTCTGCCAGTTGTAAAATGCTGTATATTGGTAAGAAATGTTATCCTGACATTTTTACTGATCAGCTCCTGCCCCTCAGCATCATACAGATTTGATTACTTTTAGCTCAGAAACTTTATTACAGGTAAATTGTGTCATGCAGCTGCTCTGCCTCACACACCATGATTGTGCCCACAGTGTGACTCTTAGCATCAAAAATTGAGCAAGATAGGGGGCAGATGGGATATTCTAGAGAGTCATTCATATTTGCTTATTATGGAAATTGATTTTATTTTGGGACATTCCGTGTTGATTTTCAGTGACAGACATTATGCTTTGCCAAAGAATAGATGCTGTTCACTTAGACTGATTTTTGAAAAAGCTTGTTAAAAATGTGTGTGCTTCAGTACTGGTGAAAATTTACACTTAAAATGAGGGCTCCTGGTTTTGCTGATGTGCCCACATGAATGGTCACTATGTTTTTAATCTGTTTAGAGCTACTCAGAGGTGCAGAGCTTTGCTTACTGAGTTTTATTTATATGCATCTGTGTGATGCCCTCCTAAAAAGCTGTTGCGCCAAGTGCTGCACTCCACATTTTGCAGCTCTGCCCAGAGAATGGCAGGGAGGGAGCTGTGCAGCAGCAGTGCATATTCCCTTTCTGAGGAGTTGCTGTTGATGGGGTCCCAACATGAACAGACCAGCTGCTGGCAGTCTTCTTTTAAATGCCAATACACTGGGCATTTAAGCATGAACGTTTCTGTTTGCATTATGCAATGTGTTCATTACGCACCACTTAGCTGTAAGCCAGTAGGCACAAAGAGCTGTGTAACTGGATTTCAAGCCTCAACAAGGGCAGTTTATGAAAATCTGGTCTCCTTTAACTCCTGGGTTCTTGCAGGATGTACCAGAGAAATAAAAACACTTAGCATAGCTATGCCAACCTGCTTGCTGTTAATGCCATCCTCAAAAGATCTTTGCTGACTGGCAGCAGTTACAGTGTTACTAAACACCGAGGGAAACTTAAGAAAATGTTTTCTTTGCTGGCACGCAGACTAGGGAATAGTATGGCCAATGATAATCTTTCTAGCTATACAAGTTAAGTTGGAGTCATTAAAATATCAGGCCTTAGGGCAAGTAGCAGACATGGAATCAGAATTGCTTCCCAAAAAAGGTGAGATATCTCAGATGTTTAAAGGCAATTTATTTTCGTGCTGACCCTGCTCCTTGGATCACACCTAGAAATTGCATAACTGGTTGAATGAACTTAAAGGCATCAGGTGTTACAGCGGAACCAGTGGCTGCTATGAGTGGTACAGCCGAGTGAGTCAGTGGCATCACCCAGGATGACAAATGAACTTCGCTATTATTACAGATCAGCTGTGTTTGAGGAACTCATGAGCTGAGTCTTTCAATATTCTTAGCCTTACACTGCAAACAAGACTCACAGTGGAGTGGTGCAGTCAGCATTGTACTACAGAGTATTGCTGGACTAGCTGTGTGTGTTTGAAGTCTGCCTTAATTAATTAAGGGGCCTGGCTTCACTCTGCCTCTCATCTAGCCAGAGGATCATTGATCTGTCCCTGCAAGATGCACTAAAGTGAAAGGAATTGAACCAGGAATTAGAAGCTGAACTGTTTGACAGCTGGTGGCTATTTGGGAGAAAAATTTATTTTTCATATCAATGTTCAAACAAATTGCAGAATAACACTGTTATTGCTTTCTAAATTATATTTTAGAAGCTGTTTTTTAATTAGAATGGGGTGGGTGTGGGTGAGTGTCAGGGAGGGAGTGAGCAGGAATTTGCTTGGAGATGGATTGCTAACTGAAGAGCACAGGCCCTGGAAGGGCGTAAGACATTTAAAGGATGCACCATGCAGAAGACTCCACAAGCAAAGCTTTTTATGTAGCTATCAGCAGGTTCCTTAATGGCTTTATAACTGTAAATGCTGTCTGTGCATTACTGTGCGTGGGAGTAATGAACATTAGTTAAAAGAGGAAAATAAAAAAAAGTAAACCAAGACATTAAGTGCTTTTTTTTTCCCTTTTTTTGTTTCCTGTCTTAAACAAAGCGTTTGCTGCAAACCAATGATTCTGCCGTTTACTTTGCAGGTTAATAAAAACAAGAAGTGGCGTGAGCTGGCAACCACCTTGAACGTTGGCACTTCGAGCAGCGCAGCCAGCTCCCTGAAAAAACAATACATTCAGTACCTGTTTGCCTTCGAGTGCAAGATTGAGCGAGGGGAGGAGCCCCCTCCAGAAGTCTTCAGCACTGGAGATACCAAGAAACAACCTAAGATTCAGCCGCCATCTCCTGGTAAGTCACATAAACTGCAGCCTCTCACACAACCATTTTTTGACTGCAAGGCATATTAGGTAGTTGCACCCTATATATTTATAAGCGTGTCTTGATAATGCTGGAAAAACAAGGATAAACCTGTTGTTGGCATCTTGTTGTCAAACTTGGAGCCAGCTCCTGAGTCAAATCAGAGTTAACTCTGCAGGGCCACTGCAGTTGTGTGTCTGGTTTGTCCTTGCTCACTCCTGCATATAAAGATGTGTGTGCCAGTGTACCCTTAACGTTCAGTGACATGGGCGTAACAAAAAGAACAGAGTTCTGCACGGATGTGCTTCTGCTGTAAGACAGGAGCATGCATTTGTCTAAAGGTCAGGCTCTGGTACCTCCACTTTCCTTGCTGTGACTGAAGCTGATTTTCAACACAACTGTTGATCAGCAAGGCTTCAGTTGGATGGCAGATGCTGGACTGATCAGCATGTCTCAGATGGTTGCTCTAATGCAGCTCATGTTGAATGTGTGGCAGATGGAGAGCTGAGAGTACAGTGTATCCCCACTGCCAGACATCCTGGTTTGCAGGCATGCTTTCTGTTCTTTTGTTGCTAATCCTGTGTGTCAGGTAAGTCGTTAGGATCACTGTTTTTATCTTCTCATCTGAAAAATTGGAACTGGCATCGTTTTATTTTGACTGTTCTTTTTTGTATTTATGGTGTGGTGTTTGAAACCACTTTTCTTTCTAAATTTGTGTCATTTGAGATTCTCAAGATTTGATAGTCACAGTTGTTACTTAAGGCAGGACTATTTTTAAGTAGAAACATTTTAAGTACATAGGAAGAGTAATTGTATTAGTCTAGATGTTGACTTCTGGACTACCCACAGAAGAGTAAAAAATCCTTTAAATATTTTGAATTATTCCTTTTGTTGTTAGTTTTTCTGACCAATAAAATATTTTTACAAAATTTGAAAACTACTGTCACAATTACTATTAGACACACCACTGTCACTATCAAGAGAATATAATTTCTGGGATGTTTACAGCAGTTTCCTACAGTAGAACACAGTTTTAGGAAAATATTAATTAACCTAATTTCTGTTAGTAAAGTTCACTGGCTGAAAATGGGAAGTGGAGAGACCCAGCAAGCCTTGCAGACAGTTTGCAATTGCATGACTTCAGTACCCTATCATGGACACTGGAAAATTGCAAAGACCTTTATAATCATATAATAAAGTTCCAGCCTTTCCAAGATTATCTCTTACAATAATGCTTTCTCAGTACTGAAAAAGATAACAGTGATAAGGCTTAAATCTTTTCTCAGCCTGTTTTATTCAGTGTAAGGATTTGAGGCAGTGTTTAGTTAAAATCTTCCTAAGCACATCTCTGTCTAATAACTTAAATATTTTCTCCACCTTGTTCAAGCCTAGGGTTTTTAGGTACCCCAGTGGTGATTGTTTAATAGAGAGGAGATTAGGTTACTATGCAATTTGAGTTCAGATAGAGAAAAACACTTGGTACTAGAAGGAAAGCCCATAGTCCGAATGTTTATCTGTCTGAAATAAGTACAGAGTGTCCTGAATGTGCATAGCTGCAAAAAATAATATATGTTGGAGGTGTCCATCACCTCCTGAGAAGACTGGTAAGGGAAGCTGAAATTGTTAGAATTGTTAAGGACAGTGAGGAAGAAATTAATCTGTCTCTAAAAATGGAAGCGTATTGTGCTTTGTTCTCTTCTCCCTTACCTTCTCTCTCCAATACTGCTCTCAGTAGTTGATTTGGTATGATCACTATAAATTGGCTGAATTTTGAGATGAAGAATTGCTATTTAAATATGTAAACATGAAACAAAGGAATGGAAATGTCAGATGTACAGCTTTACAGGGTCTTTTTGCATCACAATGCTACAAATGAAAATGGCGAAGTCCAAGTTTAAATTTATCATAACATTTAAGCAAGCTATCTTTGAGAAGAACTGAAACTATTTTTCTAAAATAAAAACACAGCAGGACACAGAGACTAGAAAAGGGGGAAGCAAGCAAGGATCTCAAGGTTTGTTTTGTTGGAGAGAAAAGAGCTCGTGTCACTGAATGGGACTGCACTTCTGCACGGAGAAAGGCTTTCCCAGTGTGTATCAGCTTTAGTACATGAAATCCCGCTGAGGTATAGATGCCTCAGAGAGTACAAGCGTGTTCTCTTTAATAGTCAGCTTTTTTTCTTGCTCCTTTTCCTTTAGTATATACCAACATTAACATTTTAGCTGCACAAAAGAAGCAGAGTTGTAGACATACTTTAGATAATCTGTCACTCTTTGGCATTCAAAGGGAACAGGAGCCCAATGCAGCAAGAAACAGTAGCCTCCAAAGGTCCTTGCTTTAACCATTAGCCTCTCTTGTGCAGTTAGCTCAGTGTAGGCAGAGCCAATTAGAAGCCAAATCCATTTGCAGAGAACTAGTTACAGACACAGGGCTGAAGTTAATCTGATAGAAAAGCAGGAGAGTGTTGTATTTTGTCCAGTTCTAACAACCTGATGCTGTGAAACAAGTCTTGAGATATTAAAAGCCAGCTGATCTTGATACAACTTTTAAAATTAAATATTTCAATTGCTCATGAGAATACATCAGGACTGACAGCCTTTATGGTACAGAGAAGGATTCAGTTCCAATGTTGTCGTAGTTCCCAGGTGGGTGGTTATGCAAGGTGGGAACAGGCTGAAGTGCTGCTTAGAGCAAATCGGTTCTTGCAGATACCTCATATCTAAGGGTTGGTTATGTGACTGCCTCACAGATGACCTTTAGAATGCAGGCATAGAGGGAGTGCTAGGAAACACAGTGTGACAGCCATGGTGAGGAGATTCATATGGAAGAGCACAGTCAAGAAAAGGATATGATGTGTAAGTCAAATTCATGGGACTGCAAGAAGGTGGTCTGGGATCACATTTGTCCATTTGTTTGTAGCACTATATTGAGGATTCTCCCATCACTTCTGTTTTTTACAACATCATTAATAAGATAAATGGTACATAAAGGAGTGAATAGTTTAGTGTCATGTACACTGAAATTCATGATAGTGTTAGAAATATAAGAAGTTGGAAGAAAGGAGTGAGAGTAGAGCAGCAAAGTGACAAGAGTGGTTGGCCTTGATCAGCAGAGATTTGCACAGTAGCCAAGGTGTTAGGGTTAGGTGCTCATTTCAATAGTTCTTCATATCACTGTCAGAGCTGCTTCTGCTCTTTCAGAAAGCTCCTGGGTAGGGGTGGAGGCCTTAGTGTGCCTTGCAGTGCTCTGAGGCTGTGCAAGTTGGTGACATTTGGTGCAAGTTTGTGGCAGGCTGAGGCTTTTGTGTCAGCTTAAGTCTGCCTGGGTCAGGTGGTACCATCAGCATCAAAGGCCTGCTGACAGACTAACTATTGGAGGATCACAGGTGGCCTTCTGTCCTGATCATTGGATCTGTGCCAAGGTCAATGTCAACTGCTGATGACTTTCACTGCATAGAAACTCTCTTTGAGAGAGAGGCACTGTAGGTCTTCCTTCTTTCCAAGAGTGAGTGCAAAAACAAATTGCTTTTCCTGTCATGTGCATTTGATAGTTTTGACCAAAATGCTCACAAATAATGTGGGAAGTTCTAAACTGAGAAGAAATCTGGGCACCATTACTGTAAGCACTAATGGATGCTGGAGAAAAGAAGTCCAAAAGAGCATCATCATGAGGGAGTTATCTTCCATTGCTGTATTCTGGCACTCTGAGCTCTTAGGTGCAGTGTGCAGTTACATGTGCACAACTCCCAGTGTAACAGGCTCAGAGTTTACCCTGTGTTGAATGAACAGGATGGCCAGAGTGGCCCAGCTGAGGATGCTGGTGAGTAACAGCAGCTGGCCCTGTTTTAGGAAACAGAGATTTCCTTAAAGCAAACCTGGAAAAACCGTGCTGGAAGGAGGGAGCGAGAAGGCTCCAGGAGTGTGTTGCCTGCGTTTCCTTGGCAGCAGAGAAACGAGGCTTGGGGAGGGGGATGGCGGNGTGAGGGGGTGGGGGTGGGGGGTGGGGCGGTGGGGGGGGGGGGGGGGGGACACGAGGCGGCACCGCAGGACACGTCCATTCAGTGAGCACGCCTGTAACCAAACCCATCCGTCTCTGCTGGCGGGTGGCTGACTGAAGTGCTATTATTAGCAGGCAGGTGATGTCATGGAGCATGTCATGAGGCCAGCCAGGGAATCCCCACNTAGGAAACAGAGATTTCCTTAAAGCAAACCTGGAAAAACCGTGCTGGAAGGAGGGAGCGAGAAGGCTCCAGGAGTGTGTTGCCTGCGTTTCCTTGGCAGCAGAGAAACGAGGCTTGGGGAGGGGGATGGCGGAG
>VWYI01017664.1:0-44925 GCA_013399455.1 Anthoscopus minutus | reverse complement strand
CACGAGGCGGCACCGCAGGACACGTCCATTCAGTGAGCACGCCTGTAACCAAACCCATCCGTCTCTGCTGGCGGGTGGCTGACTGAAGTGCTATTATTAGCAGGCAGGTGATGTCATGGAGCAGGTCATGAGGCCAGCCAGGGAATCCCCACAGAAGATGGATGGGCCAGGGGTTGGGAGGGGTGGCTGGGGGGACAGGCAGAGGTGCCCCTGTGCCTGTATCCACGCCTGCCCGGGGGGCCCTGCAGCAGCCAGCAGCCCCCAGTCCAGCCTAACTGGGGCACTGGGTTCGTGCTGTGTAAATTATCTTCCCAGCGTGGTGGCTGGCTGCTCACTCTGAAGTATGTGAATGTACTTAACCTTCAGTAACCTTTCCATTGTTTACTTTAGAGTATACATTTGTAGCTTCTGGCAAAAGGTAGGGATATCCTAGAGAGCATGTCAGGCCTCACATTAATGGAGTTTCAAGAGGTTTCATTCTTCTTTCCTTTTTCCTTTTTTTTTTTTTCTGAAGGGAAAAAATTGCTGTCAAGAGAAAGGTTATATTTCTTTTTTTAGCTGCCTATTTCTTCTCTGGTAAACAAAGGGTCTTTCCTGAAAGCAGTGCCATGCAGGCTTTGCAAGGCAAAAGGCATGCCACTACTATAATTCCATGCTACAGAGAATAATGCATGCTATCATGTGTTATTTAACACATGCTTCCACAGCAAACTCTGGAAGACCTCACCTTCTCACTGGCCAAGATGTCGATCGTATTAAAGTTTTGATGTATTTTGTATTGTGAAAAGCATATTTTTACAAATCTGTTATGATACTTGAAAGACAATTATTGCTTAGATGTGGATGTAAGATGAGGAATTCAGTTGCTATGAACCCACAGGTATTTTGCCTGGACTTCCCCAAGATAGCTGCAGAATCATGTAAGTGGAGATTACTTTTTCTAAAAGAACATTATTGTTTTCTTATGAAGCACTCTAAAAGATACTGTTTCTCTTTCAGAATATCTACAATCAAAATTCCACATCTAACATAATAAAATCCTTGCAAAAAACATGTAAAAATTTCAGAGTGCATCCCAGCAAATGTAAAATTTAAGGTGAAATACGAAATACAGGCTCTTCCTGGTAGATGGAGTCCTAATCCAGAGATTGAAACACTTGCAGTTCCTATTCCTATTTATATCTCTAAACCAATGGTGGTCAGGGACAAAGTGTATTAACATAGCAGTACCAGAAGCTTTGCACTTCTCAGGACAGCATTTGCCTTCCATTTTTTGTTGTATATAAGCAGTCATTTAGCAAGAGGCTTGAGGAAAAATAATCAGCCTTATAACTGCCACCCTGAAGACAGAAATTGGACTTGTAGCTTCTCAATTGGGTATCTTCTTTTTCCTTTTAAACCTTTTTTATATAAGATTTTATAAAACACACTGTTATGAGTAATTTTGCACTCCTGCAGCCCATAAATACTGAAAAATCTTTTACTTTTTTTCCTTTAAGTTTGCTAGAGATATAAATTAAGCTCTTTCTCAGGTACGATAAGGAAAAGCTTAATTGCTTCTTAATAGCCCACCATAAGAGAAATATGCAAGGTTAGGCAATATCCAAATTTACAGTAGGTGTATGGGTACACTAAGATGTTTACTTAGGTGTTTCTGATACAGCAACATGGTATGTGACTTTCTGTGGCATAACTCAGAAATGCTTTCAAGCTTTTTAGAAGAATCTAGAATTGTGTTTAACACTCAAGGCCAAAAGAATGATCTTGACCAGCTTGGGGGTCATATATACAAAGTGCTCATTTTTTATGAATGTGATGATTTTTTTTTGTTTGGTTATCGCACTAAAGCCTTCAGCAAACAGTAGACTATAATGTAACTAACAGTAGTGGTTGCAAATGTTCTTGTTCCTGTATTAATGCAATCAGAGAGCTTTTCCTAAACTGTTTTTGTACCTCATTACTATGTAAGCATAAATCAAAAGTGCCTCAGAAAGATGAGGATGAGAACAATGTGGTCCACACAATATGGATTTTACATATGCACTTGCTTCTGAGACTGATTTCCAGATAGGGGAACATGTGTTACAGATATAAATGAAACACATATAAAAAAGGTGTTCTTCAGTTAAAAACAAGCTCTGCCTGTCAGGATGATGAGTGTTCTAGGATTCTGAGCCAATTATAAACTACTCTCTTTCATATACAGGAGAAATACCCATACTGCTTGTTCCAATTTTCTCTCTAACAGTAATTTATAAAGTTTTGTTAATTGGTTGTTGAACGTAGATAGGCAGGCACAATAAAACACTTACATGACAGTTCATAAAAAAGAAGGACCTCTAAAGCCAAATCCATGTCCTACTCAGTGTGTTAGATTTGTGAATTTTTTCTTTTGGAAATATTTTCCTGGTTCCATCTAAAGACTTGAATCCTACAAGTTCTCCTTCCGTAGAATTTCTGCTGCAAGATCTGTCAGATTAAGGCTTAGATGTTGTTACTAATCCTCATTTACCACCTTCTAAATCATAAAAACACTGTGTATAGCTTTGTGCTTGGGGCATGTTTCTGTTCAGTAGTCATGTGGAAACAGTAGCTTTGGTGTCTACTCTGGAAGACTGATCTGGATGTATTTTACCATTAGCTTTACCATTACCAATATCTGATGTATTCATTTAATGCCCTTATTGCTGCAGTCACATCAGAACACAGCAGTAAAATGCTCTTCTACGTTTGCTGTACCAAGAATACCAAGCTATTGACCTCCATTAAGGAGGACACTAGAGCATATACTCTATTTCTTTCTGAGATCTCAACAAATAAATTTTTGCAGATTAAACAGATGCTTTGCAGAATTGACCTAGTCTTATTACATATGCTTTACCATCACTGACCCTAACTAACATTTTGTTAAGATGTCTATTTCTATTTTTTTCAATTCTCTTGGGAGTGTTATCTGTAGCCTCCTGTTCAAATTCTACTTTCAGTTATTGTTTTCTTCTGATCCCAGATTGCCTTTTGCATTTCTTAAATACCATCTTTTGCCATACTATCTCAAAGATGACACGGGATTGTAGTGTGCCGCTAATCATTTGCTATGTTTCACCATGGAAATGCCTGCCTTTTAGTGCTAAATAAAACCATGAATTTATATTAATATATCATCTTAAATTTATGATGAAAAGCTTCTGGCTGAAATATTTCTTATAAACGCATGTGTTGTGCTAGTGATTATATGAAGAAGCTATGCCCAAGAACAGTCTTCATTTACTGTGTTGTAAACTACAGGCAATTAACTTTGTATCTCTGACCTCTGATTTAAATGATTCTTCATCTGGATGGTTTCTATCCATGTTGCTTCAGGCAGCAGATTAAATTCATGGTTCTAGGAAAGATGGCTATTACTACACAGCATATCCTGATCTCAGAGGATTTTGGGGAAGTTACAAAGTACTGAGATGGATTGAGGTATACATAGGCTTGTGGAGAAAAGAACCATTTTTTCCCCTTGATTATTTCCACAGGAATGTGGTTGCTACCTTTTCATAATTATGTTTTTGTTTGTTTTTAATTTTTCAGCTAATTCAGGTTCCTTGCAAGGCCCACAGACTCCACAGTCCACTGGTAGTAATTCTATGACAGAAGTGCCAGGTGATTTGAAGCCCCCAACACCAGCATCCACACCTCATGGACAGATGACACCTATGCAGGGTGGCAGGTATGAAAAGGGCTTTACTTCATTTTTTGTTGCTCTAGCTCTACAGCAGTTAATGTGGTCTTTCCTAGCTGCTTAGACACCTCTAGAATTTTTTGATAAACCAGTCAGAGTCTGAAAAGTGGCAGAAAATTATTTACTTATGGAGGAGAGAGAGGGAAAGGGAGGAAGGCGTAGAGGTCCATTAGCTTTCTAAACAACAGAGAATGATCAGATAAGCACCAGTGCAAAGAGGTGCATGTGAATATGTCAGTAGTGGGAAGGAAAGTGGAAGCCAACAGCACCAACTTAGAACCACAACCTTCCTTTCCTCGGTTGTCCTGTGTGCCTCTGGTCAACAGATCCAGTCATGCTCGGGAGGGAGAAATGTGTGGTTTAAAGGTGTTACTTGAATTCAAATTGTGAAAATCATATACAATAACAGTGGTTGAGATAGCAAAGGGTTCAACTGGATGTACCAAGAGATCCCTTTCAGTTCTGTGCTCTCTAAGTCTCACAGACCAGCTTAATCTGAAGTGAAGCTGTCTGACCATTCATTGAGGAGCCTTAGTCCACTGAAGTCCAGCAAAACAGTTCTTTATGACTTCAGCAGGAACACAACTGAGCTTTGAACTGTGTTCAGAGCCACTGCAAACTTAATTTACTTAGGTTCTTTTTTTTCCCATCTGTAATGGTGCAGAAAGGTTAGCAAGAACCTTTGCTAATCATCAATTCAGATTGAGTTTTCTAGGTAAAAAAGAACAAAACAGTTTAGTGAAATTTCAGAAAGGTTTAGACTTTTAGATGAGTAATAGGAATGCACAAACAATAGAATTAGATTAAAAGGTAAGTAGACAAAGAAGCTTGGGGAAAAAGTGGGTAGATTCTTTTTAACAATTGTCCATTGTGAAAGTGTTTTGCATCTTCCTTGGATGTATCCTGCGCTCATCACTGCCACAGCATGGTGAGCTAGTTGTATTTTAGTCTAGGCTGCTTTCACAGTTTTTACGAATACAGGATGATGTTAACATTTCTTTTTTCTTAATCTGCTAGAAACAGTGCAGTCAGTGTGCATGATCCCTTTTCTGATGTAAGTGACTCAGCGTTCCCAAAGCGAAACTCCATGACGCCAAATGCACCATACCAGCAGGGAATAAACATGCCAGATATGATGGGAAGGATGCCATATGAGCCGAATAAAGATCCTTTTGGTGGAATGAGAAAAGGTATTTTTCTTTGTAGGAGCTTAAGTGTTCTTCCCTGTGTCTTGGGTAATCAAGATGTTGTAGTCAGAATGAGCTTTTTCACTTTGATGATTTTGCCATTAGTGTCCTTGTAGCAAAAAGAGAGGTGCAGTGCAGTCAAGTTACTGGTCTGGTCATATTTTCCCTGCTCAGAGTCATGCCTGTTATTTTGGAATTAACAGAATCCTAAAAGCACTTGTACATTTTGGGAAATGGCATAATTCATAGGGTTAGATTGTATATTTCTTCTGCTTGGTTAGCTACGCTGCAAATCAGGTGCTGGACTTCACTGTTAGAATGTGACTGGTGAAGCAGCATGCCTGATTGTAGTAGGGCTGATCTGGATATTCATTGTGTGAAACTGAGCAAGCCTCCTAATGCTCTCTATCTCAGTTTACATATTTTTCAGAATAGTAAAGCTAAATTTATTATTACTTGGACAGTCCCTGACAAAAGGTGATAAACACACTCAAAGTTTGTTTATTTTTAGAAAGCAAAATTTAAAATTAGTGTCAAAACTGACTCTGGTCCTTCTGAGTACTTAACCTACAGATGGTTTTGTGGATATTGTAAAATTATCTTAAAATGAATCAATCTTGCGTGCCTCAGTTATAGGAAAATAGGAGGAAAGAACACAGGCTCACAGTGGCTGTAAAGAGAAAAGCAGGTGGAGGAGATGAAGTACAAACTAAAACAGAGCAAAAGGGAGATATGGCAAGAAGAGGCCCTGAAACTGAGGAAAAAGAAAGATGTGATGAAGTGGGGAGGTGCTTTAAAAGAGATAGTTAATCGGATGTGAATTTTTTTGAAAGCCTTCCCTTTAAGGTCTTCCCAAGCCTTTTGCATGGACTGTGGACACTAAGATATAATACAGTTGAAGAAAGGGAAAACTCTGCCTGCTTTAGATTCACTTTAGATTTGACATCCATATGAGGTTAAGTTGGGGGTATTCTATTTTGCCATACATTTCACTTCATCCTGTCAAAAGAGAAATATCCCTGTTCACTGTCTACTATGAGGGACTAAGGGCTAGAGTCTCTACTATTTGCTGGGTAATTTATATATGATAATAGTGCCTATTCTTGGACCCATAGAATATGCCCATCCTACTTGAGAAGCTACATTAGGATACAGTATCCTTTCCATAACAGAATTATTGCATATGTGTGTATGAGAGTTTTATGGGGGAAAGTAAAAGCTTGATTCTAACAGCTTTGTAGTTCAAACTAGCAGATTTGCTTTCATCTGTTTTGTAAGGCTTGTTTGCGTTCATTTTTAGCATTGTTTTCAGTGAAAAGAACAAGAGTAAGTTCATCTTCAGCTGTGAAGACCAGAGGGAAGCAGCTGCCTGGTGCCTGATAGCTCAGTTCCATAGAAGGAGATGTCTTTCCTCACTTGCCGGTTCTTTTATATTATACCCATCATCTTGATAGTGGTGGTGCTTCATATATTCCCATTAGACCCCAGAGAGCTTGTTAAGACACCTGCTAATTCTCCTTGGCAGTGTTAGGGATCTGAACATTCTCTTAAAATACTTCATTGAAAAGAAAGTGATCTTCAAACACCCAGACTAATAAATTTAATATCACTGACTGTTGCAGTGCCTGGAAGCAATGAGCCTTTCATGACCCCTGGACAAATGCCTAACAGTGGAATACAAGATATGTATAACCAGAGTCCATCTGGAGCTATGTCAAACATGAGCATGAGCCAGCGACAGCAGTTCTCTTATGGAAGTGGCTATGACAGGAGGTGAGTCAATCTTCAAGAAAAAATAAAACCCATTAGTGAAAATGACTTCTCTCTTCCCTTTTCATTTTCCCATACCATCTCTCAGAGAGCATAGCAGCCTACTTTTCCTACAGCATCTTACTAAATCACTGGGAATAAAACCACTGGTAATGACTGAGTCTAGCTGTTCACAGAAATTAATAAGGAGGAATTTTCATACCTCAGAAGTCACTCAGGCTGCAGCAGATCAGCTCATGGCTGTCTTTGACAGCTGCCTTCAGCTGGCGGCTGGGCACGGCTGTGAAGACATAAAGTAGCACTTGAGTTGGTCTCCTGGCCGTGTTTTCACCTAAACAGTTGCTGGTTTCCTTTTAATGAAAAACAAAATGCACAGTCTAAATGTGTCTGATTTGTGGTCTGTGAGTGAATTGCCTTTGGAGAGTCTGGAGTCTGTTGTCAGAGCTGTAGCAGCATCAGTCTTGCAGTGTGTCCGACGGTATTCTCATAAGTTTGTCCTTCAGTGAAGTACATGAAATAAATTTGGATCTCTTTTGTTTATATGGAGAAAGGCTTTGGGGGAAAAAAAGGTGGTAAAGTCACTGTTGTCTAAGCATTGGTAGATCTAGCAAGCAGAATGTTTTGGGAATGTTTGGATTATATTAAGTATTCTGGCAGATTTTGCTACTCTGGCCGTATTCCTGCTTTTACTTTCATTAGGCTGTGTACTTAGCTTCTCTTTTTGTTTCCTGATGGTAGACTGAGTGGTGCAGTGTGGGTCTTTAAAATGTAAGGTCAGAGTAGCTTTCAGTCAGTAGTTTTAAGTAGTAGATGTGTCAAGTAAAACAAATACCATCATGCTGTTCAATAGGTCACATTGCTGGGGAGTTGGGGAGAGTAAGGGCTCCGACGGAGGATGTTAAGTCAAGAGAATGTTTTCTTTAAGGGACACGATTTATTTTATTTTGTTGACAATTTTGGAGAAAAAGTACCTTTTACAGAAGGAGGTTTCCATTTTTTAGGTCAGATCATGGGCTGGGTCCTGAAGGCAGTATGGTACCACCTGGTCAAAGCAACATGGTGCCTTCAGTGACCCAAGCAGGTACTCTCCTAATTGTTACCTGAGCCAGCAAAGGTGAACACTGATTTCTTGGCTTGTAATACCCACAGTAACCAGCTAATGAGTGCTAGCAGCCTCTTTGAGAGAACATTGGTAGAGCAGGTGGCTTTTTGGTGTGTTACTTCTGTTTTACTTTCTTGTTTAGGTTTTTATCATTGGTTCAGTTTCTTGCATGGGAAAAGAGGCTTGTGTGAGTCAGTTGACTTGCTGTGGCAGTAGAATCAGAGATGTTAGAAAAGGAGAGTACATCCTACCATGTGTATCTGCTGCTCAGCACAGGACTAGAACATGGTTTACAGGCCCAAATTCTCCAGAACAACATTAAATGATACCACTTCTGAAGTTTTCACAATTTTGCCTGGCTTGTGGTTATCTTGTGGCTAACAAGCTGAACATTTAGAAAGTCTTCCCTTATGTATAACTTACATGTACCTTTGCTGAATTTTATCTTACTGCATGTATTCTTGGACAGCTACAAATAGTTCCCCTCATTTACATTGTTCTTTTAACTGGCATTGGATAACCATCCATGTCATAATTTTAGGAGATACTGAATTGCTATTTCTTTCTCTCTGGTCATCTCTTTTTAAAAAAAATTAGTTTTCTATGATTTGGAAAAATGAGGTCCCATTAGTTCTTTTAATATGTCAGGTTCCCCAGTTCTGTTTCTGTGACTCTCCCTGATACATTACTTCCATAATTATCCTCTAATTGTTGATGTGTTCTCACTGGTAGTGTACAGAGAAGAATTACTGACGTATTAGCTTGCAATACAGTGTTATTTATCAATCTTAATGCTTTCCAAGTACTTGATTTCAGCAACCTAAATTTCATTCATACGTGCTAAAAATACTGCGCTGTAGTGCTCCTCAGAGGTCTTAAATGCCACACTTAAGTTTCCAAGAGTAACACAACTTTGTCTTTTATTGTGTGTGCTTCATTATATAGCTTTAATTAAAAATTACACAAACATTAACAACATTATGAGTACTGTTTTTACTCACTTTAAATTGATATATTCTGGAATAATCTAGAAAGTAGCTGTTGTTAGGCTGACATTCTAAAACACAAGAATTTTTATCTGCAACCTTTGAGATGTACAACAGCTACTTTCTCACCAAGAATATGCTCCCCATGTCTGCAGCTGCCTTTCTTACCTATTTGCTGACCACACCCTCTTCTTATTCCTGACTGCTCCCTCTAAATCTCTGTGTTGTATCTTCACTGCTGCTCCTTTCTTCTATCTACTTTACCTCCTTCCTTCCACTACCAGCTTCAGCAGAGCTTACTACCTCAGGCTCAGGACCATACCAGACTGCACCTTCACCTTGTTTCCAGATAGTAGATACCTTCAAGGTGCAAGATTTTCAGAGGACTTTACTTTCCCTGGTGGCTTGAAAACTCCAGCAGCTCTAAGTGTTGATTTGAATGCTTTATTTTAGGCATGAACCATATGGGCAGCAGTATCCAGGACAAGGACCTCCCTCAGGACAGCCACCATATGGAGGACATCAACCTGGAATGTATCCACAGCAGCAGGTAGTAGAGGGGGAAATGGCTGTGTTCATAACATTTATTTAAAAAAATTCACCCCAGGATTCTGTATACATTGAAAAATTTGTTTATACAGTCAATGTCTTTTGGCAAAGAGGAGCACTGTAGTTCTGGTCAAAGTCACAGCCTGTATAGATAAGCAGTGTGTGTGCAGCTGTAGGAAAATGTGTGCATTACACTGGAAGAATGTAAATTCTAACAGATGTTCTGTGGCTTTGGATATGCATCGAGTGATTGTCCCAAGTTAATAACCAGCAGACTGGGAAAGTGTAAAGCATAGACAAGTGAAGTGGCAAATAGAAATGAAGTAACAAGTGAAGGAGCAAACAGAAAAGCGGCTTGAATGGCAGGTTCAAGGGCCTTAACTTAATGTTATGCAGCCAAGTTAACTCAACAGAGAACTGGAACAAAGTAAAATGAGCAGCACTCTCAGTTATTTTCAGTGCTGTGGTGGGTATATGAGATACCTATCTTTAATGTAAATCAGAAGATGTATTCCCAGATGATGTCTCTACTAGTAATATGGTACAAACACGTAAGAGAGAATGTTATTGGTGTTAAAAACAGTTCAAACCTTTGCACATTGCAGTCTCCCCAACTGCTATGACTCAAAATACAAATTATATTAATTAATAAGATTTTTTGTTACATGTATGATTAATACCTTGTGAGCAAAATCCCACCATAGGAGTCAATAGCAAAACTCCACTGACTTCTACAGGATCAGTTTCATTCTGTGTGTTACTAATTCAGTTTTAGTCATACAATACTTGAAGTTGGCTTCCAGAATAGAAAGCATTTCCTTATTATAAATAAACTGAAATGTAAACTACCTTTGAGCCAATTTCAGATAGTTCTTTTCAGTTTGGAATAGAGTTTTACTAGGAAATTGGGGTCAGGAGCTGGGAGTGCTGTGGGGAGAAACCAAAAGAGATCTTAGATTGCACTGTACTGAAAACGTACACAAATTTAAATTTCAGAATTTCTTGCTTATCTCTTTGGTTCATAACATCTCAAAAATAGCATAATCGAAAAACTGTTTTGCTGGTTTTTATGACAAGCATACGCTAGCAGTCTGGGTGATTTAGTGGGGAAATTGCAAAGATATATAACAGAACAGTTCATGATATTCCATGCTAACATGTGCAGGGAATATATTAACTACATGTTCATTTAAGCAAGGAGACAGCTAGAATTTGTAAAAATATATTTGGTCCTGTCCTTAAGTGCTGTTTATATTTTTTATACAATGACTCTTGAATGCAAAATGCATTAATGCAGAAAAACAGTGGAGAATGAAGGACAAGGATCTTGACCAGCCTTGGCCTCTCTCTCCTATCCTCGGAGGATTCCACTTCTTCATTTAGCTACAGACTGTGTTGCCAGTAGCTTATTTACAATTTCCTAAATCTTACTCCATAGTGGTACAGGAGAAATGTGAAAAATTACACTTTCAAAGCTTTATCTACAACCCGAAGGCTAGGGAATGACCTGCAAAGTAGGTATTTGGAGCATGAACTCCTTGGGCTAATGAAACACTTGGTGCCAGGTTTTCCAGTTCCTGTATGAATGCTTACATCCCAAGAGCTATTACTCAGCAGGTGACCTGTGCTGGTGGCTTTTTGTCCTCTGTGAGGTCTCAGAATGCCATATCTCAGTGGACAGAGAGACACATTGTGCAGTCTCAGTGTCCTGCTGAGCATGTCCGCAGGAGGGAGGAGCTGAGGTGCATCACTGTCCTCTGTCTGGGGATCATTGGGCAGGTTGGCACTGCATGTACCAGGGTGTGCTTTTAAAAAGGCACATGCTTCATTCCCAAGTGTGCTCCAAGCACTGAGTCACTGTGGCAAGACAAACACGACCTTCTTAGGTGTGGCTGCTGCCAAGTAATTTCTTAATGTATAAATTGGCCCCAGGGGTGGAATTTAGTAGAGCAAGTAGTTCATGTAAGGCTGGAAATAGGTATTTCTCAGATAGCCAGAAAGCTCTACAGCAAGTTTTTAAAAAAATACTTTCATACAATACAGTAGTGGTGGTTTTATGTGCACCAAAGTTGGAAGATGACTTTATGAATCCCAGAGCTGTTTTAACTTTCCCATATTAAATACAGAGAGAATTTTATCTGATCTTAACTCTAGTACATTAGTATACATTGTACAATGCTACTGAGCTACTGAGTTTCTGGGGGAGCTGTAACTTTGAATTTGCCATAGATCATATATTCAAAAATCACCCATTTAATTCACATTTTTTGCTTCAGAGCACTCAGTGTGGTTTGAACTGTGGAACAAACTCCCACAGGAACTAAGGACTGCTGCAAACCTTACCACCTTCCCCTCAAAGAGCAACATATCTTTTTTTTGTTCTGCCATCTTAAACATAAATACATTCAAGCTTGTATGGTTTAAAAACCTCTTCGCTCTCCCTGAGGTAAAACAGCTTACCTCACACAACATTCCTCATTTGAGAGGGTGAGAAACAAAGAGGGAATAAACCATAGGTGGCAGCTGTTAGTTACATCGCTTAATTCATTACAGAACAGGAGGGCAAGAACCTGCATAAACTAGAACAGAACATTTGTATGTGACCATTTGCTGTAATAATCTCACAGTAAATTAAATGTGATAAAGATGATTTGAGAAGAAGATGGTTGCCCAAAAAGGGCCATATTCCTGGGAATTACACAGAGTATCAAATGCAGCAGATTGTCTTCTCCTATTAATAAATTTATTATCTGTAGCCTATGTCATATTGTAAGATTCAGTGTTTCAGACACTGATGCTTGCAGCATATCTTGTTACTTTAAGAGTTTATTCAGTGCTTATCTCTTGAAAAGAGATTCACTGGGTGGTTTTGAATTTTTTTTAAGATTTTTTCTTCTTAGTAGACTAAGCATAAAAAAGAAGTGAAAATATTTTAGTTGGTGAGGACTGTTGCTTTCTCATGCATGTCTGAAATGACCAGTGGAATTTAGTCTGACAGATGGGATAGGAAAGGGAAAGGGAAGAAATTAAAGCAAGCATAAGAAAACTTAGCCCAAGGATAAGCTTCCTTTTAGTATTCAGTTATAAGCACAGCAAAACAGAGGCTTAAAAAGAAAGCACTGAATCAAGCCTAACCATATCACTGTATGCCTGACTCTGGAGTTGGCACGATCCCTCTAGAACTAAGCGCCTTCGGCTTTTTGAATGAGCTTTCATCCAGTATATTTGTATTGTGTGCGCAGTAAAAGTGACACATCTTTCCAAAATTTTCTTTCAGAACTACAAGAGACACATGGATGGCATGTATGGGCCTCCAGCCAAACGCCACGAAGGGGATATGTACAACATGCAGTATGGCAACCAGCAGCAGGAAATGTATAACCAGTACGGCAACGCTTACACAGGGCCTGACAGGAGGCCCATGCAGGGACAGTACCCATATCCATATAACAGGGAGAGGATGCAGGCCCCAGGACAAATGCAGCAGCATGGAATACCTCCCCAGATGATTGGTGGTCCTATGCAGTCTTCATCCTCCAGTGAAGGTCCTCAGCAGAACATGTGGCCAACACGAAATGATATGCCTTACCCTTACCAGAACAGGCAAGGTCCAGGAGGCCCTGCACAGGCCCCTCCGTATCCAGGGATGAATCGCACTGATGATATGATGGTACCTGACCAGAGGATAAACCACGAGAGTCAGTGGCCTTCTCATGTCAACCAACGGCAGCCTTCTTATATGTCATCCTCAGCCTCCATGCAGCCTATCACTAGACCTCCTCAGTCATCCTACCAGACACCACCCTCTATGCCAAACCACATCTCCAGAGCTCCAAGTCCAGCGTCCTTCCAACGCTCTTTGGAAAACCGTATGTCTCCAAGCAAGACTCCTTTCCTACCCTCCATGAAGATGCAAAAGGTTATACCCACAGTTCCAGTGTCACAGGTCACAGGACCTCCACCCCAACCACCACCAATTAGGCGAGAGATTACCTTCCCCCCGGGCTCTGTAGAAGCATCCCAACCAGTCTTAAAACCAAGACGAAAGATTACCTCAAAAGATATTGGTAAGCATAAAAACAAAACCTTATATAAATTGCAAGGAAAGAGACCTTGATTCTGATTTTTTTTCACATTTTAAGACACTCTTGACAAATAGTGAACTTTGGTAACTACAGTGTGATTATCTTCAATAAAAACTTGATAATATGTGCATCAGTGAGGATGATAGGTAAAACTCATCCCAGACAATCTGACATGAAAGCAATATTTTATATAGAGACTTGAGGTCTTCACAAATGCATTAAAAATGAAGCTTGCCTCAGATTTCAAAATGAGATGTGTTGAAAGGTCCTTTAGAATGTCTGTTAAATCACCAGTACAGCATTTAGCTTAGCAAAGCTTTTTCATGTTTTTGTTCCATGGAAGCTCTTGCTGTTCCACTGTGTAGTTGCAGTCTCTGCTTTCCTTGAATGATCCATTTAATCATACCATAGTATTTGTCCTGTTTGTTTCTCCTCCACTTCTTAAAAAGATCCCCAAATATTTTCCTATCTTAAATTTTGGTTACATTTCATCCATTCAAGTTCTTATACTTCCAATTTCCACATTCCTGACAGAATATTCTACTTTTGTTTACTGATGAATTGGGTTAGTCAAGTTCTTTAAAACTATACAATTATTTCAGGTTCAAGGCCTGAAATTCAGGAAGAATGGCCCTGCTAGGATATTCTCCAGCACTAAGGCTTAGCAGCAGTTACAGAAAATGGAACAGAACTAAGCAGTGAAAATAGGGTCTTAACTAGTAACCATTCAATTTAAATTTGCTTCCTCAGAATATCACAGTTTACTCATTCAGAACTCATTAACTGTCTCCAAGGATGCACTAATACTGTTTCACTTCTCCCTCTTTCTTTCTCCAGTAACTCCTGAGGCCTGGAGAGTGATGATGTCTCTTAAATCTGGTCTTTTGGCTGAAAGTACCTGGGCGCTAGACACTATTAATATTCTTCTGTATGATGACAGCACTGTTGCTACTTTCAACCTCTCTCAGGTAGGTGGGAAAGCATTATGCTTCTCAGCTTTACAGGGAAAGAAAAGTGAAATAAGACACATACAAAAATGCTGCTGGCTTTTTCAATTCATTCTAATTCACATACATGTTAATATTGAAAAACTTGCACTTGTTTATGATTGGTGAATAACGAGAGACAGATATGGGTCACACAGAGACACAGAGGAAGTAAAGAAGCCTGAAAAAAGGATGTTTCATGTAGAAAACTTGTAGAAAGGAGCATATAGGAATATAAGAATTTTAGCACTGCCAAAAGACTAATGTGTAAATTCACACACATGATAGTATAATCCCTCAAAACAGCAGTATGTTAGTAATCTTTCTTAATCTATGTTTCTTTAAAGACTTTGCAAAACTATATTAAATTTATTTTAAGGCTGTGTTTTGGTGACAACTTGTCCTGTTCCATACTTCCATGTGAGACCATGAGATTTAATTTAATTGCTTGTTTTCTGTTCAGTTTCTTCTTCCAGTGAATTAATTTTTCACAGGAATACCAAATTGACAATATAAAGGCTAAAATTCTCTGTCTATCCATAGGATGCAAGCAACACAAACATGGACTTAATAGTGTGTGCTTTTACCTCACTGCCTCCCAGCATTTTTCAGCTCTACTCTAATCATTTGCCTGTTAGGTGGTAGTAATAAATGGCATGCTGATAATTCACATCATCTAAAATTTGTACAAATTAAATATTCAGTTTCTCTCCTCTGTTCATTCCTTGGTTACTAATAGTGTAACTCATTATTTTTTAAATTTAATGACTTTTTTTTTTAATACAGACACAAATGGTACATTACATCCCACCTGACTTTAGAACTAGGGATATCTATGGCATGATTTATCTCACCCAGAAAAAGAGATCTAAAATAGGTCAGGTGAATCATACCTTAGAAATGGCCTGGAAAATACCATTGATTATAAAAGGAATCAAGACAGTTAGGTCAGGTGTGTGACTGGTGTGGGTGTTTGAAGTTAAATGAGGTGAATCTTCTCTGAATTCTGTCAGAAACTGTGTTAAAGCACCCTATGCAAATTGAAAAGAATACCTAATGTATTGTAAATACATTTATTCTTTTGTGATGTTTGCTTTTAACTCTGTTTCCAATGGCAGCCAGGACCATATGATGCCTGATAACTACTAAGTTCTGATAAGCATCAGTTTGTTCTTAGTTCTTTGAGAAGCTGGCAATCATTAGAGAATACAGAATGGACAAAAGGCTACATTTTACTGAAAACCCATTAGTCCACAATTAAAAAAAACACATTAAGAGCCAGACAGTTGGGCTGAATGCATCATAACAACAAAGAATTTTTAATAATAAAGCCACTAAGCGTAAATTAATACCAAGTCCAGCTACTGCCTTTCCATAAGTGATTACAAGTTAATTAAGAAGATTAAACATAAATGAAAACTCTTTCTGAAGGGTGACTTACAGCACCAGGCTCCAATAATAATTTTTAACTACTGCCAGACAAAAAATGGATCTGTTCCAATAGAGTTGAGATATTAATCTAGGATATCAGTACCTGGACCCTGAACTGCAGATTCCTACATGACAGTTGGTTTACAGACAAAGGAGGAGAGGAAGAATTGCAAACTTTAGATATCTAATAAAAGTACAAATCAGAAAAAATAGCCGAGTTAGGAACTTCAGTACTCTGTACAAAAAGTGGAGAGTAATTAGCATTTCCAAGGGGACAGAACAGCTAAGCCAGATGTCTGCTATGGCTTAAAGAGACATTAATAAAGTTCTGTACCTCTCATAACTGTTAAAGCTGAAGGAAACGGAGCCGTGATAGTTTGACATGATATACCGTTTGGACAGACTCTAGAAGAATTTCTTTTGATTCACTTGTGCCATGCAGGACCAAGTCACAAGTCCACAGCAGGATGAGAGAAACATTCACATATTTGCATCAGTGTTCCTAATAAAATTTCATGCAGATAAAAATACTTATGCAATTTTTATGTTCTTTCTTTCTTCTTCCCTCAGTTATCTGGATTTCTTGAGCTTTTGGTAGAATATTTTAGAAAATGCCTGATTGACATTTTTGGAATCCTTATGGAATATGAAGTGGGAGATCCAGGCCACAAAGCACTTGATCACAAAGCAGCCAAGAAAGATGATAGTCAGTCCTTGGCAGAGGATACTGGAAAAGATGAGAATGACGAATGTATTGACTATTTTGATGAAGATGAGGAGGAGGGGGAGGATGAAAAGGTAGAAGGAGAAGAAAAGAGCATTGTTTTTTCCACTCCTGGTGCCATTGCTGATCCAAGTGAGAGGCCAAAACAAGCCAGTAAATTTGACAAGCTGCCAATAAAGATTGTAAAGAAAAATAATCTATTTGTTGTTGACCGATCTGACAAACTTGGACGCGTTCAGGAATTTGATAGTGGACTTCTCCACTGGCAGCTTGGTGGTGGTGACACAACTGAGCATATCCAGACTCACTTTGAAAGCAAGATGGAGATCCCACCACGCAGGAAAGCCCCTCCTCCCTTGAACTCTCCAAGCAAAAAGAAGGACCTTGAGGGGAAAGGTGATTCTGAGGAGCAACAAGAAAAGAGTATAACAGCAACCATTGATGATGTCCTCTCAGCTCGGCCAGGAGCATTACCTGAAGACTCAAACTCTGGTTCCCAAACAGAGAGCAGTAAATTTCCCTTCGGGATCCATCAAGCCAAAAGCCACCGGAATATTAAACTGCTAGAGGATGAGCCAAGGAGCCGGGATGAGACTCCTCTATGCACCATAACTCACTGGCAAGACTCCTTGGCCAAACGCTGCATCTGTGTGTCAAATATCGTCCGTAGCTTGTCTTTTGTGCCTGGCAATGACACCGAAATGTCCAAACATCCAGGCTTGGTGCTGATCCTGGGAAAGTTGATCCTTCTTCACCACGAGCATCCAGAAAGAAAGCGAGCGCCGCAGACTTACGAGAAAGAGGAAGAGGAGGACAAAGGGGTGGCCTGCAGCAAGGATGAGTGGTGGTGGGACTGCCTCGAGGTCTTGAGGGATAATACATTGGTCACATTAGCCAACATTTCTGGGCAGCTAGACTTGTCTGCTTACACAGAAAGCATCTGTTTGCCAATTTTGGATGGCTTGCTGCACTGGATGGTGTGCCCGTCTGCAGAGGCACAGGATCCTTTTCCAACCGTGGGGCCCAACTCAGTTCTTTCGCCTCAGAGACTTGTGCTGGAGACCCTGTGTAAGCTCAGTATCCAGGACAATAATGTGGACCTTATCTTGGCCACCCCCCCATTCAGCCGTCAGGAGAAACTCTACGCTACTTTAGTTAGGTACGTTGGGGACCGCAAAAACCCGGTCTGCCGAGAAATGTCCATGGCGCTCCTATCGAACCTTGCCCAGGGGGACACATTAGCAGCAAGGGCAATAGCTGTGCAGAAGGGAAGCATTGGAAACTTGATAAGCTTCCTGGAGGATGGGGTCACTATGGCCCAGTACCAGCAGAGCCAGCATAACCTCATGCACATGCAGCCTCCGCCTCTGGAGCCGCCTAGCGTAGACATGATGTGCAGGGCAGCCAAGGCCTTGCTGGCCATGGCGAGAGTGGATGAGAACCGCTCCGAGTTCCTTTTGCACGAGGGTCGTTTGCTGGATATCTCAATATCTGCTGTCCTGAACTCTCTGGTTGCATCTGTCATCTGTGATGTACTTTTTCAGATTGGGCAGTTATGACATAAGTGAGAAGCCAAGCATGTGTGAGTGGAGATTAGAGGGTCACATATAACTGGCTGTTTTCTGTTCTTGTTTATCCAATGTAGAAAGAAGGAAAAAAAAAAGAATCTTTGCTCCTCTGCCCCATTCACTATTTACCAATTGGGAATTAAAGAAATTATTAATTTGAACAGTTATAAAATTAATATTTGCTGTCTATGTGTATAAGTACATCTTTTTATTTTATTTTTTTTAACCAAAGTTGCTGTCTAGTACATTCAAAGGTCACACTTTTTTTTTTCCATAGATTATCCTTTTCAATGTTCTTTTCCATGTTTGTATTGCATATTTTTTGGGAAGCGAACTAGTGACTTTTTAAAAACAAATGTTATGGCAAACCATTGTATGATGGAAAAAAATCTCACCACTTTGAAACAAAAAGGTGAAAAATAACCAACATACCAAGTTCCTGTGTGTTTTATTTTTTCAGATAAGGAAAAAATTAAAAAAAACATGTATACCATCACCCAAAGCTCTGTGCAATAGAAGATTCTAGTGATGTAGGTATAGGGGATCAAGGAGGGTGTCAGTCAGTAGTCAAAATCCAAAACAGTACTGATTTCTCCTCAGGAGAAATGGTTACATTAGGCTAGGAGCAAAACAAAACAAAATAAGTCAAGTTAAAAGATTTTTAAACAAAACCTGAAGTTAAACATCAGTTGCTTCCTCACCAGAACTGTCTTGTCTACATCTTTTCTCTTTTTTTGACCTTCCACAATGACAGTTCTTCACAATTCCTTTAATCATTTTTTAAAATATTTTTTTATTGCCTAAGGGCCGTGATGTATATAGAAGTTGTACATGAAACATACCCTCATTTTTTTTTTTAGTACAAAGTTTTTAGTTTCTTTTTCATGATGTGGTATCTACAACGTGATAGTAGAATTATTTTTTTCTTTCATTTGGGCCATATCTCCAAAAAATAATAAAAAAAAAGAAAAAAGAAAAAACCCAACACAGAAAACCAACAACTGAGGGTAATGTACAAGTTTCTGTATGTATAAAGTCATGCTCTATTTCGGGAGAGCAGCCGATCACAATTTGCTTTATAAATCAAGGTGTGGAAATGGTTACGTATGGATTGATTTAAGAAAATGGTTACCAGTCTACAGACAAAAAAATATATACAGGAAAAAAAAAGGAAGAAACACAACTTCAAAGATTTTTCAGTGACAAGAATCTGCATTTGTATTTCAAGATAATGTAGTTAAAAAAGAAAAAACTTGATGTAAATTCCTCCTTTTCCTCTGGCTTAATGAATTTCATTTATTCAGTATAAAATCTTTATATGTTCCACATGTTAAGAATAAATGTACATTAAATCTTGTTAAGCACTGTGATGGGTGTTCTTGAATAGTGTTCTAGTTACAGTGTGGGGTATCGGAAAGCAAACTAATTACAAGAAAGAGCAATAATGATTATTCTCTTTCCCCTACTTTATTATTATGACCTTCAAAAATATTAAGCTATTGTATTGCAGCAACTTGCTCTCCTTTTAGAAAAGCCTTCTCACATCTCAGAGAAGTGTTTTTAATTATTATATATAAAACCATGAAGCCTCAAAGGGAGAGATATGGCTGACAAGTGATAGTTCTGACTATGCAGGTACCCAGTCTCCATGCTGTGTTTGGGGGACTGAAGGCGGATGTTAGAAAAAGTGACAAAAGATTTTGTTAAAGCAATAACCAACTGGAAGAAATTGATCTGTATTCACTACCTGTAATTCTCTCTGTTGGTTAAAAGTGCAAATACCCCAGTGTTGTGGGTATTTAGAATAAACACCCACCCACTTCTTGATACTGTATGTGTCATTGCATACTTACATGGCCTCTCATGCTGGGAGTCCCCCATTAAAGTGGATTAGGCTTTAATAGAGCACATCCATGGTTATAATTGGTGGGAGATGGCCATTTCTCTTTCAGGAAATGGTTTATCTGGTTTCAGATGCATCCACTCTCACCTGGTGATACCTTGTTGCTGAGTATTGTTCAAGTACTAATTTTTGCTATTTTATCTTGGATCATTGACTTTGTTAGTGTGATCATAAAAAGCTAATAATAATCAATTTCCCTGGAATTCCCACATAATTACACTGTTAGTGGATATTCTCCTCCCGTCTCCAATAACAATACGAAGGTACTTGAAAATTACAACCCCCTTTGGCATACTGCCCATTTTGTTCATATAGATTGCTATAACATTAATATGTGTCAGAGATTTTCAGAGACAGGTAAAGTACATACAATTATAAGCCAAGTTTGAAATGTGCCTCCCTAGTATCACGAGAAGTAATTTCTCCTTCTAGCTTCTCCTACTCAGTAATCTCTCTACTCCTACATCATCTGCTGCAGTGGTCTGTCTTCCTCTTGCATATCACTGCTTTTAGAAATGTCTGGTGAGTTATAACTCATTTGGAACTTTTCATCACAGAAGGAGGCCTATTTCAGAGATGATTTTTACAGTTTATTGCTGGGCAGTGTGAAAGTAGAATGCCCCGCTAAACTTATTTCTTACTAATATTTTACTGTTTTGATACCACCCCATGGATAAAAAGCAAGCTGTTAAATAAACCCTCTGCTGAGTGCTGTGCACCCTTTTCTGATCAAGGACAACAAAGGACATCTCTTCCCTCTTCAGCCTTCAGACCCAGAGTCCTCTGGGGAAAACCACCTGTGGCAAAACACTCTCAAGCTGTCAGAGGCAGCATGTTAATGCTCCTCAGGACTGCTCCAAGCCTGCTTAAACAACATGGGGGGAAAAAACACCCAGCCAGCCACATAATGTCCATATGTATGTGACATTTCCTGCCACTTTTCCAGCTGGGCCAAGAATTAGCTGAGGAAACACAGCAGTGAAAGGAAAAGGTTAACAGTATGAACTCTGCCTGAATATGATTTTTTTTCTGTTACAGGAAGAGTAAACAATCTAAATAATTGGGTAGTATTACATCACATTTATCAGAAGAAAGGTGACACGTAAGAGCTTGAATTCCTTCTCGTCTTCGTATGATTTAATCTTTCCCACAATGTTCCCTTAAGCCTTTGGAGATGACCTGCTCATGAGATTTATGCACTTGGTGTGTTCTGACTGAGTCTTGACCAAGCTTGAGCTGCTTGAGTTGGTGTTGTTCTTACAGGAGATATTTTGGGTTTCAGTTTAGGAAGCAAATTGTACATATTTATGCAGATGTGATCGCTGTGATGAAGCTTAGAGTAGTACTAACAGGATGGACTATTTCAGTTATTTAAGGGGAAAGCAGCCAGTTAGTATTTTAGGCACTAATCAACCACAAATACTTGACTAAATAACTGTGTATATATACATATATATATATATAAACCTACATGGTTCTTTGGCAGACCCAAGCAATTACTTACTTGCAGGTTGAAAGAGCATCAGTGTATCTTTACTGACCTTTAGAATCACTTCAGGATGAAATGCCTTTCGCCTTTGACAGGAAAAAATGGTTTTGTTTCTTGTTAACATAACTTCCTATACTATTCTTTCAGAAAACACACCAAAAAAACCATGAAAATATCCTGCTCAGAAACTGCCATGTTTTCAACTACCCAAAATGAAAGCTGGAAGAGAAAAATTCCTTTGTTCAAATGTGTGTGTGCTTTCTCTGACATTTTCTTTCGCTGTTTCGCATCACAGTCTGTGCCATCACCACCACAGTACCATTGCCTTTTGGCATAGATACATCTAGAAGAAAAACGTACTTAATTAGAGGAATACTGTAGGAAAAGCATGTATATGTGTTACACGTTAATGATTCCTATACAACACTTTTACAGTGCACTACAGGTTACATCTCTTATTTTACAGGTAATATGAAAATACTTCTTGGTAATAAAGAAGTGTAACTGAAAAAAAAAATTACCATCATCTCCACTGTTTTCCCCAGTAGAAGAGAGAAGATTGTATGATTCACATAGTTTAGGTCTTGAGCCAACTTGAAACTGAACTGAGGTGGCACACAGTGGGTTCACCTTTCAAGAAGCTTACTTACTCAAGAAGGTTCCTCACTCTTCAGGCAGCAGTGCTGATGTACCTAGGAAATAATACATACCTGTTGCCCAAACACTAATAACACTACCACAGAAGTTAGTCTTTTTGAACTTTTAACTAAGAGTAGTCTGAAATTTTGAGTCTGAGTACTCTGGAGAAAGATTGCTTCTATCACCTTTGGCTCAGAATTATCAAGTATGTGGAAACCATGCTCACAGAAAAAAACACAAGGCATTCCCTGCTGCAAAAAGTTTATTTTCCAAGTCGTGGACAAGTAACTGCAGGTGGAAAAAGAGGCGAAAATAGAAACAAAAGCACCAGTAAACCAAAAAGGCAGGTTCTATTCTTGTAGCAAAGTGGAATTCAGAGATCTAGAACATGGCCCCATGCCACTTTAATTTTCCTCGGGATAATTAGTCAAATTTCAGGGTGCTCCCTACTTGTTTTCTCATTAAATCTTACAGTTCCCTATGGTAAATTCCTTTCTATCCATCCCTCACAAAGATTAGTTTAAAGATGACTGAGCATGAAGAAAGGAGGGAGGAAAATTAAGGGTCAAAAAAAAAGTGAAAAGGCATGGTCATTTGGAGAAAGGCAGAACACAAAGCTGAAAGAAAAACTTCCTATATCCCTTACTGTATGTTTATGTTATTCCAAAGAAACAAACCAAGCTAGGGGAATTCGGCATTTCATTGGTGGCTGCTATAAATACAATGGAAGTAAAAAAAAATGTTTTTAGTGGGAGCAAGGGAAGGAATGTATAAGCCTCCAAATGTAGACTGGTAAATTCAAGTTTTTCTTAATTGCATTTACCTTTCAAATCCTCAAGACAGCAGGAATGGAGAAGGATTAATACTGTCTGCATTGTTAAATCCACCCTCAGTTGTTTATTTGTGCACTGTCAGAAATGGGCTTGCAAAGTCTGGCAATCCTTTATGTGAGTGTCAGTAGCTGCAGATACAGGAGACAGCTGTTCTGGACTGCATACAAATACAGCCTGTCACGTGCCTAAACTATTCATTTTGTATTTCTAATTACTAATTCTAACACAAGTGAAAATGCATTTTATTGCAATGTTGTTGTATGGTATAAAAAAGTGTAGGTTTATACTTCACATTTGTTTTAACTGGCATAAACTAATGAAGTAGCAAGATCTTTATCTGGTGCCCTCAACAGAGCTACATCTTCCCCTGCATTTGTTAATTTACTTATTCTGTCATTACTCAGTATATGTTGCATTTCCATTAATTAAGCATAGATATTTACATTGAAAGGGTGACACAGTGGAATTGCCTAGCTAGCAGAGCAAATCCCTAATGACTTGGGCATCTCTACAGTGTTTATTCAGGACTGCAAAGAGACTCCTGAAGGACAAACATTCTGACTTTTGTTCCACTACAGAGCATTTTTAAAAGGCAAGTTGATGTATTACCATGCCAAGAGAAAGATATGTTTACCTAACATGAAAACTACATGCTAGATAAAGCTTATAGTACTCCATGATGCAATTCTACTTTACATGTAGTAATTTGCTTACCAGTTCTGTGCATCTGCAACTGAGAAGAAAAACAACTAGATCATGTTTTACCATCAAATTACAACACAAAATTGCAAAATCAACTATTAAACTTTTTTCCCTCTAAGAGGATTTAGAAATAATCAGTGTTCCACCAGATCTATCACCACCAGTGAAGCTTACAGTGGACTCCTTCAAGAGGATTCTTTTTTTATTTTTTAATGCGAAAGATGAAGCTCTGTACATAGTGAAAGACAAAAACTGAGAAATACTGTGATTTAAACATAAAGCTTCATCTGCAGAACTACCACTATGCATTTTATATGCAGTTAGGGAAGACAGACTTGTAACACAAGTTGTTACCAATATCCTGAGTCTGCCTAAGAAAATAAGTGTGTTTCCACCTGTTTTGTATAGTCATGCATGTTTCATTGGCATGTGTCTCACAGTGCAGGAGAAGTTGTGCTTCTCTTTTGTTCCTTTTTTTCCTAATATTTACTCCCTAAACCTCTCATGTTGCTTCCTTCCTTTCCCCTGTCCACTAATACCAATATTAATAACTGAATAGCCTAGGGTTTGTCTGTTATTGATATCTTGTAGCATACAGAGGGATTTATTCATTGTGCTGAATTAAATCACCAGTTCTTGAGACAGTAGCATCTCCCAAAGGTATCTTATCTTGCAGGTAAAAGTGACTACAATGGCTCCCAGCCTTAATAGCGCAGAGGTGGTTGAGATCTGCCAAGAACAGGTAAAGAAGAGAAAGGAGCTCGAGTTACACATTTGACATCCCACACCTTCAAAAGATGGGCATGTTACTTACAGTAAGCATAAATAACCAACCTTTCCAGTCAGCTACTATAACTTCCTCAGCTTTTCTATTATATAGGGTCTTTTGAGTAAAGAGAGCTTGCTTTAAATATCAATAAAGCTTCCCGTTCAAAAGCACTTAGATGCATGACCAGTGTACCCTGTGAAAATAATATTATGGCCTCCGTAACATCAACTCATTCAGTACCTTAAGTGGCTCATGCATTTTTATCAGCCTAGAACATGCCAACATTCCACATGTATATCTTGCCTAGGAAAGCGTGACTAGTATAGGATAAGGAAGAAAATAAAGCAGTATTACAGATTATATCCATTAAACAGCTTTTAAGCAGACTTTCAATCTAATTTCATTAGCTTGTTTTATCTTCACCTGGAGCTGTGTACATTCTTCTGGCTGTGGCCTTACCTGAGGAGGTTACCATTCTCCACCTGCACCTCCTTCAAGTTATTGGCTCCCTGCAAACACAGCAGCTCTAGGGTACTGTTTCTAACCTAGTCCAGGCTGGTTTAAGCACTTCATGCATTCAGGTGTTTGGTTTACTCAGTTTTCCACCCAGAACATTTTGACAGCTGCTATGACCATACACTCATAGAGTTATTGACTCCATTATACTACAGACAGGGATTTGTTGCTGGCTCTAAACTCTCCAGGAGACAGTCTATTTGATTTACGTCCCAGAGCATCTCAAAACATAGTGTAAAGGAGAACCAGCATGCACTGAACCTTCAGCCTCATCTCACAAAAAACAGCACATTTTCTTGACCCAGGTGCAGGCAGAGGATGTAGTGCTGGAGTGAAAAAATCATGCTGAAAGAGGACTACAAAATATACAGATAAATCATTATCCAAGGACATTTAAATGCTCTTGAGTTCCTCTAACAGACAGTCTAATCTGGACTTTTTGCTTATTTTGTAATGTCTGGAGCTGCTATTTATGAAATAATACATTCTACTGCAAGAACACCGAAAAGGCTTCTCATTTCCCTCCTGTCTTGTGTAGGGGGACAGCCAACAGGTGACCAATCCATCACAAAGTGTTGCAGCATCCAAAGGCCATGGATACAGTTTTGGGTAGCAGTGCTGTCACTTAACAGGCATGAAAGGAAGCCAATAAAGCCCTCATTTGTATGAATTTGACATTTCTATCAGCAGCGCTCATTTGCCTTGGAACAGAAAGTAGTTGTGGGAGAGAGGAGTGTTCCAAAAATTTTTGTTTCCATTTTTAGATATTTAATATCAGTTTGATGGGAAATTATGATACATGGAAGAAAAAACCCTGAACTCCTCCCAATCTGATACACTGAAACTCATTCTGTGTGGGACTGAGATCCTTTTGGCCCTGCTCTCATAAGAATGGTTTGGTTGGAAGGAACCTTAAAGATCACCTAATTCCAACCCATTGCCATGGTCAGGGATACCTCCCACTAAACCAGGTTTCTCAAAGCCCCATCCAGCCTGGCCTGGAACCCTTTCAGTCATGGGGCACCCACAGCTTCTCTGGGCAGCCTGTGCCCAGAGAACCTGCGCCTCATCACTCTCACAGTAAAGAACTTCTTCTTTATATCCAATCTGAGCCTGCTCTCTTTCAGCTTAAAGCCATTATCCACCTTCCTATCACTAAACAACCTCATAAAAGTCTCTCTCCAGCTCTCTTGCACCAGTCTCCAGTACCCTTTAGGTACTGCAAAGCTGTTCTATAAGGTCTCCCCTGAGCTTTTTCCTCTCCAGGCCAAACAGCCCTAGCTCTCCACGGGAGAGATGCTCCAGCCCTCTGATCATCTTGGTGTCCCTCCTCTGAACTCGCTCCAACAGGTCCATGCCTTTCCTGTGCTGGGAACCACAGAGCCAGACGGAGTACACAACGAGGAGAGGAGCAATCATCTCTCTCGCCTTGCTGGCCATTCTCCACCCCTCCTCCTCCACCTTGCCTCTCGTGTCCCGCTTTCCCTCCCGCGCTGGGCGGGAGCCGGCCCTGGCGGCCCCGGCCCCTCGGCGGCAGCGGCTGCGGCCTCCAGGCTTGCGTGGGGAGCCTGGGGCGGCCGAGCTGCCCCCACGCAGCCCCTCTGCACCCAGGACAGCATCTCACTTCCCAAATGCTCCCCCTGCTTCCAGCAGCACAGGGAGCCTTTCCTTCCGGCCTGCCCTGCCTGCCAGCTGCAAACACAGAATTCAATTACCATGAGCTTAAATCTATTGTTTAAAATGGCACTTGGGTTTAATGCTTTTTCAATACTTCTTTGTCATTTGAAATCAATTCATAAAACTCTTTGCACGTACTATTTAAATTAACTTTAATTCCAAGCCTTAGCAGAATCAATATTTAGCAGGTTGCTGCACAATCCATCCCAGTCCATTGACACAGGGGGAGGCAGAGCCTCCTCCCCTGCAGGCTGCCCCGTGCCCCCCGAGGTGGCAGCCAGCTCCTGGGGACCCTCCGGCACCCAGCCTGCCACCAAGTGCCACTGCATCCCCTGGCACTGAGCCCTGAGCAGCCCTTATCCACCCCCTGGAATCGGCACCACCAGCTGAACGCCATCAGTGAGTTCCCGAAAAGTCAGTCTGACCTTATGCTTTTTTCCCATCTCTGAGAACAGAATTGAAGTAATTTTTGTTGGATGCACTCAAAATCACAGAATCACAGAACTGTCTGGTTTGAAAGGGACCTTAATGGTCGTCTAGTTTCAAATGCTCTGCCAGGGACAGCAACACCTTCCACTAGACCACGTTGTTCAAAGCCCCATCCAAACTGGCCTGGAACACTTCCACGAATGGGGCACCTACAACTTCTCTAGGTAACATGTTCCTGTGCCTCACCACCTTCTCAGGAAAGAATTTCTCCCCAATATCTAATCTCAACCTGCCCTTTTTCAGTTTGAAGCCATTTTCCCCATTCTGTCCCTACATGCCCTTGTAAAAAGCCTCTCTCCGTGTTTCTTGTAGACTAGGGAAATGGATATAAAAGCACGCACACACACATTTTATTTTTTTTTAGAATTTCACAACGATCTGTTTGTATGAAAGCTCTATTTATGAGCACAGCTTTTGCCATCAGTTTTTGGGAACCTAGCAATTAGTATACCATATCAAACTTAAGTACATACAGATCAGCTTGTTCTAATTCAAAATAATAATAAAAAATTGTCTTTCAGCTCATATTGAAAGAAATATGAATAGTTGTCATTCGCTGAAAGAACCACTTTATCATTGTTAAGCTATTAAAAAAATGCAATCCTTGCCTCATGTTTACAAGCATCTAGTAATATGCAGTATTTTAAGACCCTTCAGTGGTATGGTAATATCTGAAAGACATACCTCTTCATTTTAACAGAAAAAGAAGTTGAAAATTGTCTTTTGTTCCAAAATTAATATATTGGATAAATATTGATTTAAAATAAAGCTGATAAAGTAGCTGGTACCACTTATTGTGTAACAGTCAAGATCAAGCAATGATTTTGTTATAGTCAGTTATGAAAAATGCAAGCAGAACAATCATTTAAGCATAAATTTTCATTTTCTAATTAGTTTGTAGGCAATGGTGCTTACTAGTGTTGGTATCAGCACTATTGGCTGTAGATAAGAGAAAGATAAAAACATGTTACTATATCTTCACATTTTTTAAAGATTCTTTTTGCTAGTTCTGTGCTGTTTTGAAAATAATCAAATAAATAATAACCCATTTTTCAATTAACTACATAGCAACAAACAAACTGTTGCAATATTTTGATATTTCTGTGGTTTGAGGCATCTGGTGGCTGCAGACTAAGATATCAAGTACATCTTGAGGTTTATGTTTTTATTAGGAAGAAAACATAATCATAGTTACATAACAGGTGAAGTAGTAGAAATATTCTCAATAAGCAGATAAAAACTACCTAATATAACAAAGGTCTCTGTAAGACTTAGATTATTCAGGCTTTCCATCCAGATTTCTTCCTCAACAACTTATGTGAGAGATCATGAACTAGTTTGGGTCTGTCTTCTCACCTCCCACTGTGATTCTGCTTAGACGTTTCCTTCCAACCAGTAAATCAATCAGTAAATTCAAGTGGTTTGTCCTGAATGTTTCCCATAATAAAAAAAATGCATTTGAAAGCAGCATTTTTTTTAACTTCTCAATTGAAGTGGAAGTTCAGTCCTCAGTCAACAAAACACAAATTTTAATCCAAATAAAGGAATATGTTGACTAGCTGTCAGCAGGGATAGGAATAACAGAAGGGGATGAAGGCCAGCATACTGGAGAAGCTTGCCAAATCTCCCTGCCATTGGTACTCTTTAAACAATGATAAACGTTACTTCAAGCAAAGAAAACACAAACAATCCTTACAATGCTCTCCGTAGAACTATGCACACTATTGCCAAAGCATCCACATTTTTCCAGGAGTTTCTCATGAGCTGTATGAACGATACAAGTCACAGTAGCAGAACAGTAGGTAACCAGCCATGCCTTTGCTTCACCTAGATACAGCCTTAGGGAATTCAGAGCCTTGTATTTCCCTGCTGGCAAAAGCTCTTTGTCTTACTGGCACATTAACTCAGTTCTGGCTTGCTGTGTATTTTAGTCGAGCTGGCAGCGTTCACACAGCCTTGGGATCAATCCATTGCCTCTGATTCAACTGAAGTTACACTAAAATACTTAACATGCCATTACAATGCTTCTGATTTGCTGCTGCCTTTTAGGTAGTCTGAAGGAACTCACCTTGACAGCCAAAAGTTGCACAGAAACCTCTATTTCCCTGCTGGCCTGGAAGCTGCTGGGAGAGCTGGCGTTCTCTGGTGCTGCGCCAAGGCTGTAAGGTGGGGCAGGGTCCAGCACAGCTGTGAGGCTGAGTGCAGGCAGGTGTCCCCATTAGCAGAAAGAAATGCTCCTGAAGGACCTGGAGGTGTCAGGCAGAACCTCTGGCAGCACAGGAGAGCATGGAAACATGACATTGCATGCACAGAGCAATGGTGTACATGACTTTTCTTCAGTGTTTATCTCCTCAAAGGACTTGTCCCACAAAAGCTGTGGGAGCACAGGAGAGATGCTTGCTAACGCTTTCCTAAAAAAATCTCTTTCACCTGGCTTGATCAGGTTTTTTGAAAGGTCTAGTCTGAATTAAACTTCTTCCTGAGAAAATGTGCGATGCTAAATAAATAGAAAGATTTGGAGGTACAGAACAGGGTCTGGGAGTTATGAAGATTATCGAAGTTAAATTGTGATAGGTTGCTACTGATTTTAAAACCACCTTAAGACAGTGCAAGTACACGCTAAAGTCATTAAGTTGAACTTAAGCATATATTTAGAGTTCAAAATATCCTTAAAGGACATTTGAATCTCACAAAAACTTAATAAAAAACAATAATTGGCTAGCATTTTTGTGCCAAGCTCCTGCTCACAGGTAACAGCCATGGCCACTCTATGCCTCTAAATACCTCAGGTTTACCTTTCCTATTTTCTGAAGATCATTTTAAATGATACAACATAATGAAACAGCAAAGTTATGTCAGTTTTCTACATTTTTTTGTTGGTTTTTTTTCTACCCTTTCTGCAGACTCTTTAGAGAACTTGTATCAAAAGTGTAGAAAGCAGCACTCAGCATGGAATACTTGCTGTTGGCTTCTTAATTGTGTCTTATTTTCATTGAAATTCAAGCAAACAGAGCTTTCATTTGATAAGATACTTAACATACAAAATAATACTAAAATGAAGGAGGGGAAATCCTTTGAACCTCAACAGAGAGGTGAGAACTTGACATTATTTTTGTCTTTGGTTTGAAAAAAGTCTCCTTAAAAAGAGAAAGGAACGTCAAAGGGAACTTCAGTCCAATAGGCTTTATTTTTTTTACAGCATAAAAATTAAGTTTTCAAACTCTTTTTGTTCTCATCTGAGTAATACATTACATTTGTTTAAATAACTAAATGTATAAATAATAAACATTTTGTAAATCTTCATCCGAAATTGTGATATTGAAGGAAACTCTTTGAAGTGCAGATAATTGCCCTCATGGTCTCCTCCCCCCGAATCTTCTTCAGATCTTGCAGAACGCTTTGCTGATTCCCAGAGGCACTTTTGGTCCATTGAAGATTCTAGTTAAAGTAAAGAAAGATGTTTAAGTCTTTTAACTGAATTTTTGGGGTAGCACTAAATTAGAAGTGTACATCTTTTGGTTTCCCAGAGTTTTTCTACTCTGTTATTTAAGCTTCAAAGTTTAGTTCACAGAAGAACTATTCATATTTCATATCTCAGCTGAGGATCTCTTTCCCTTTTTTGGTTTTTAGTTCTCAGGAAAGTGGAATAGACAGATGCTATGAGCAGAGTGTGTGTGTCAGTATTGTTTGTGAAAAAAAACCCTAAGGCAAGGCAATCAAGGCTGCCTGTTAGGTTACTGGGCTCCTGCTTTGGAAAGCTCACCTGGAGACAGATAAAAGGTGTTCAGCCCTTTGGAAGGTCAATGGTTTTAAAATATTATGTATTTGGTACCTAAGAAGCATTATGAAAATCTTCCCTTCACAGGGACCTAGGATCTCCTCAGCTACCCATGCGAAATGACCTGTGCTTTCATGCAAATATTAAGCAAGATGAGCTTTATTATTTATTGGATTAGAAATAACTAAGAAGAGAAAGAAAATAATTTTTGTTTTAAAGTGTCAATTTAGAGAGGCTTTTAAAAATAATGTTTATAGGAAATGGCAAATGCATAGCATGTTAGGATTACTGATTAGTTTAAAACAGTGAGTACAATAATCCATTATTTTAATTAGTTTTACAAATTGCTTGCAAAAATAAAAGAGGGTTGTCTGTGGAGAGGTAAATGCTTCCTTATAATTGTTTTGGATTTTGCTCCAACCTTTAATGAAATTATTTTTGTAATGACAAGTACATTCTTTTTATTACTGCATGAAGCAAGTTCACATGAAAGAATGAGGCATCTGGGAACTCAGCAGTTTTGTTTTGACAAATAACCTCATTGACCACGTTGACAAACACCAACTGTACTGGTAAATGCCTGAGCCACAGACATTCGTGTTTCATCCAGCTCTGACTCAAGCCTTCACTGCCTCCCAATTGCCTGTTGCTGCCCCTTTCCTGCCACTCTCCTGGGCACTGGTTTTGTGTGAGCTCTTGAAACAGAACGAGCCAGAGAAGTTCACACTGCGTATTTCAATGGGTCACCTTGGCTGATTTTGCCTGCATCCAATGGCCCAAGCTCTTGTACAAAGTGCAGCAGCAGCGGCAGCAGTGATGCTTCCAGTGCACACAGCTGACCATACACTTCCAGCCTTGGTGGCTGCAGTGTGTCATGAGAGAGAAAGTCATTCCCACCCTCCCTTCCCCTTTCCAGCAACATTTAGATACCATTCACAGTGCCTGCTTCCCAAGGCAGAAATTCTCAGAACTGGAGACTGTGCAACCCTTTTGCAAAGCAGTTGTGATTTGCTTCCTTCTCTTTATTTCCATCAAGTGCATTCAATGTGAAGACAGCACTGAGTCAAATGCTGTCCTGATGATTCCTTTAGGCATTTGGTAGTGGTTACCACAGGGCGACAGCCCTACTGAGAGCTGGGTATAAGAGCAGGTTGCCTCATGCCTTCCCACAGGTTGTGTGTGTGTGTGTGTGTGTGTGTGTGTGTGCTGTGCAACCCACAGCCACGTCATCAGGAGAGCAGGCAGGATCTTTCAGATGGGGACACCACGGTCCAGGTAGCAGAGAGGGAGGAGCCCAGGGTGAAAGAAGTTTCTGCATCACCTGTAGAAGGAAAGAGGTGAATAGTGAAAGGGTCAGTCAAGGCGGGAAGTGGAAGCAGCAGTGAGGGTGCACCAGTATTTTGGTCAAAGATGGGATGCTCCACTTCTGAGAAAACATAACTTAGAGCATGCTACCACATCACATGCATTGATGGAGCACCACACAGCACTTACACTTCCTTGGATCCTTTGATCCACCAAGCAGACTTACACAATGTCTGGGGTAAGAAAGGAAGACAGAGATTGTTGCATTGTGTAAGTCTGTGCTCTCCAGAATTGGTACACCACTTGTTTTCCTGCTCTGAGGCTGCAGGCACCAGAGGCATCACCCTTATAAACCAGAATGCCTTCACACGTGTCTTGCAAGATGTGAGAAAGGAGGCAGAACATGTGAAAGTAAATGACAGAGGACAGTCAGTCCCCTAGACTCACTTTTTGTAAAAATATGGGCTTCATTTTGAAAGAGTCCATGAACAAGGAACATTTTGCTCTGAAAATAAACAGTCTCAAATTGCCTTGTGCTGTGCCAAATGGTCTTGCAACTAACATTGGTCGTAATGCAAATTCACTGAAATCATCATGAAGTTTTCAATAGCTGATTTGCAATAAACCAAATGTCAAAGTCTTTCTTACATTAAAGTCTTCTGATAGTCACTTGTACATTCACATAAGCACCAAATGAAAACCAGCTATTCCGTGGGCTTTCCCAGTTCAAATGCGGTGTTGTAAGTTTAGGGTTTGGTTTTATTCTTTTGAAATTTCTTCTGAAAAATCACTAATTTTCATCAGTAAGTAATCCTCTCATATCAAAGAAAATGTGGGTTGGTGTATAAATGTCACCCTGCATGCTTCAGAAGCCCCTGAGTTTTGGTGTCTGAGGGAGAGAAAACTGCTGTCTGTGGGATGGGGAGTAGGTATGATACTGGAGGAAGGACACGGCTAATATGGCTATGGAGAAATGGGTAGGGAAATAACATGTACATGAGAGAGAAATCTGTTTAATGTTGGTCCTCTTGATTTTGTCCTGTGTTAAGTCTTTGGAGCACTGACTCTTTCCTGTGCTGTTTAGTGCAAGGTCAATGGTTACTAAAGCACAGTGTCTATCATTTTCCAGCAAATCCCCCATTCTCACCTCAGTCACTGCCCTCTGATCTATGCTCTCCTCTAACCTCCTGCCCACCTTGTTTGTCCAGGTCATGTTTTAATGCCTGTAGGTGATTCCTGCTCTTCACAGATGGCATGAAGACTACATTTTTTCATTTCTATTCTTGCTTATTCATGTTTGTTCTGACAATGCTTCAGAACAAACAGTAATAGTACAGTTCATTAAAAGTCTTAAAAACAAAGCATGTCAGAAATTAAATCAATGCAAATAGTCTTTCTGTGGGAATAACTACTCACCTCAAAGCAATTTTCAACCTTTTTTTATATTTATTGATTTTTTTCCTTCCACCATTACTTTGCCCTGTCATAATGTCCTGTGTTCTTGTACTGTGTTTTGACCTAATTTAAGACACAATTCTGGGAGTCTGAATAGAGACGTTAAGGTGTGGTACCAGAGAGTAGAGCTTATTCCTGACTACTTATTGCAATGTGTTATTGGGTGCACCACATGAAAATAAATCTTACTTTCCTGCTTACAAACTGTGTTGGTATCAAGTGTTTGTGATACTGCAATTACTCCAGTGCAGTGTAATTTCTCTTATATTCCAGGATCTACAGCATCAAGAGGCAAGGATCTATCTCTTGTTACTGGATAGTAAAATATCATGCTCATGGTGGGTAGGTATAAATTGTAGATGAAGACACTTCCATTAATTTTTTCCCCACACTAACTAGGACTGGACTGGACTTACACTCGTGTGTGTTTCTCCTCTGGTCTCCTTATGGTGGCAGAACCACTAATCATTTTGGTTCACAAACTTTAACAAGAAGCAAGGAGATATTTGGAAACATAAGTGCCTCCCTAAGCATATGTAGCTAATTATTACTCTGAAACAGATTTCACAGAGCACCCGTGATATGTGGTACCACAAATGCTTCACTGAGACAGCCTCAGAAGCCTTTGCATTGACAAAACTTTGAGCTGAAGTTGGATTCACAGGAATGGAAGAGCAGTAAGTAAACAAGAGGTTGAGCTCAGTGACTACAAATAGACAACCCTTGTGAAAGGCTGGAGGGAGAATATAGTTCTTCTTTCCCATGTGAAGGAATAATCTGAAAGCAGCTTGTAGCCTTTAGAGATCATCAAATGTACAGACAGTAACCAGAAGGAAACTGGAATTTGCTGGTTAATATTACACAGACCTACTAATTTCCATTTGAAGAAGCTCCAGAAGAGCTCTGATGGCAACTACTGTCTGTCCTAAAGCATTTAGTAATGGAGGGACACGTCAGTTCCAAACAGTTCCTGACTCAGTACTCCCTGAGAATGAAGAAATGAAACACTGTCTGTAAGAATGTGTAGTTCCTGTTGCTTCATTTACACACTGCTCAGGTCTCAAACCTATTAACACAGCTCCAGGAAATCTTGAATTTCAAATGTCTGTCTGCATTGAGCTTTGCACTTGACTAATCAAGTCAAACATTGTCTGCTAATCAGATTTACAGGTGTGAACCTGTCAGCATGTGGGGATAGGCCACGTAAACATGCAAAGAGATTCAGATAGCTGCCCAGCAATATGTGAAATTACAACCGAGAGACCAAGAGAGCTGAGTATTGGATTCCTCGGCTTCAAGCACACTGATATAGGGATTGAGTGAATTACCCATATTTTCTTCCACACAGCAACTGCTATTTTAAAAATTCTGTTCCTTGGGGAAAAAAAAATCTTCAAATAATCCATATTCTTGGATAATCTGTACTTCCAAGCAAAATGCCCAAAATGAGAGGCCAAAGGAGGAGGATGACATGTGGGATCAAAAATTGAGATTCTAGTAAAGAAGAGGCACTTAGGGATAAAATTCCTCTTGTACTGTTTGCACACAGATATATTGCCTACACAGATTCTGACTAGTGTCCAGTATTGTTTAATTTGTTCATCAAGGTCTTGGGTGAAGGGACAGAGCATCTCCTCCCTGGGAGGGGTAGCCAGTACCCCAGAGCACTTTGTGGCCGTTCAGAAGTGTCTCAGTTCAGCAAAGGCCAAAGCAGGGTCCTTCCCCTGGGGAAGGATAACCCTAGGCACCAGCACAGGCTGGGGGTGACCTGCTGGGAATCTGGTGGGCACAAACCTGTCCATGAGCCAGCAGTGTGTCCTGGTGTCCAAGAAGGCCAATGGCATCCTGGAGTGCATTAAGAAAAGCATTGCCAGCAAGTTGAGGCTGGTGGTTGATTGTGCCCCTCTGCTCAGCCCTGGTGAGGCCTCATCTAGAGCACTGTGTCCAGTTCTGGGCTCCCTGGTTCATAAAAGAAAAAGAGCTCCTAGAGATTGTCCAGTGGAGGGCTGCAGGGATGATCAGGAGTCTGGCACATCTCTCTTCATAGGAAAGACTGAGGGAGCTGGGCCTGTTTAGCTCAGAGAAGAGATAGATGAGAAGGGATCTTATCAATGCACACAAATATCTGAAGAGTGGATGTCAGGAAGATGCAGCCAGGCTCTTTCCAGTAGAGCCTAGGGACAGAACAAGGTCAAGAGGCACAAACAATATGTGATTGCAACAGTGTTTTTCATATGATTGCAAAGCTACTATAAAATTTTTGAAAGGAAATCAAAGCATATTTACCTTAAAATACTTACAAAGTCATTTTTAAATGGTAGTAGTACTTTAAATCATAGTAATCCAATTAAGACTCCATCTAAAGTTGCCTTTGACCATACTGTACAATTAAACATGCATGTTTTAAAGTGGACATTTTTAAATGTCTTGTAAGGACAATGTTGCTTTCCTGCCCCACATGTTAGTGCTTTAGGATGCTGAACTAAGAGAAGTAACAGACAAGTAATTTAATCTGTAATATTCCTAAAAGCACCCCCATCTGTAAACAAGATTATTAGATACGGTTCTGGGTAAAATGCATTTCTAGAATATGTTCCTGGGATTTAGTTAGGTGGACAAACCCTACAGATTATATAGGATAAGAGACACATCCTCCAAATTTATTGAAGCTGCAAAGGGTTTGAGTCTTCTATGCCTTTGTAAAATAGCATGGCCTGAAGTCCAGCATGGTTTACTTTATTTTTTCATTCACTATGAAGTTGCTTTTCCTGCGGTAAAAAGGAATTCTTCCTCTTAGAACTGATGGCAGCATATAAATAGTGAATTCTTCCAGCATAGGCTGTCAACAGTCCAGAAAGCCAACTACATATACTGCCCACCAGCACAGAGATCAAGGGGTAGAGATGGATGTGGGTCATAATATTCCTTTTGCATTCCCTCTTCATGTCTAGTTTATTGCTGGCAGAGACTGCAGGAGAACGTTTGCACAAGATCGCCAGGAAAGTTATTCTACTGCAAACTATGAAACCTGAACATTACTATAGTTATTACTATGACTATTACTCAGTTTAAACAGAGCCCATGCTTTGCTGTGTGACAACGTTTTATGGTGCTTTTTTATACACACAACTGAGCCTGCTGAGATCTGAGACATTTCAGTATCTCCTCCAGGAAAATTATAGATTGCAAGTTTAATTGAGAAAGACTGACTATAAAGTGATCCCAAGAATTATTATTGCTAATTGTATTTCTCCCTTAGTAATTAACAAACTCAGAAGTATTTTATACATTAAGTGTTTGCTCCCAGCTCCAATGAAAAATATTATATGCTTTCTATGGACAAGAATGAATATTCTATTTAAAGGCAATAACAGTTTGGTACCATGGTTAGTATTATTTGTTGTATCATTAATTTATAGAACTTCATAATGTTTGAGGAAATCTGAGAAAAATGGAGGTTGAGATTTCTCAATTTCTATTTCTTCATAGCACTGGAAAAGGTAGGAATTAAGCAAACCTTATTTCTTCCCCATATGTAAATCATACAGAGTGCAGATTCACCGGTCTTTCCAGTTTCAGACATAATTGAGGAGATCCATACAAATCTGTGGGTAATGTTGAGTTCTAATTTTAAAGCAAATATATTCTTGTCTAATACAGAAATGGAGTGACTCTTTTTGAATATTTGTGACAAATCATGCCCTGTCTTCTAGGTTGTGCATATCTATTAATTTAGAAATGTTACAGAAGTGGCAAGTAAGGACTTGCTTTGACATGTGATGGCCAAGGAATTCCCACTAAAATATCTTAGCAATCAGACATGGCTAATTAATGATCAATAATGAATATGAAAACTTCTAAAATAATGTTTTTGGAGAAGTGTAACTTGATCGCATTAACTGTAATTACAGATGGCTAAAATTCTTTGAGGGCTAATTTCCGTATAATGCCCTTTTTTTGTGTGGATTTTTTGGTTGATTGGTTGGCTGGCTGGCTAGTTGGTTGTCTGTTTGGTTTTATGGGTTTTATTTTTTTGTTTTCCTTTGTTTGTTGGTTGGTTAGGGTTTTCCTGTTTATTCTCAGTAATGAAATTCTCTTGTACATTTTTTTGCAGTAATCCATTCACATTTCTTTTTCTGAAAAGATAATTTAGTAGATACAAATTCCCCAGCAGCTCCAGTTTTCTCTTGAGGCTGTGAAGATGAAGGCACAGTCATTTCCAGAATGAGTATTGCCAGTCTCAAAAAGTATTTTCTTCTTTTTTGGCAGGGGATACAGAAAAGAAGACACATAAAATATATTAAAGGAGAATATAAAATTCAGAGTATCTGTTACCTGAGCTAATAAAATACACTGAATGACTGTCCTTGCTTCACTAGTTTACAGCAAAGAGCTGAATCTGTGAGTTTTAACTGCACAAACTGAAAATGCTAAGCCAACTGAAATCCCATGTGACTTGGACCTTGGCTGGAATCATGTGTCATTACCGAGAATTTCCTCACTGGTTTTACTATTTTTAATGGTTTCTTTTCAGTCTGTGGCTTTTGGCATCAGAAAGGCAGCTTTCTTTGTAAAAGTAACCTTTTTCATCTTAAAATTGCTGACAGAACATGAGAACAGAATCCACACTTTACTAAAATACTTATCCCAGATTATTCAGGGTTTTTTTAACCTTATAATCTGTAATGAGGTTTCACAGTTTCTTGGAACCCAGCCCAGTACTTCTGGATGTTATTGTGGTTGTTGTTTGCTCTTCTGCTTTGCTTTTTTGTTTGTTTGTGTTTGTTTGCTGTTTGATAGTTCAATTGAGTGGAAATAATCTTGTTAATTTAGTTAATTTAACCGAATGGGTCAAGCAGCAAAAGAGCAGAATAAGTACTTACTGTTTTATTTAAGAATTTTTCTAACTATTGATAAATCTGGTATCAGCACACATTTACAATTTAGCTTGAGCAGTGTTATTTACTGAGAGTGTCTCCATGTCTGCAAGGATCTCTCATGTCTTTACAAAAAGTAAGAGGTGGAGAGGCCTGAGAGTAAGAAAAAATCTTTCATGGATCTAGAGTGTGGAGCATGTGATTGCAATGGGAAGCATGGAGGTGCACATCACACGTGGATGTGCACATTATCCTTGGGGATGCTCAGCTGGTGGCCATCCCCTATGCTGGGCAGTTAACTCTGATTTAGCCGTTCCTCACATCAGCCACTCTGACTCCTGTGACACAAAGATGGCATTGTGCTACCCACACCTAACTAGCAGAGTAAGAAAGATGGAAAAAAAATTACAAGAGCAAGAGAAGTTAGGGAATGACTTCCAGATGAGGAACAGCTACACTAGCATGGTTCTTTCTGGGGAAGCAGTGACCAACGTTGTTTACAATCCGAATCTATGAGATACATGGGGAAGTGAAAGAAGAATTATTGCTTTTTTCAACCCAAGAAATAGGTGTTGCCTAGGTTGGAACTAGGAAATGGCTGGTTGAGAGCAGCAAGAAGAAATGCTTTTTAAGGAAATGTTGTAATTTGGATCTCCTCAAGTAGAAGTCAGAAGTTTATATGAGTTCCAAAAGCAATTAGCTAGGTATGTTCATGAGAAAGTTGTGAAACCTCTGGCTTTAAAAGTATCTGTGTTCTTATATTGCGCTCCAGGCATCTGCTGTTAAGAGACAGCATTCCATGCTAGACAGATTTCAGCTATTCTCTCAGTGCTGCTCCTCCCAAGGTGCAATTCTAGACTGTAGTTCAGGTCTGTGATTGCAGTATGATGGCAACTACAACCTCACAGCATTTGACATAGGCTGAGGAGCCCATCAGGGGTCCTGCATAGTATTTGGCAGCTGAAAGCTCTTATCTGCAGGGGTTGCAGTTAAGCCTCTGAATTGCAGTGTGCCCCAGTGAATTCAACAGGCAGGATGAGGCAGACATAGCCAAGGAGAGCAAGGCTGTCCTGCTCCTCTGCCAGAAGCTGCAGCTCCTGCAGCAGGGGCAGCACAATAGCAGGACTGGCTGCACCTCAGTTCACATGTTACCTCTGCAGCACAGACCTCCAGTAACAAAGCTGAGAGGAGCTGAAGCAGCTGTGTGCATCATGTTCTGTGGCAATCCATGGTGGAGAGATGAATCCAGGCAATGTTGGGTATAACATCCCAGATTGCTGCAGCTAGGTTTGTCAGATTTCATCTGTCAGCTCCCTTAAATGCATGACCTTGGAAGAGCACTTGTTATAGAAAAATATTATTACTGATGCAGGGTTTCTCTGTTGTTTCTGCTGTGGCATAGAAAGTTTTCATTGCTCCAAGAAGGGAGATAAGTCTTCAGATTGTGCAGTCTCATTTTTGTTGTTTCTCATAGGATTCTGACCTACCTATAAGTAACATAGTGCTTTGTTTTGTGCATTCCTATCCTCCACAGGGAAGAATGTGGAATGTTTCTTTTTTAAATGGAGTGTTTTTAAACTACCCCGTGACCCACTTGTCCTTACAGATCAGCCATGATACCACACAATATCTGGGAGCAGGTTATTAATGACTAGACTGTACTGTAAGTAGCAGGTATGCTTTCAGTTCTCTTGCACATCACCAGTTTTCATCTGATTCTTGTGAGAGTCTATAATGTAAAAATTCACTTGGTTGATTTTTAACCTCATGAGCTGATATCTCATTTGAGAGATAAACAGTGCCAGAGCCTCACTACAGAAACTACTGTGTATCTTTCTCTCCAGAATGATATCAGTTTGTTGTGAGACAGATTTCTGAAGAGTCTCAAAGTTAATAAACCTTTAAAACACATTTCAGTAGCCCTATTACAGGCTCAGCATCTGTGAGAAGACAGGTTATTAATGGAAGACTTACCTGGCTGAGCACCAAAACATTGGTAGGTGTGTATAATGCAAACAGAGAATGCTTTGTGTATTTTTTTTCCCCAGAAAGGTAGTAATTGCTCAGCTGATTAAATTTGTGATTCCTAAACTGTTCTATAGGTGGGTGACAGGGTAGCTCTAGTCATGTCTGCACAAATCCAAACATCATTATTTCCTGAACTGTCAGTCTCCCCGCTTCAGACCCCAACCCATCAGTTGAGAGCAACTCCTTCAATCCCATCTCCCTATATCCCAAGTGAGTATAATAGTAACCTGCCCACAGGATACTCAGTTGATCCATACAAATGTGTTATTACCTGCTCAGTATTTTTTTTTTTGTTGTAAAAGAGATGACATTAAGTTTACGGTGCTCGGTGATAATTTGTGCAATTAATTAAATCTGCAGTGGGTTGTGCTGCTTTTTTAAGTGTTTAATCAGTCACACAAATGCTACCTCCATTCATGAAAGCAAATGCTAAAATAAATAGCTTCTGATAATTTATGCCTTAAAATAATAAAAAGCCCAAGGAAGTTAAGTGTCAACCTAATGTTAACTTTGAATATAAAACAGTTTGCTGAAACCAGGAAGCAATTAAAACATACTGTTTTATAGAGTCCTTTATAGCAAGATAGTTTTTATAGGTCTGTGTCTGCTGGGGTTATTTTGGAGGGTGAGCCACAGTTCAGTTTTGCCCAGGAAATAACAAATGGGATTCAGAACACATCAAAAATGCAGCTGTTTTCAGTAAGTAGGTGTGTGGTGGTGGTTTTCTTATGGGGAGGAGGAAGTAAATAAATCCAGCATGCAAAGCTTTCCTCTACTAATTCTTAAAGGAAAAAATTGCTCTCCATTCAGGGTGTCCAATGTACTCCAGTATATGCATATTTTTCATGGATACCAGCTCAACCACATGTGCTTCTTGCACAGAGGTTCTCCTGTCCTTGTCACCTGAGGCTTAAGAGATGCGCCTTTCTTTACTACAAAAAAATTAAATAATTGGCCACTCTGCTTCTCAAGAGATACAAAAGAATAATGATAAATCTGATTATGCTAATAAATATGAAAATCACACAGAAGCAGCAGGCAAGGTATAATTCCTTTTTATTTTCCCCCTTTACCATGCATGTCTTATCCACATAGCGAGCCAGTGTTTTCTATGAATTTAGACTTTGAGTGTATGCTTTGCTTGATGGGACCCCTGCAGGAACAAAAGGGAATTGAAATTAAATCATACCTGATATTTTTCCTGAATATGATATTGTTGTGTTGGAAAACGTTAAGAAGGCTGCTGTCAAGTAAGCCTGTGATCTTCGGGCCATTGCAATTCTAGCCAGGGCTACCAAACACTCCTAAATCTGGCTAAAGAGAAGGCTTAATTAAGTCCCTTCATACAAATGAACCAGCTAGAAAGATGAGTTCCCTTCACTAGCAAAAGGCTTCATGTAAGGGAATGATTAGAAATCCAAGTTCACCAACTACAGGTAGAGATATAAGGTGCTTGTTTGGCTTTAATAGTGAACAGAAGAAAGGAAAAGACCCTAGGGCACAGAACAGACCAGGAAGGCAACCTTGGCAATTGTGAATGTGAATGTTACCTAGGTTTGTTCTGTGTTTGGAGATACAGGATTGCTGTGTTTTCAGTCACTCAGTGAAACTGCATCAGAGCACAGACCTGATTGCATCATTCCTTTCTCCTTTTAACAAAAGTGCTTTTTGGTTTCCTTTCATTGCCAGCACTAACATGTCCCTTGGGCTAAAGAGCATATGCAAATAGCAGAGCTTACCTATGAATTTTTATACAATGAAAGAGAGTATCTGAATAATTTGTGTTATAATTAATTAGAAATAAGTCTGCCACTAGCAATTAGTCACTCAACACAAGATTTTTGGGGAACCCCTAATAGTCTTGACACAAAGTATTATAGGCTTTCAACACTTTCCAGGCAATTAAAGTTTACTGAGTACCGCAAGTATTGCTCATATCTGAGACCCTTAGCAGAGAAAATATAGAAGAAAAAATGTCTTATTTGTTGGTGTACACTTTTGAACTTTCCTCCTGCAGAAGCCATCACATCATATCCATCCGTGCCCTAGCTTTTCTGTGGGACTGAGACACCTGCCCTAACATTCAGAATGCCTTTTACAAAGTAGTCATCAGCCACTTCTCTTCATGGGATGTGGATAACAGTCCTGACTAACAAAGACTGGTCACTGCCCCCATTTGCTTTTTGTTGACTTTTCTCTCGTGTATGTGGTGTCAAAAGCTTCTGGTTTTCTTCGTGGAGGTAGCCCTACTGTGTACATTGTTTTGAAAAAAAAATCAAATAGGGTGACCAGAAAGGAAAAATATGATGCATTAGTCCATTTGAAAATGTCTTTTGAAAAGAAAGTAATTCTTCTTGAGCTTTCCTGTATAGAAAAACTTAAAAAGATGAAACCCCAAAACTGGAAGAGCAAAATTACACCCTGATTTCCTCCTCAGCAACAGCCTAAATAAGGAATAAAAAAAATAACTTTTAAAAAATATTTTCTTAAAAAAATACCACACTCTCATTTAATTCTATGTCACTGATAAAGATCCCATTTTATCAGCTGTATGTACTGCTGGGCTTGATTCTTTCTTACTACGTTGATTGGGAATTATTTTATATTTTTAGTTTAAAAGTTCTTTATTGAGCAATGTAGCACTGTGCTATTAGATATTGCTGCTTACTTTTGTTCCATTAAATCAGCAAGATACCTCATTTCTCTGTTATGCCACCATCTCTTCCTACATTCTTTCTTACCCAGGCCTCCAAAGAATGGGGTCATGTATGAGCCTTAGTCAAGGCTGCTGTGAGCATCTTTAGAGACATTCAGATGAAATTAGTAACAGCAGAGCAAAATATGTAGTAAACTTAACTGAGCAACTGAACCTGCTTCCTACATTTATTCTCAATCATCCAATTGTTATAGAACAGGATACATAAAAACCTCTATATAGTAAACATTCTTTTCCATTACTTTGTTTCACACTTGAGGTAACTAGATCTAACTTAAACCATTTTATGATGACACACATTTTCACTTCAGTTCCCAGACTGAAGCACAGGCTCCATGCATTATTGCCGTGACTTCTTTTTAAAGTAATTTCAATTTCAAAATTCCACACATCCATTATTTAGAATTATAAGCATGGAAATACGTCAATTTCAGTCTCTTGACTTTCTGGAATACACTTTTTGCAGTGCATTCAGATAAGTTAAAGCAGAATCCAAATGTGTGGTTTTAACCAGCCAGCCCTATGCTATCCCAAATAAATTCCCCAAGCAGCAATCAGTGAGGTGGTCAAAACTTGTCAGAAAGCTTGTTCCTTCTCATTTCCATAATTCAAAATCCATGCTAACCTAATATTACCAAGATAACAATGCCAACTAAATCTTGCTAACTGAATTGTAAATGAAAGGGGTGCTGCTACTGTCCAGCTTGCTCCCCTGGACTAACTCACTTTAGCCCGCAGCACCAGGAGGGCAAAGGACAATAAGAGTGAACCGGAGTTTGTTTGCCATAAATCAGCACAGGTCACGAAGGCTGAATGGATGTCAGCATAACCTGGCATCCCCATTAGCACCCTCCAATTTTCCATCAAAAAATTCTCTCTCCCAAATAAGAATGAAGGACAAAAATCAAGGCAATATGAAAATTCAGGGCAACTGGAAGGATAAGAAAGAGTATTAGAAAGTAAAGGACTATAATGGAAAAGTCCAAGTATACAGATTAAAGCAGGTGAGGTAGAAAATTCCTTTCTAACAACAGTGTAAAGTATTAACAGCTAGTTAGGTAAAGCCAAGTAAAGTTTTTCTACTATTAAATATAAGGATTAGTTCTTAATATCATAATTTTTACGCTTCTAGGTGGACAGAAGGCATTTTTCAAACTAGAAGGAAAGGTATGACCTTTTACAGCCTACTGGCGTAACATTGCTAAGGACTGGCTTGTCCTAAGAATGTGTCCCATCGATTTTAATGCTGCTACTAAGATGAACAGGTTTATATAAATGAAAGCAAGTTCACATATCTGGGTCTTAAATAAGAAAAGAGACAAAAATTGAGGCAAGTTAATGAGCATTATGAAATATTTCAGGTTCATATTTTTTGCCTAATCTCATATTGTAATAGTAAGAAAGGAATCATCTGCTCTGCTAGAAATTTCAAACATCATTTTCTTAAAGCTACAAATAGGCTATTTAGATTAAAGGCTTTTCATACGAGCCAGAAGAATCAATGATTCATTCATCTCAAGAATTTTGGAAAATATTTGTTTACTTCTTGCATTTTCTATCCCAACTTTTCTTTAAATTGTCATTTTGTTTTCGTTACCAGCCTAGATAAATGTCCTGGGGTGACTTTATGATGC
>VWYI01017663.1:6443-36908 GCA_013399455.1 Anthoscopus minutus | reverse complement strand
GATACAGTCCAGATAAACAGCTCTGGTCATGGAGTGCATGTATGTCAAATCTACTGAGTTATTTCCATTATTTGGGAGTCTGGCCCATAAAATCCAAAAGCATCCAGCATCATATCTGTTCACCTTGCCAGTTCCTGAGACTAAGCTGTAAAAGTGAAGAATGGCAACAGCCTATAGTAAGGAGGATAAAGGATCACCAGTATATGTGCAGGCAAAGAAGAAAGCAGTAACACTTGTGGAAATTATAGATAAATGAAATCCAATCTCTATTCATATTTGACAGTTCCTCTATAAACCAGTATACATTGCTTGCAAAAGCATGGTGACATGCTAATTGCATTTCCTATGAGCCTTATTCAGTCTACACCACTGATGAGCTCCATAGAGCTAATTTGTTGAGAGGGCTCATTCTAGTGGGGATATATTTCCCAAAACAATTTTTATGGATGGAAGTCAGTAATAATATTTAAAGCAAATAGACTTTATCCTTATTCAATGGATATGCTCATGTGGAATCTTCACAGTAGACTCACAGGTTTGGAAATCAAATTACCTCCAGGGTAATGGGAAATTTTAATAGGAAAAAATCCAGCATTCCATAAACTGGTAAGGTGTGGTGGGAGAGTGGGAGAGAAAGCTCCTCTGTAAAGTCTCTTGCTGCCTGGCTTTTCATGTTAATGTTGGCACTGCAGTAGTACTACGTTACAAGGTGGAACACAGGCATCTATATCCCATTTGTAGCATATTCTCTGTCAGGCATATCCTGACCTAAGCAAAGGAAGTAGTTTCACTGGCAGTCTGAAATTTCCCCAGTAACATAATTTGAGTATGTCTCTGGCTTATATTTGCATTCCAGAATGAGGAATGTTTTTTCTTCAGTGAAGCCAAAGCTATTTCAGTCTCTCCATTCCTCTTCCTAGTTAGTAGGTGCTGTGGCTGAAGAAAGCAGGGACTAGTGTTTCAAAGCCTGCTATTGAAGGGAGGAAGGAAGGAAGGAGACAGTGTAGCTGTGTTGCACACAGCAGTTTTGAGGATGTGATGCTGATTAACACCGGCTGAGAATCTGGCATCCAACGCATTTGGAAAGAAAATATACAATGGCATTAAAAATGACCAGATTTATTCTTCGCTATATCGATAACCTTGGTGCTTAGTGCCACTCCAGTGGACTAGGAAAGGACAGTTCATTTTAACACTTTACAGCTTCTTCAAGAAAAAAAGAACTCAGAAAATAAGCAGCCAAAACCCAAACAAAGCAGCTGAATTTCAGGGCTTCGATGTCTTTTAGTGATGCATTTATGGAAAACATTTATTTTTTTTTTACTGGTCATGGAAAGTGAATCATATGTTTGATGATATATGTTCTGCTACTGTTGTCTCCTCTTCATTTTTTGGCTTCATATTATTTAATTTCTGCTGGGTGTTATTTCTAAAGAGAATAGAATTAACTGATATCCAGGTCTTTTACCAGTGTATTTTGATTACCAGTAGTTTTCTACAAGCCTTTTAAATTTACCTGCTAAACTATTGTCAGTTCCCTGCCCCATCCTGGATGCATGCACATATACAAATATGTATATCTGTGTATATACATAAATGTGTATATGTATGAAAATTCTTTGGCACTGGTTAAGGGTGAGACCAGTAGGGTTGTTTACAGAAGGTATTCTAGTCCTTTATGTGGTTTAATGGGGAATGTTTTCATTTGTGGAAGATGGAAGTGATGGAAAGTTACATTTTCTTTAAACATCTAGAATTTAGTAGAAATACAGTCCTCCCTAGTAGCTTCTGTAGAGTCATCAAAAACCTAGAGTGTTTTGTTCTCTTTAGGCCAGCCATAGGGATTTTCTGTGTGGAATGAGCATGACTACCTGGTGATTTTCTCAACAGTTTTCAAGATGAGTTATGACTAGAAAAGCCCTTTGGATCTCCAGAAGCCCATACAGATAGAATTCCTCATCTGACTTCTCTTCTGCCCTAGATTTCAGATAATTTGGAGAACTATCATGATTTTCATCCCTTGCTAACAGAGAGCTAATTAGGTATTTTTGTAATCGCTTACTCACTCTTGTCATACTGAGTGGTTCACCAGCTTTAGAGCAGTAGAATGAATTAGGAAAATGCCATTATCTTTTACTTTGTAAATGAGGAATCAAGGTAGTGAGAAGTAAAAAGCTTAAAAAACTTCATCAAGATCTATAGGATGTTGAGATAATTTTGAATGCAGGACATTGTGACAGACTTCCAAGATTTCTAACTGCAATGGGGTAGCAAAGGCATATAATAAAATGTTTTCCATATATATGGGAATCCTAAACTCTTATGTCAATGGAGCACTGACTGAAATAGGAAAGTCCCAGACATGTGTGCAGTTGTTTTCCAATGCCTTGTGAATGATTTTGTTGTGAAAACAAAATTCTGCATATGACAGTCTAATGTTCTACTTTATCCCATGTTAGGGAGATGGAACAGGATGTTATTTTAACTGTCTTTTTTATCAAAGCTAAGGTAATAACTTAGCTGCAGTTGGGAGGAGGAAGGGACACAAGGAGAACATGCCCTGCTCTTGTACTCATGGTTTCCTCTCTTTTTTTTTTCAGTGAGTATGTTTTTGAACACATTAACCCCCAAGTTCTATGTTGCCCTGACAGGCACATCCTCATTAATCTCGGGACTTATTTTGGTAAGTACTACATCTATTAATATCACTTTAGAATTTGATTTTGATATCCAGAATTGTATTTTGGCCTTCATGCAGATTAATAGGTACCTTTTTTCTACTGTAAACTTACAGTTCTGCAGCACATAAAATTTGTCTTTATTTGTATGTCTCTTTCTTTGGGAATGAAAAAGATTAAAAAAAAAGGTGTTTCAGTGCTATATCTTTGAAAAAAAAAGTCTTGAAGAACAGTATGACTCACTAACAACCCTACAGTAGTTCTTAAAGAGACTTTGCACACTAAGTGCTTTCTTTGACAAGTACTACAGAAATGAAAAAGGCCAACAAAAGGAAGAGGAGGAAAGGTACCAACTATCTCAGCCCTTTCAGAAGGATACAGCAGGACTTATTAGGGAAACACCAGTTCTGGTGCCAGGATTCCAAGGGATAATTATTTCAGATCTTCGCTTCTAGAATCTTTCCCAGTGCATATCTGCCTATTTGCTTAAATGTGTGTATTTTTAAACCATTTAAAAAACCCTCCTCCCATATGTAAGTCTTGAGGGCTTCTTTATGCAAATTCATGCAGTGGAATGAATCATAGTACCATCACAATGCAGGAGTCCTAAGCAGAGCATTTGCTCTGAATCTTCATAGAAACAAATGGAGATTAAAAATATAAGAATTAACAGGATGTACACATATATTGTGTGTGGCCTGTTCTTGTTTCCTCACTGCTGAGAGCTGGCTTACTGCTTACACAAATGAATAGTATAGGATAACACAGAATAGAACAGAATGGTCATCTAGTCCAGCTGCCTGATGACTTCAGGGCTGACCAAAAGTTAAAACATTTTATTGAGGGCTTTCTGCAAATGCCTCTTAAGCACTGACAGGTTTGGGGCATCCACCACCTCTCAAGGAATCCTGTATTTGATCAGTTTCTCAGTAAGATATTTACTAATGTCCAGTCTGATCCTCCCCTGTCACACCTTTGAACCATTCCCATGTCACCTGTCTCTAGATATCTGGAAGAGGAGATCACCCCCTCCTTCTCCACTTCCTCTCCTCAGGGAATGGTTGCCTTTGTGTTAGTTTTGTTCGTTCAAGTTGCACGCTTTTAAAATCTGCTGGATACAAGCTATAGACCCTCCCACACTGCACCAAGCCAGGCATGTTACTGGGGGATCAATGAGACCAAATGCAAGCTATTGTAGTGATAAGTGGAAAGAAGAGAGAGAGAAACATGGCTAGAGGCTGGTTTGCATCACCTCAGATCTACTAATCTCAAAGAAACCTGAAACAATCAGTTTGGTTAGGGGAATCCACACTCCTCACTTCCACATTGCCTGTAGCTGATGTAGATAAACTAATGGTATCCTTGACTACTTAATGCCTGTGAGACTCTCATCACTTAGATGATTTCAGGTATAAAGCAGCAGGTGCAGTGCTGCTGTGCCTTGCTCTGAGTTTCCTCATAGCACAAGGCAATTACCTAATGTCTGCACCTTGGGCATTCATCAGTCTTGTATGGGTTGAGCCCCAAAGCACACCACGGAGCTCCAGAGGTATCAACAGAACTTTCAGAACATGAGCAGGAGCCAGACCTGTAAGACTTGGATTCAGTTCAGCAGAACTCACTCAAATGCATAGGAGGAAAACAATGTTACATTCAGCACTGTCACTCAGAAAGAAGAAAATGCTGGCTCCCACCACCAAGATGAGAAGGACTGAGAGAAATAACATGGTTTTTGCAGAGACAATTCTGTATTTGTTGCTAGAGGGTGAAGACAGCAGGAGGAGGTGGCAAGACAAAGACAGTTTATTTTTTTCCCTATTGAATTACATTACAGAATCAAACAGGAATAAAAACTTTGAAGAGTGACTAATTTATGTGGAACTAAATTCATTATTATGAGTCTAGGTAAATTTTATACTGTAGTCATGAAGGCAATTTCTGACAAATGAGCTCAGCAGGCAACTTGTGAGCAAAAAATTTCTAAGTGCTGTATTTTGATGGGAAGTACAAGAAAGAAGTGGCAAGAAGTACTCAAGACTATGATATGGAGAAGGGGCAAAAGGACACCAGTAGAAGAAATCAGATTCAGCTTTAATCAAAAGAACTCCCTTAGTATTGCATGAAAAAGTCCATTATGAACAAGTTGAAGAAACACTGAGGTGATGGAGGTGTAGACACAGAAATCAGACTGAAAGCCTTTTTTTGTTTTTTAGCTTCACTGCTGCTATCAGTTGTTTGCTTTTCATATGACACCTTCCTAAATGTGAAAAATGTATATAGGTAACAGACAAGTAACAGTCAGGAACCCTAGATTGTAGGGACCAGTGCTGAGAGGAACATATTTTCTGTAAAAGTTGGTAATGGAAACAGAACTAAGCAGATGTCATGGAAAGAAGAAACTGCAAGTTGAACAGATCATGCAGCAGAAAAGACAGCTGATTAAGTTCTAGTGAGGTAGTGCTAGCCTGTCATTAGCCCAAGTGTGCTTCAGATCAATTATTTCTTAATCTTGCTGTTTACTAGTGCCCCAGTTTTACATGCTGTTTACCATGACCAGTTACATGATGAATTACCTGCATTGTCACACACTTACATCTGACTACACAGCACTGTCACTTCCAAAGGGTTCTTAGTCCTGTTAATGGTATAAAGTGAAGTTCTTTTATAAAATAAACATTCTCTTGTCAAATCTACATTACTGGAGTGTTTTTTAGACTAGATGTACTATTATTGCTTGGAATTTTCCACCATATGGGATGGCAGATTTCTTTCCATTATCAGTTGGCCGCAGTTCCTAATCAGAGAGAGAAATCACAGCACCACAGGTTATGAAAGAATGGAAAATTCCATTACTTCATAAGTGTGATAACTGATGGGAAAGTGATTGCTTTTCCTAACTCATGTTTGGGTCATGAAACAATGACTTCAAAGTTCAGCTTTGAAGCAAATTGCTTTGGGCAATTGAATACTACATTAGTCCTTTGCAAAACACTACAGTCCTGTCTTATTTTGTCTCTTTGTTTTAATTCTTTAGGTAATATTCTGGCCTTGCTGTAGGCAATGTGACTTAATTGAAGCAAGGATTTCAGACCTTTTTTCTTATAGGTCAGAACTGGATAGAAAATACTTTTCTGTCTCAAGCATTTTTTATAATAATTACTTGACTACAGCAGATAGTTAAAAATTAACAATTTACATATATCCACTTCATCCGTGCACTGTTGTAGGCATCAAAAACAAGAACAAGATTTACTCCACAGTTGCATTAGAAATATTGTATTGAAAACTTGGTTCTACCACACGTACTTTTAATCCAGTAAAATACTGGATTCTATGCTGTCTCACAGAATACAATGAGCTGCATTGTATTCAGTGTCTGGGAGGCTGAGGTTTTCCACAGGTAGGGTAATAAAACTGTCACGAAACACACCTGACATCCACTAAGTGCTGTGAACTAGAACTATGTAAATGGCATTGAGATTTCTAAATAAAGCCACGTATTTAACATACAGTTATCACCAAAGTTGCTCAGCAAACATGTGAGGCACTTGCACTGCAAACTGATAGAGTCTCAGTTCTAAACAAAGCACAGGTAGAAGTGAACATCAGACTTAAATCTCCACCAAGAATTCATTGTTATTCTACTTCAGAACTTGGGACAAGTAGTAAGTGTCTTCTGCTACACAATAAAAAACATTCTGCAATGAACAAATACAAGTGCTTTCAGATGCAAGAATTAGAAAGCCAGCCTACAGAGGTAGAGCATGAGTCTACACACTGCCTAGCACTGGGCAGCTAGGCTGTTTGCTACTACCCAAGTACGTAGCATACTGTCAGAGTCACAGCCTGTTGTAGCCAATGGTACCAGTGCAGGAAGTCTGAGAGAGGACCTGAGTAACACAAAAGGACTTGTCTTTTTTTCTGTAGATATTAATTGATCTTCTGCTTGTTTCACTAACTTTGTGTAGTCTGCTGCAGAGGGGCAGAAAGGTAACTGAGTTTTGGGTGCTGCCATAGAGTCTGTGAAAGTATGACAGTTGTGCGGGGACAGTCTTTGAGGGATGAAAAGCAATACATGGTAACCATTCAAAGTTTTTGCTCTGCTCAGAGAAGGCTCACAGGTCAGGAAGGGCAGAATCATTGTAGAGAATTCCTAAAAAACTGGAAACCCTTGCCAAGGAGCAGATGAGGGAGGAAGGATCTATTAGAAGGCAAGCTGTATCCACAGACAAGAAAATGGTTATCATAACTAGATACGGTCTACACAGTGTTGAGAGAAGTAATACACTTACTCCAGGCAATATATAATTTTCTTTTGTGCTTCTGTTTTTCCAGAGGTGGATGAAGTAAATAGCTATTTATTTTGAATACGCTGCCCACTAACACTGCATGTATGTTCTCCTGCTGATCCTTTGAGATAAGGCAAATGGGGGTTTGGAGCACAGTCTTAAGAGGATGCTGAGTGGGGTGTATTTAATACAGAAGGAATGGGGGTGCTTATCCTTCGAGGCTGTCATTAAGGACACTCAGCATGGTCAGAGGCATGTTGTTTCCTAGATCCAAGATGGGCAGGACTGGAGGATCTCCTGGAGTCACTGGCTACCTCTTAACAGCTAAATAAAACAGACCAGCAGCTTGCTTTGTTGGAAGGCAAGTAGCACTGTATAGTCACACTCGTATGGATAAACACTCTTGCCTCCCAAAACATGGATGACCTTTTCCATACTGGAAACAGCCCCTGGGCTGTAATACGCCTAGAACATTTGCAGTCATTGCCTGAGAGAGTTGACACAGGCCAGGTACTGTGGTAGCAAACAAACAGCATGGATTACTTGAGCCAAACCTGTGCTGTGGTCCCTTTTATTTATAAAAAGGGCTTCACCATGGAATCGAGTCTTGCTATCACTATGCTGTTCCTCCGGAGAGCAACTTTCCTTTAAATCCATTAGATTGGTTGAAGAGTACTCCAAATCGACCCCTCTGAGACCCCTCATTACAAGGCTGAAAGAGAAATCTGAGCTGTGGAAGTTGCTGGCAAATGAAATCCCTCCCTGCTTCTGTTGAAGACTACATACACATACACTAGGAGGGAATGACAGAGTGTTTGCTCTACGAGGATGCCTTCTCAGATACGAGAAGCAGAAAATCACAGTTCAAATCATTGATAGCCATTGCTCCTTTGTCCAGTGAGAACCACCACCAAAACCATCCCTTGTGAACTGATGCATATATAATGGAATATCTGTTCTGAAAAACTGTGCAGAAAGATCAGATCTGATAGCCAAGTGATGCAGAATAGATTCGTTGCTACAGAGATTAATAAAATTATCTGGGATTGTTTGTATGCGAGAGCACAGATAAGAAAGAGAATGACTATCACATTTTCATTGCACAGGGAAGAGAAGTACATTAAGAAGACAACATTTTCAAAATCAAATACTCTTCCCTTAAGCAATACCTATACCAGATTAAAAAATAAAAATTCTGATTTGCATTTCTTAACACAAAGCTGGAATTGTTCACAACAGGGTTTTAACTTGGCCCTTGTGAACATTATGGTCCCAAAAATTCCTTGAGGGTTTGGAGATGTTTGACCCTGTTTCGCTTTGAAAGCACAGGCACCAATTAGAAAGAGCCCCCAAGAAGTTTGCCACTTCAGTGAAGGGGAGATCTCTGAAGAGAAGCTCCCCTCCCACTGTAAGTATATGACAGAAATGAGGTGGCTTTTTCCTTCAGAAGTGGTGCAGAAATTACCTTTCTGATTAATTTCCTTTCTACTTCAGATCTTTGTCAATGGGTAATTAATCCTTGTAGTAATTTATCAGATGATCTCTCATCTGCTGAACTGTCACAAGATTGTTGACTTCACATGGCTTTCAAATGGATGATGCAGTTAGAAGTCTGATTTACAGAAATCACGTTTCAAACCAGATGACACTCTCTGAGAAAGATGCAAAAATTCTTTGAATTTATTGTTTTGACTTAAGTACCAAATTGCAGATTACCTCCTCATACATTCTGAACAAATTACTCCAAGCAAAGGCTCATGATGATGGTGATGATTTATGGCTTTAATTTCTAAGGGATTGTACAGATAGAGATCTGGCTGATGTTTCCTGGCATTGGATTCACTAAACACAGCAAATATTTTTCAAAGCTTCCTTAAGCAATTTATGAGCTTTAATGCCATTTTTAACAATAATTAATGTGTTTTTAAGTCCAAGGAGGCAGACTTACGGCTGTGTCACATATTTGAGCAAGTTTCTGTCACTCAGCTGAACTGTAATATATGTACATTCTTTGTGATTGTCCCCTCAGTTTCATTGATATTCAGTGTGACGGCTTTCCAGCTGGTACACATTTGTGCAGGACAAGTGGGCTCAAGTGTGCTTTTGTGCTGCTCACTCCCTCTTTGGGTTTTACTGACCTCTAAAAGCTGATCATGATTGAAATAACGAGCAGGAATTTGTTAGCACATTTTGTAAAACCTTTTTTTCCTCTCTTAGCGAAAGTACGGAGCTTGTTAGATATGGTCTGAGTTTTGCACAGCCAGTCTGGCAGCTGTACTTGAGTCTCTGACTTATGCTATAGTGAAATTCTTACTGAGTGCCCCTTGCCTCAGTGCAAGACCATAATGTTTCATTCCTAACACCCTCTCTCTCTGAGGCTTTGGACAGGTAGAATTGTGGCTTCTGTGCCTTGATTTGTTCCAAGGTTTTCAAAGACAGAACAGAAACATCACTTTCACAGCAGATCTATGAATGTATCTGATGGCATAGCCTTTCTTTTATGGTCAGCCACATGCTTATGATGCTCTCTTAAATTGTAAGATATAAACTTTATCCCCTGTAAAAAGTGTGGTGTGCCTTAGAACATAAGAACAGCTAAAACCAAAGGTGACACACCTGTGCCAGCTCCCTGTCCACCATCTCCAGCATTCAGAGGCAGTGATGTATGCCAGGGGAAGCCAGTGTGGAACAAGTGTTCAGTGACACTGCATCAGCATTCTGTCCTTGGCACTTGCCATTCACACGTGGGTGCTGCTGGAGGCACATGCCAGTGAAACCAGAACCGTGACAAATACACCTCAGTCTGCGTAAGGAGGAACTGTCCAGGTTGTGTGGGTTTTTGGTGACTTGGGTGGAAAAGAGTTCACAAAGATCTGAATATGTTGATGCTCTGGTTTCTCTGCAGCCATTTGTTTATCTTCTCAAATGCTCTATGTTCCCATAGTACTTCTGTCTTCTTCCCATCAGACTGCTCCATTCTTTCTTGTTGATGTCTCCCAGAAACCACATTAGATTGTTTTGGGGAGTGATCTCCAGAGCTGCCACAAAATCTTGTATGAACTTGTCTTAAGTAGCCACCAGCTTCATTCCCTTTCACTCCTGTGCAGATAGAATCCTTCCATTTGAATCCTCTAGATGCTTTAAAAATGCATATGAATTTAGGGGAAGCTCCAGTGCAGAATGCATTGGGAGCATCTTTTGGAGAGAAACATATTCCTTCTGCGTCAGAAAATTTATTTCCCCCTCCTTTAGAGGGCGTAGGGTAAAAAGTATGTCTTGCCTACAGACAATCCAATCTCATGGAGACCGAAGTCATTTCTGTATATATAAAGAGGTCAAGAGAACTTAAAAAGTATTGAAGGAGGACGTGTGTGAAGCCTGGTCTGAACTTTCCTGAAGCAGGCAGACCCTGAAGAGGCCTTCCAGAGCCTGCTGTCTTTTGGCTGACTCACCAAAATCTGCCCAACAGCACACAGATGGTGACAAAGATGTGACCACAATCCTTTCCCTTATTGTTGATTTTATCAAAGCTTTCAGTATTAGTGTAACACATGGAGATACTGAGGAAAATGGAAAGGGCAGAGATTGTTCAGATCTAATTTTTAGTGCAATCAGTATTACAAAGTCCTGACAAATTTCTCAGATTCATTAGATTTGCTTTTGTTTCCCATGGTATGTAGATGTTTGAGTGACAATTCAAGTGCAACTTATCTATTCATTATAAGCATGTGGTTTTTTACAATTTTTACAGTCTAAACCTTTTCTATATTTACATGAAATAGTCTTAATTTCCAGGTTTATGTGGTTTCCTGAAATATGTGTATTCTTACTGAAAATATATTTGGTGGCGAAAATATCATAGCTATATGTTTATGTGTATTTCAATTACAAGGTGTCCTCTTAAGCTGTGAAATAATTTCCAAGTAGAGCTTTGTAAAATAGGGGTTTTTTCTGATTTGCTAGCTCAACCACATGCCTGAGAATAAAATTAATTCAGAGTCAGCCCAAGTCAGCCAAACAAAATAAAACACAGTTCAGCTAGGGGGAAAAAAAGCCGAAAAGGAACAGGATTCAGCTTCCTGGAGTTTGTTTGGCATTTTTAGAATTTTTGTTTAAATTAAATTCAGTGAATGTCTTTGGAAGCATTTAGCGGGGAAACAAGCAAATCTGCTTTTCCTCACATTCCCTGGACTGTAGAGGTAGCTGAGGGCAAGGCGAGGTGGATTCACCGCTGCCTGCAGCATCCTATCGGCATGGCTGATACCGGGCCGGACGAAGTCAATTTAAAGAAAGAGGCCTAAGAGCTGAAATAATTGGAGATTATTTGGGATTTTTAAAATAAATTAAAAATAATTGCGTTGACAAGATTTGAGATTTTTCCACCTAAACTCCGGTCACATTTAACTCTCCGTGTGCTCGGGCAGGGACCGGGGGTGGGAGGGGAAGGGGAGGGGAGGAGGCCGCGGGCCCGCGGGGCGGCCGGAGCTGCCTCCTCGCTGGCCGGCTGGGAGGCGGGAAAAGGGTGCGGGAGCGGGCTGGAGTCGGGGCGGAGGCGCGGGCTGGAGTCGGGGCGAGGCGGAGGCCGGCGGCCCTGACGGCCTGTGTGCCTTGCAGATCTTCGAGTGGTGGTACTTCCGCAAGTACGGCACCTCCTTCATCGAGCAGGTCTCGGTGAGCCACCTGCGCCCCCTGCTGGGCGGGGTGGACAACAGCGCGCCCAGCGCCGCCAGCGCCGCGGGCGGGGACGCGGACTCGAACCGGCAGAGCGTCTCAGGTGAGCGGCGCCGCGAACCGGGCCTCGGGCTCCTGCTCCGCCCCGCGAAACGGCGCAGCTGCTTCCCTTACTGCTAATGGCAGCCTGCCGAATTCACGCAGTGCGGCTCGCTCCGGCTGCCTGGTTAATGCGTCTGTTTTCTCCTTGTTCTGAAAACGCCGCGGAGTTGTATGTGCCCTTTCTGCAGTGTCCTTTGTGCATGAGTGGGGCCGCAAAGGTGATTAAGGGGCTGGAGCGTCTCTTATGAGGAAAGGCTGAGGGAGTTGGGCCTGTTCAGCCTCGAGACGAGACAACTGAGAGGGGACTTCATCGGTGTCTGTGTGAAGAGAGGGTGTCAGAGGGATGGAGGTCGGTAATGCCGTGAAATAGGGCAAAAGGCAGCGGGCAGAAACAGATGCACAAGAACTTCCACCTGAATATGAGGAAGAACTTCTTTACTGTGAAGGTGACCATGCAGTGGAACAGGTTGCCCAGACAGGCTGTGGAGTCTCCCTTGCTGGAGATATTGTTGCACTGTCTGAGTGCAATCCTGTGCTATATGCTGTAGGATGACCCTGTTTGAGCAGGGAGGTTGGATGAGGTGACCCACTGTGGTCCCTTCCAACTCAACCAATGGTCTGATTCTGTGATAGAGGCAGGTAGTATTTTTACTGAAATAATTTTAAGTAATAACAAAGTTGTTAAAAAACCAATCAGATAAAGAAGTGAGAAATGTTCATCTGGTTTTGCATCACTTTTTTTTTTAGATAATGTAAGTAGTATGTAAATAACATTTGGATTCCGCCTAGTAAATGGAAGCATGGTGACTTTTAACAGCTTAAGGGCGTAATTTGCTGACTCTGTTACAGATTTGATTTACATAACTTCAGGCAAGTCCTAACATAGTCAGACTTTTTTAAAAGGCCTCCAGTTTAGGAGGCATGATTTCAGGCATTTGTGGCCTGATTTTTACAAGCTTCCAGGCATTCACATTTCCTACAAGTTTCAGTGCAAGGAGTGAAGGTGTCTGACCCCAAGTCATTCAAGGCATTTGAGGCACTTTGAGTCAGCCTGGTTGCCTGGGCAGTGGTTCCTCAGGGAGCCAGCCTGCCTAAAATGAATCAGTCCCCCAAGCGCTGGAATTTGTGGCCTGAAGGAGTTGCAGGGGAACTTTTCTCCCTACTTGGGTGACTTAACTGTCTGGGAAGAATGAATGGAAAAATTTGCCCATAAGTGATGAAGATTCTGATATCTAGCTTGAGTGGGAGATATTCACTGTTAAAGTCAGGGCAGGAGCGTCTGGATTAGTGTTCCTCATCTGTAAAACAAAGCTTTATCTGTCTCTGCCCTAGCCTGGCTTACAGGCCATAATCTTAATATTGGAAATTATTTAGGGATGTGCCTCTAGAATCAACTACAATTTTATTTATTTCATCTGCAGGCTTTTAGAATATATCAGAATTTACAAGTGAAGAAAAGTGAATGAGAAGAAAAAAATTCACTTATGGAGAAAACATTGTTCTGCAGCTGAGCTGCCTATGTCTATGCCTGGCAGATTTTATCTGCTCCTCAGTGTGCATGAAAACAGGCAAATGAAAACTAGCTCTGAAATAATATAGGTGGCCTGACAAAACCTGTTATTTACTGAGAAAGTCTAATCAAGGAAGCTTCCATACAGCACAGCAAAGTCAGTTGTTGTCATTCTTATCTGAAGAGAGGCTGTGAATAGCAGCACTGCGTGGCTCAGGATATTAAATTTGGGTGAACTGGCAGAAAGCATGGGATGGCTTAGGAACACCTGTGTGCACTTATCAGAGTGCTCAGTCACTTCAGCAGCTCTGAAATAACTCCTGTGGTTTTAAAGCAGAAGGCACAATATTTGGACTAATGAGGTTCCGACAAGCATCTTGACTTTTTTGATATAAAGAAATAGTCAAGTAGTGACTTTCAGTGCATTTCAAGTTTGCTTTCAGTGCATTGACACTGAGCTGGGACTCTCAGTGTCTCTGGACAGTGTGTCTGTATGGATAGCCTGTTATTTGTGCCTTCAGAAAGGTGTCAGTGCTCAAAAAGTGATCATTGAAAAAGCCTCTGAAAGGTTAAAATAAGGGCATAGATATGTTATTGGTTTGTAATGTAACAGAAAAGGCAACCTTTTTGGTTTACCTTGCATTAACACTGGGATAGTTTTACTATCCAGCAAGATGGAGATGGCTTTTTCTCTTGGCTTACCATGTGTTCCTATGTAGATGTTTGCCTATGGTAGAATGTTGCAGTAGATACCTTAGTCTTTAGAAAGGTAAGAAAAATGTTGTTGTATGAGACCATGGTGTTAGCAGATATCAAAACAAAAGGAACAACAGGACACCATGTTTAATTAGCCACACAGATACCAAAACATCCCCAGGACATGAAGGTGGTCATAAAAGGCCTTTTTTTTGTTCCCCAGTTCAACGTTTCCCTGCTACAGTACCAAAAAACTTCATACTTTGGATAAAGTGTAACCATTTGAATTCAAATAAGAACAAAAAGTGTCGCTGTGATAACATAGTTGTTATCTAATCCATTGGTTGCAAACAAAGTCAACACATTGAATTACACCTCTGGAACTGAGGAGTCTGATGTTTATTTAATATTTACAATGGTTTGAAAGTCATACTACGTAAAAGTTGTCAGATTGAAGCTTGTCAAACAGCCATACCTTCTGGCTGCACAACAGAGGAGCTGAATGTCAAGCAAGCATTTCTGCTGAGTAAACCAGTAGAACTTTCTAATATTAGCTGCCTGCTGAAATGTGTACTTGAAAGATACACTCTTCCCTAAAGTGTGCCTGTTCCCGTGTCTGTTCCATGTACTTGCTGGGTAGGCAGCAAACTGAGGGCCCACCTCCTATTCCACTTGACTAGTTTATGTGTTGCTGAGAGTGTCCTTCTGTTACTGGCAATAATTTATGTAAAATGCTTTCTGTCCATGCCTCTGTAGCCCCATACTCAAATGTGGGAGCTATGTCCATGAGAAGAGAGGAGGACTTGACTTGCTGTTTGGTACTTCTTCTGATGTAACAGGCATAAAGGGAACAGGCATATTGTTACCATAAAGATACCCTTCAGACTCAATATTCTACCAGAAAACTGTTGGTTTGATCTCTTTAGAAATGATATCACAAGAATTTGTAGGGAGAAATGTGCTGGTTAACATTTTTAGTGGAAATCACCTGATGAGATGCTGGAGGGCCAGTGCTACTGATGAGTTTTTACAGAGCACCATGTGAGGGGTCATCCAGTAGCAGATATGAGATGGAGTGACATGCTGCCTCTCAGGGAGTCTTTGTGCAAATAGTGGAGTTTTCTTCTGGTTTCACCTTCACTGGAGTGAATTGTTCTTTGTTGAAATTAAGATAATAAATCTGATGTTAAATTAAAGGAAAAGCCAGAATCAATATCTCACTGTTTCAAAGGCTGTTAAATTTAATTATACTTTTTTAATTTTTGCTTTAAATTACATTGTTGATTTCCATATCTCTTACTTCTTGTAGTGTGAAAAATTAACAATTTTACCCCTAAGGAAAATTTATGAAATGTTTTTAATATTTTAAAACCTTTACAATATAATCAACTTTTCTCTGCCACTCAAATTCAGCATCTGCTTCTATCTTAAGTAAGATCAGCAGATATTTCTATGGATTTTTATTTCACAAACTAAGGAGGAATTAAATTTGGCAACTATAGCTGAGGTTCACAGTGATTTACAGCATTTACTGGACAGTGATGTTTTTCTGGAGAAATAACAAGTCCATAGGGATTGAGATAATTGCTGTTTTTCAGTGCAGTAACCCAGTGGGATCCCTCTTCAGTTCTGCATTATGGTAAATGTGAGTCCTGGAAATAATCAGTATTATCTTTTCATGTGGCATTTGGGGCTTTGTTAGTGATTATTTATCTGGAATAATTGCATTTGTTGACACTAATTTATAATTAAATTGTTATTTAAGAGAGAAAGAACAGTCTGATTACCTTCATCTCAGTGCTCTTGATGGTTTTTGCATTTGCACCTATAAAAAGTAAACCATTCGATAAGGCTCATTGTATGGTAACTGATGTTTTTATAAGCCTCAAGTACCATTGTAATTTGGGAGAGATTCATTGTGTGTGTCTGCTTCTTACAGAGTGCAAAGTGTGGCGAAATCCTTTAAATCTGTTCAGAGGAGCTGAATATAATCGGTAGGTGTTACAAAATTACATTTTTCAGTCATAGTACTGGCTTAAGGAGCTTAACTGTACTTTTCCATTAATCTAACTTAAGAGATGAAAAAACAAAAGCAAATGTGGATACATGCACTCATGTCAGGTTTTTCTGTAATTCATAAAATGTTTCTGAATTGAAAGGAATTTAAATTCATGCTGATGGATTTTCTGATTTTTCTAATATTTGCTATTTCTCCAATTTTTGGCAACCTTATAGAAAAAGAGTAACCTAAGTATGTTGTACCTGGTGTTAATGCAGCAATTCTGTTCAAATCCATTATAGCAAAAAACCTAATGAATTCCATATGGATTTCATGGAGCCCTAAGGTGTGAATATATGTGTTACCGAGTTCCATTGTGTACTTTTCAACATCCTCATTAGCTTAGGCTCAGCTAGCATTGCTCCATCACGCTACAGTGGAATGCAGTGCATATGGGTTGGAAGGTTGGCCAGGTGAACTTACTTGGTTCTGCCCATCTCTAAGGACTAGAATTCTTTCCTGGATTCATTTTTCCAAGTGTGACCTCATTAACCAAAATGTCTCCTTGTTGGCATGTTTGCAGGTATACATGGGTAACAGGAAGAGAACCTTTGACTTACTACGATATGAATCTTTCGGCACAGGACCATCAGACGTTCTTTACGTGTGACACCGATCATTTAAGGCCTGCAGATGCTAGTAAGAGACCTTGTGAACAAATGCTTTTGCTAACAGAGTAATGGCTGATTAAAACCAGTGCAAGGAAAACATATTGAGACATCAGTTCTTTTATATAGATAAGAAAAGGCAAAAGTTTGATGATGCTGAAGAACCACTGTTATTGAATTTATAGAATTCTAGGTCTGAACAAGTGTCTGTATATGTAAATGATCTAATTTATGTTGCTGTGTTGCTGGAGTCATTCAAGATACCATTTAAACATGTAAAGGCTTGTTCCTTTCCTCCTCTTTCTTGCAGTGGCTTCAAACATATATACCTTGATTTGCTTCCAGCAGCAAGTCGAGTTACATTATTCAGGTTCCTTTTAGTCTACACTGACAGAAGAGAGAGAGCTGATATAGTGTTTGAGACTTGTATTTCATTCCCTGATGTAGTTAGAAGGTCTGTAAAAAATGGGAACAGCACATTTACAATGGAATTTATATAAGAAGCTTTAGTTGTGTTAAGCCTGTACTGTGAAGTCCACACACAGACTTTGATTCTACTAAAAATATACAACAATTATTTCAGTAATTGGAATTTGCCTCTGAAGAGATAAATCTTTGTCTCTTAGGCAGGGAGAGATACTAATAGTTGAATGCTCCATTCCGAAGGCATGGTTAGGTAGGAGATCATATTGTGGTTTTTTGACATGATACATGAATCCTATTTTCTGAACTCAGTGGTGTAATTCCAACTAGCCTGGAAGTTGCTTCCATTTAGCATTGACATAAAGCAACAGCACAATAAGGAGCTAGAATAAGAATCCCAATTATCCCTTTATTGTTTTTCCCTGTGGAATCTACTACACCAAGAGGAAGTAGCTGCTTGTCATCTCTGTACTTGGCAGTGCAGACACTGTCACTGACTGAGTGATCTCTCAGCCAGACTTTCTCCTGGAAAAAAGGCTTAATTAAATGAAGGAAGAAAAAACACTGAGTATTTGGGACAAAAACTCCTGTTTGTTATGTATCTTTTTGAATGATCACTGAGCTATATGAAATGCTCTGTAGTGAGTTAGGCTGAGATCAGTAAATTCTGTTACAGTGCAGTAGATTCTCCTTGTTAATCCTGTAATAACTGATATTTCTCTCTTCTCCTTTGTTTATTGAATAGTAATGCAAAAAGCCTGGAGAGAGAGAAACCCTCAAGCCCGAATTTCTGCAGCACATGAAGCTTTGGAATTAAATGAGTGAGTGGCAACAACATTAACATTTATTTCCTGTCTTTTAAAAATCCATTTGATGATATTTTAAGACCTGGAGTTTTCTCTAGCAATTTTTAGCCACAATTACAGGCCTGTAAAAGGAAAGCCTACAACAGAAAGAAAACAGCACAGCTGCATGTTGTACTAGCTATCCAGCAGATCCTTCAGTAGTGATGACAATGGGAGGCTTCCCGTTCATGTCAGCAGGCTTTGGAACAGCATAGAAAAATGGTAATTAAGTAACCTCCTGATGAACATACGAAATATGCATTTGCAGGATGGAGAGTTCCCTTTTGGATTTCTCAGTCATCAAGAACAGAAGCAGGAAAGAAGAGACTCATAAACACATTCTGAAATACTCATTTCATAGTATGAGAGAATATGATGTAATTTGCTGTGACTTTTGGTCCTTGAGTCTGTTACTTATTTTTCCAGTGAGAAGTGTAGTATTTTGAGATCCCACAATCAACCCAGTGCTGTGATGATCTGCTAGTATGGCAAGCTGTATAAATGTTTCTGACATGCATAGAGGGAATCCCTGAGATTGCTGAACTGAGATTTCTGCCTTCTAGAATTCTAGATTGTCCTTCATGTGTTTCATCAGAAGATAAGAATTCTTTCTTCTTGTTAGTGATTTAGCATGCAGCATAAAAGGGGAAAGTGAGCTATATAATATAGCCTGTCCTACTCACATTTCACAGAATTGCAGAGTGGTTGAGGTTAGCAAGTATCCAGCCCCTTCCTTCAAATAGGGCCACCTACAGTGCATTGCACAGGGCCATGTCCAGCAGACTTGGCAACTTCCTTGGGCAGCTTGTACCACTGCTTAGTCACCTTTACAGTAAATAAAGTGTTTCTGAGGTTCAGGGAGAACCTCCTGTTTTTATTTTGTGCCCATTGCCTCTGGTCTACCCACTGGAGACCACTAAAACGAGCCTGGTACTTTCCTCTTCGCCCCCTCGCTGCAGGCATTTACAAACTTTGATAAACTCCCCCAAAGCCTTTTCTTCTCCAGACTGAACAGTCCCAGCTCTCTGAGCATTTTCTCATATGTGAGATAGCCCAGTCCCTAATCACCTGCACAGCCCTTCATTGGACTCTCTGCAGTACATCCATGTCCCCCTTGTACTGGGGAGCCCAGAAGTGAACACAGCACACCCACACGTGGCCTCCTCAGGGCTGACTAGAGGGGAAGGATCACCTCCTTCAACCTGCTGGAAACACTTCTAGTGCAGCTCTGCTGCAAGGGCACATTGCTGTTTTGGTTTTTTGCTTGGTCTGAGTTGTGTTTTCTTTGTCGTTGTTGTTGTTTTATTTTTACATCTACATTTATCATCCATTCTTTTTATATGGCAAGTGTTACAGTTCTTTTGATTCTTTTCATATCATTGCAGTAAGGGATGCAGTTTATATTAAAACAATAGTGCATAAAACTAGTCTTGAAAGAGCTTTAGAGATGTAGGCTTAGTGAGCCTTTCTGGGACAGTTGTCAGTAGGTATAGTTGTAAGTGATACAATACTTAAAAATTAGAGTCATGGTGTTGTTGACAGAATATTTATTTATCCAAAGGGTACATGGACAAAATTTCCTTGCCTCTGTATTTAGAACATCCTTGCCAATCTGCATGTTTTCATATAGTTTTTCCTCTGATATTTTTGCAGGTGTGCTACTGCTTATATTCTCTTAGCTGAGGAGGAAGCAACAACAATTGTAGAAGCAGAGAAGCTGTTCAAGCAGGCTCTGAAAGCTGGAGAGGGCTGTTACAGGCGCAGTCAGCAGTTACAGCACCATGGTGCTCAATATGAAGCCCAACACAGTAAGTTTGTTAGGAGGGAGACAACTTCCAAAGAGTTCTTTGGATCTGGGGTTTTCGAGTTTTTTTGTTTTCCCCCTAAGAACTATGCACTCAGTGTTTGACATCGGCTGGAATGTGGCTCTAGAACCAGACTATTCTGTTTTAGTGGTTTTGCTTGATTCTGTTGCTGAGCTGTCAATGCTCAGATTACGCATGTGCCTTTATTTTGTCATGGCAGAAAATACTTTAGCATGTACTTAACAGAAAACAAAAGGTATCAGAGCCAAAGAGATAAGACATCCAGAAAAAAGCTGAACACTCTTTAAAGAAGTTGCCTTTAGCCATTTTGCTAACCTGTGTTCATATTATGAAAAGGCAGTGTAGAAATGTGGAAACAGGAGTGAAGTGATGCTTTGCCTGCTTTTTTACATCAGCTCTGGGGGTAAATGCTTGCACTGTGATGCTCTGTGCAAAAGTTAATGAGACCCATTAGCCAGTGGGACATTTGAAGTTAGTTGCATTTATTAAGAAAGGTCACAGAAACATAAAATGTAACAACTGGAATAATAAAGTGCTCTAATTGAAAGTCTAGATTTTTATTGCTGTCTTAACAATTTTGAATAAGCAGATTTATCTGCTGTGCTAGTTATTAGAAACTTCTTAAATCTAAGAAAATACATTCACTGACAGTAAATGACCAAAAAGATAATAAAGCAAACAGTGAAGGTTATTTCTAGACTACAATGGATACCTTAGGAAAAAGTAACTCAAATTTATTACATAAATACAAGCACTAGCATACTTTTGGGCATCTTCAGGTTTTTGAGGGCCTGATTTCACAGCCTCTGGCTGTCTTGAAGATTACTGATAAAAATTGTACATAGTAAAATTGTCTGTGATTCCTGGTTTCAAAAGTGTATGCAAGTCTATACCTGAAAACCTGAGGTTTCATAAAGCTTGGGGGTAATATTTTTAACATTTGTTGGTTGCAAAATCGCATTTAGGACGTTTTGTTCATTTTTGGTGAAAGTAAAAATATAGAGCAGCTGAACCCTTGAAGCAATTTTTGGACTCTGTAAGGTGAGCAGGCTTATGGTTTTCTGTGAAACCTTAGTTTGTGCACTCAATCCATCCTGAGTGCAACAATTCTATGAAAAGTGCACAATAAATAGTTAATGAGCAATGTCACAATGTTTTTGTCCAAGGTAACCTGGGAAAGTTTGTGCAGTCAGATACAAGTATGGTATTTCTGTAATTTATGTGTGTTAGATGGCTAATGTCATCATCAGATTTGACAGACCTTCAGTACTGCAGCAGAGGAATCCCATTGAATCACAAAACTAAGTGCATTATCACAGAGCAGGGAGGCTGAAAAGTGACTGCCAGCTCTGACTGTGTCTTCAGGAAGCGCTAGGTCAGCCCACTCTTCTGTACCACTCAGTCTCCCCTTGAAAATGTCAATGTGCACCCACAGAAATTAGAGAATCTCCAGGCTCAGATGTTGCCTTGGACACAGGGGCTTCTCATGCAATTCTTACGATTATATGCTGGACTTCTGCATGGTTTACAAAGATGGAGAGGAGAGACGTGTTGCAGCTCCTTGGTTCTGAGAAGTCTTGCATTCCATTTCTGGTCTTCAGAGTTAATTCTGGGATGAAAAATGGGCATTTCATCTTTAAAAGGTGAAATACACTGTAATCTCTTGAACGACAACATGCTGTTCTATCTTTCTGTGTATTCATTTGTTCCACCTCCTTCATATAATATTTTGTTAGACCGTAAAGAGTAAATAATTACTTTTAAGAGTGAATAATAACTTTGAGTACCCAACCTTCCCTCTTTCAAGAGGTGATAGATTATAGAAAGCAAGGGCAATTTTATTTTTAAGGTTGCTCATGTTAGGCATCCCAGGTCATCCCAAGTCACCTCAGAGAATTTTGGCCTGAAAAAATATCTTGATTTCATAGTAAGTAGATGCCTTTTGACCGTTCCTGCTCAAAATCCTGAAAATAAGCTTAAATTGAAATGTAAACCTCATAGCACAATACATAAAAATGTTGAAACAGATGTAAATAATAAAATTGTGTATTAAATATATAAGAATCAATAAAGAGATACGGAATTAGGTAATATAGAATACAGCTAAATAAATTCTTCTCTCCTTATTTTTTTTCCTCTAAAGTAAGTCCTTTCAAGCTGCTGCTTAATCTATTTGAAAATTTTAATCACAGCTTTAAAATGGTACTTGGAATGTTTTCAGCACACATGTTGTTCTTATTATGAAAGGCTTGAAAATGTTAGGAATAAGCTAAAGATCTTTACAGATCACGTGCTATACACAAAGATAATTTGTAGCAGGTGTCTTACACATTTTCATGATTCAGTAATTTTATAGATGTTGTAGATATGTCCACTCATTTCCTGTTGGTCAAGAAGAATTTTAAGAGTTTGCATTCAAAGCAAATCAGAAGTGAAAGGAGTAAGAATTCTCCAAAGAATAATTATAACTGCTGTTTAGTTTCTGTCATCTTTGCTGTTAGGGAATCTTCTGTCACACAGGACTATCATAATTGAAATACGTTAATTTGCCATCCATAATTAATGCTGTGAGGAATTTGAAGATGATAATTGGGAAATGAGTAAACAGAAAATAATTGGGATAATTGAGAAAGTCTGTAAACAGAAAATTCAGAGTATACTTTTTTTCTAATCATTAAGAAGAAGATTGTTAGGAGGGTGAGGATTTGCTCTAATATTTCTTTTTGACAAGCATACATAACTGTAACTTCAGATCTGCTTATTTTTCACTAGTGCAAGGCCAACTCAAGAGTATTTATTTATACCACTGTATATCTGGATTATTCCCACTGATTTCAATGCTATTATATTATATCTACATCTTCAGAATTTGGTAGTTTTATTAAAATTCTTGTGGAGGCATTGATGGTAGTGAGTAAGAAAAAGACTGAAAATAATCTGTGTTTCCTTTTGTGTTGGAATACTACATGAACCTTTGTTTTATCTTTTTTATCTTAATGCTGTTTCTTTTTCCTCTTATACAGGAAGGGACACGAATGTGTTAGTATATATTAAAAGAAGGCTGGCAATGTGTGCAAGGAAGCTGGGAAGGACCAGGGAAGCAGTGAAAATGATGCGAGATGTGAGTTTGAATTTCTTTCACATGTGATGTTTGCATTATTGTATAATGTATAGAAATGATACATTTTCTTGCAAGTTAGCAGACATTCCTGCTTCATTCATCACTGCTGATAGTTCTTTATGTGTAATGTACATAAAGACTAACTTAAGTGATCATTTGTTTATAAGATGATGAAAGTAACATCAAATACCAGATAGATGGTTACCCATGCAGGCTGAATTTCCCATCCTAGTACATGTGCAATGAAGTGCAGTCTTTAATTATTTGGTCATGATGTTAGTAATATTTTTTCCTGAGCCATGTGGTGAATGCTGCTAACTTCATAAGTGGGTCTTAAGTATTCTATTTTCTCCTTCAGAGCTTCAGTTTGGCTCAGTGCGTTGTCTGCATCACACTATTCAGCTCTGAGGACACTGCAAAGCCTATCACTGAATGCAAAGCCTATCACTGAAAAGTCAAGCCCCAAGTAATGAATCTGTAATTAACTGAAGCCCCTCTGAGATGGGAACTGACTGAATTCTGTCTTTGTAGGCAGGGGAGCTACCAATGGTAGTTACAAGTAAGCTGCAAAGCTACAGACTTGAAACACTGAACAGTAGCTATTTTGGAGATGGCAGAAGGGGCAGCAGTTCACATTAGGCACTGTACATGTTTCAAATATGTAAAATGCTCAAGTTTAGATGTAGCAGTGAATGCCCAGCATTTCTTTCTGTGAGAGTCCCAAGATGCAGATTAGGAACAGTTCTTTGAGGAGGTGACTTATGTCACCTGAGGTAGCAAGTCTGTGACAGAAGGAGGAATGGAGCCCTACAGCTCTAGGCAGATGATAGCACAATTACCTCCCAGTTTCCTTTGTTTCTTACCCTTCATATTCCAGTTCCCCCCAAAAAATGGAAGAGATGATTCCAGCAAGATACATAGTTCTGCAAATTAGGATTCAGATGTTAAATTTTAAATGCACAAAATGAAATCCCAGACCTGAATTACATACCTATAAATTGTGCTTTAGGCAGCTCAGATGAATGCTCCAGGAACCTGCTTAGTGAAAAAGGAAATTTTTGTTACATGTCAATGGGAATTTTTATGTAACAAGGAAACTAAATCTCTTTGGAGCTGAGGCACTTGCATCAGGGGCAGTAGGGCAAGTGTGTTTGCCAGCTTGGAATCTAGGACTCGACATCTTCCCCTGGAACTGGAGCATTCATGAGTATTTTTTGAAAACACTGAGCGGAGTTCACCATAATAATGCAGGTTCTCATCCTAAATATCTACAGATGGCAAGCAGTGAGTAACTTTATTTTCTGACTCCTGCTGGGACTCTTCAGGCACACAACTCTCAATCTCCAGAATCACTAGAATCCCAGACAGAGGTGTTGAAAATGAGCTTGTCAAAAAAACCAGCCATTGTACAGCTAGGAGTGTTAGAAAGAGAGATGAGGAAGAAGGACCTGGTTTAGCAGTCTTCTGGTCAGCTGGGAGAATGTTGATTTCAAAAACATTGTTTTCAGTCTAGCCAGCTCCACTGATTCTTTATGAATTTTGTTACACAAGCACTATGGGACAAATACTGAAATGTTTTTGGGACAGACATTGGAATTCTAAGTTCTGGCATTAATACACAAGAAGGATAAAATTTTGAATTTCCCATTCAAATATCACACATCATAATTATGGCAAATTCTGGAGCTTACTATGGGCTGCTAAATGTGTTTTGTGATTTGTAGATAGGGCTATGGGGAATGGATACTCTGTGAAGCATTCTCCTGCTGATGTCAATATGTGTGGATAGCTGTGTATGCAGAACATTAGGTTTGGGGACTTAGGTGGTCTGTCTAGTCCTAGATTTTTTATGCAAAGTGAGAAACAGAGCTTTGATTAGTGCATGACTTATTTTTTCACTAGAAATAAAATTGCCTGAAATTTACAAGCAAATTGAAAATTGTTGAAATGAAGTCCAACATGGATCTCGAGAGACAGCAATTACAGGGAGACCCAAAGTCATCAATTATTAGACACTTGAACAGAAAACACTCTTCAACAAGAATGTTTTGTTAAAATGAAAGGTCTGGATGCAAAACAAAGAGGGGGTAAAGATGGAATTTCATCTTAGAATCTTCATCTTAGTTTCAACTCAGATCAATGCATTCTGTGTTTTTCCACATACAGACACTGAGCCAAATCTTCAGAACTGAATTTAGATGCCTCTAGAGCTCTTCATTTTAAACAAGCAAAGCTGAGAATTATCAAGTCTCTAGATGAAATTTTAAAGCAGCAGTAACTGCAGGTCACAGCTCCAGTACACTGGGAGCAAGATTAGGGTCAAGTCAGCTTTGCAGATGCTTCTTTTACTTGGAGCTACTTATTTCTGATAAAGGCATATCCTCCATTTCTTCATAGAAAACATAAATAGTACACTAACCTCTACACTTAGGTAGAAGTTTGAAGAGTATGAGTCCGTCATTGAAGGTTTCTTTATGATTGATGAGGAAGGAGATGAATTTATTCATCCTAAAAAGAATATGAAGAATATGTTGGCTGGAGACTGCTGAATCTAACATCAGGGAACAGAGGGCGGAGGCCCTGTTTGTGTTTGAAAGATTGAAAACAGGTTTCTTAAGACATGGAACATGATGGAAATGAAGTGTTAAGAGGTTCATGACACCATCTGGGAAATATGATTGGGATGTAGTGAGTCTTTGCCACTTCGAAAAAATAAAATATTTGAGAGTGTTTAATTTATTGCATATATGAGGCCATCTTGAGGACATTACTGATGGATTAGATTGTCTTGGTTGAATTTGTGTAAGACTTGAGATTCTACTTAAAGAACCTTAATCGAAGGAAAATGAGCTGTTGGTGACTTAAATAAGAGTTCAATTTTATAGTTATACACACTGCTGATAGGAAAATCATATTTCTTAATATTATATTGAAGGTATTAAAATCTGGGGCTTTTTTAAGAACTGATTTTAGAAGCTATTTAAAATCAAGGGTGCACTCATTTAAAAAAACTGGGTAGGAATTTCTGTTGCTTCTGTGATTGATTTTGAGATAGTATTTTTTTGCTGGCTTTGTTGCTTGGATGTAATTCATACAGTTGAGTTGAATTAATGAGAATTACAAACCTGTCGTTTCCATGGAAGCATGTGATGGAGTCATACATAGGTGTTGCTTTTGCTTGTATTTCTGATGATAATTATTTGCTATATTTTGCTATAGAAACCAGCAGCTGTCACTATTTGTATACATTGAGTTAACTTGTGATCTCACTTTGATTAGTGTTTTGTTGGAATAACTCCAATATAGTCAACAGAATTATTCCAGTTTTATTATTGTTTGTACAGAGCATGATATGGTCTGTGAGGGAACTAGATTGCTTTTACTGTCCCCGAGGAGAAAGTCTACAGTGTTCATTGTTTTATTTGTTGTGCTGATTATGTTAGGAGGATTTTAAGTAGTTTGTTCTAAATTATGTTGGAGAATTTAGTATGTGCAGACTTGAAAGGCCATAATGGTGGCTGTGAGTAATCTTTAGTATCCTTTCACCTTGAATCTTCCTTTTGGACAATGTTGCAAGCCAATAGTGGTGATAAGCAAGGGTAGCCTTTTGTGCCACCTGCTTTCCATCTGCTCTTTTCAGATTCCCTTGCCATTACAGTGGAAGAAAGCAGGAATGTGCTAAGTTTGCATTTTGTGTTTTTCATTGATTGAAAACAGAGAGGATGTGGAGGGTATGCAAAGGCACTTCCCTCTCTGCTTTGTGGGCGACTGAATCAGTGACTGCACCACTGAATTCAGGAGCAGGCCAATACAGTCATTTTTCTTAACTGGGTCTACTGGAGTATCCAGATGAAAATGTACCATGCAGGAAAATGAATTGTCAAATTAATTGGAGCTTCTTGGGACTGTTATGGAGAACATTTGATTGTACAAGCTTTAATTGAAAGGAGATGTATGTTTATGAAAGAGAAAGATGGCAGGCAAAAGGTATGCTACACAAAGCAAGGGAAGGTCTTAATTGCTTCCTCCTTCAGAGAGAAGAAGAAACTCATTCTAGGGTGTATTTATCTCCTACCCTATGGGCATGCATGCACTCCCTCGAAGATTGCTTTGTGTTCTTATTAACTATGTATTTCTGAAACATAGTGGAATTGCAACTTGCTCTATGCTCAGCAACTTTGTTCAGAATTGAGTGAGATTTAGAGAGAGAAGAGGATCTCCAGGTCTTCCTTTAGTCTGGAGAAGGATAGAAAGAAAAATGCTTTTGCAGCATCAGAAAAGTATATTTTATTTCTAGTATCAGTCATATCTGCTGAGAAATTACTCTTCAGATCACAATAAAGGACCTAGAAGTCTATTCCTACATATTTAGCTTCAGAGCCTTGCTGAGGATATTTCAGTTGAATGTGTTTGTGTGCTTATCTTGGTGCTCACCTGCAGTCCCTAAAAGCCTATTTTATGCCACAGAGGATGCCTAAGCAGTTTGTATTGTCAAGAGTGCTGCATACTTACCATTGGCTGCATGTAAACTTCTTTAAACAGTTGGGCTGCCCTAAGCATCTGAAATAGTTTAAGAGGTTGTATCACTTGAAGGATTTGAAAGGGTACTCAACCACACTAAATCAATTTTAATGATATGGGTAGGCTGGGTTTTTATCTTCTTCTGGTCAGTTGTATTAGTGATTTGATTTTTGCTGGTGTGATAGTTCTGTAAATTTAGCATACTTTCTTGGCAACTTCTTTTGCTGAGCTTTGAATAAGGATTTCTATTCAATATTCTATTGAATTCTGTATTCTTGTGTGCGTTGCTGATTACTTCATGAGTAACTGAAATATGTAGCCAGAACTATGTTCTGCACCTTGAATTATCAAGTTGTGTGAAACAAAGAGAGTACTTACTCCTAATAAAGATGTTATGATCCCCAGCAACTTAACAACACAATTTCTGCAGCTACTTGCATCACCAGCTACTGTGTGTCTCTCCCAAATGCTTCTGTGCTTGAGGCAAGGATTAGGGAGTTAGACTCTTTGGCTTGTGTTACACAGGTCAGATTAGGCAGGCTGCTCTGTTTTGAATGGGATTCTCATTTTATTAATGTCTGTAGCAGTTGTTTAAAGTACCATTAATTAAAATTTGAAGAAAAAGTACTTAGTTCAATTAAACTAAATGTTATCTAATAGTTTTTACTATTCTTCGCTACTACTATACTTTTGCATCTATTGTGCTACTCTTGTGAATGGTGATATTTGCCAGTCTCCACCATGGACTGATATCTTAATTAATTCTTTTTCTGATACACAAGCACTGCAATAATGACAAGTGACAAATTCTGATTTTAACATTTTAATATGTCTATATATTCAAATACAGTTTGTTTGGTCACAGATTCACATGGTATGGTAAGTAGGTAGAGCGAGTTGGAATATCCCTCATTTCAAGTGGGTCTTAAAATGGAGATTTCTGTGATTGCCTTAATGATGTTAATCTCTTCCTTTATCTTCATATGACTCAGACCACTCACTTTTAGTCCTGATTGTGATTCTGCCCAGAACTCTCAAAAGCTAGAAATGTAATGACTGTTACCTAAACTGACAGTAACATTAAGCATATAAATGACAGGTTTCCAGCACTGTCAGTCTATTAAGATAGAATGTAGTCACATAGTCTTGGTGGGAGCTCTGGCAACTGGACCACCTTGCATCACTCCATATTCAGAGACTTGTCCTGGTTTAGGGCAAATTTGGGAGGAAACCTCCAAATGCGGTCCCTCTAGAAAGCAAATTCAAACGACCTCTCCCGCAACTGGTTTGGGAAAAGATTTCCATGGAGAAAAGTGGAAAAATTTTTCTGTTAACAAAAAAAAGTGTATTTTAGATAATTTTCCAACTCCAAGAGCTCTGATGTGTTTACATCTCACATATCACATGAATCCCACTCATGAGAAAGTGGTGAAATGAGTTACACTTTTAGGACCAGGAGTTAGGCTAAGTTTTAAGCATCTGACATTGTTAAGAGAGCCTTCTTGTGTGCTGACTTTAGTCAGCTGACAGTGTTTCTGCCCTTCTGCCCATGTCAGGTGAGCTGGCCAGGAGAGCAACTTAAGAATTACTGTATCTAATTAGACATAAGAAGGTCAACATGGAGTGACGTGGAGTTGCCAAAGCCTCAAGCCCAGGGTGAGCTTCAGTCAGCGCTTAGACATCTGAAAGGTCATCTCAGAAATGGCTTGGAGTTCTACCTTTCCTACCTTGTTAAGTTAACAGATTACAGGTCATATACCAGAAAGCAGTTTATGCAAAGCACTTGTGAAAATGCCAGTGCTGTCCATACTGTGTGCTTGGTCCTTCAGTTTTGGGGGACACTTGTACCTGAAAGATGGCAGCCTCAGTCATTCTTTTCTTAGGAGACAAAGTTTTCCATTTCAGATACCCACTGCAGGAACATATGCATGAGGAATTAAGGTTGTAACAGTTTCACTGTTTGCACTGAATTTCCCTTGTTTTCTTGTTTATTTTGAGATAAATTCACACTTCCTTTTTATGAATGCGTTCAGTTGAATACATTGATCTGGCAAATGTTATTACTGTTTATTTGTGGAGAAGATAGGAGTACAAGCTGAAATGAATGACTGCATGCCCTGCCCATAAAATTTGTGACCATGTATACAACCATAATGCAAATGGAGAATAAACGTGTCAACAGCAGGTTAAATTATTCCTTATTCATTTGTCCACCTTTGTATTTCCTTGGGTCCTGGGGTCTAGTAGTAGGCATAAGCTGCAGTTTATATTGGTTTCTGCACAAGTAATGTTTCTTGGTTAATTGATTCATGATGTTAATGTTGTCACAGGGAGAATAATGGATGCAGACATTAAAGCTACACACCTTGAAAGTATTTGAAAAATTAAATCTAAATGAAAATGCCAATAATCGAAATACTGTCAGTTAGGGAATCTTCTTCAGTAAATGTCCTTTGAGAGATAAAACTTGTTCCTTATCCAACAAATCAGATGTGGTTTTCTTTGTACCATAAGGCATTTTTTCCAATTATAATTTTTTTCATAGCCATCACAGAATCAGTGAACATATACCCTGTAATGTGGATTGAAGTGAGTCTGGTAGTGGGGTGCTTCTGGGATTGGTGTTCAGATACGTTTGGATTGTATCAAACTTACTTCCAGATTTTTTTTGAAAACTTATATCCCCAAAATATTATTTATCTAAAAAATTACAACTCAATTATCTGCAAAAGCTACCTTTTCTGTATATTTGCAGTATACCTAATGACTCTTTCAAAGAAAAGCAGCTGCACTTTCTTCACCTGTACCTATTTTCCCCCAAACATGCAGAGGAATTGGAACAGAACATGTCCTAACCCAGCTCCAGGTCTGACTTTGATGCTAGAAAGTATTTTGACCAATACAAATTAAAAGTAAAATCCTTGTGAACATAGATTTGGCATAATACATTCAACAGCTGTTTGAATATCCTGACGTTGTAATAAAAAGTTTGAATATCCTCATGTTGAGGGATTACATTCATAGCCATGTGGTGTCTGTTTTCACACGTGAAAATGAGTTCAGCTCAAAGGAACACTTCTCTTTAATGCCAGCCAAGAAACTAACTGGAATTTTAC
>VWYI01017657.1:0-38072 GCA_013399455.1 Anthoscopus minutus | reverse complement strand
AATTATTAATCATTTCCCTTGAGGAAAAATATTAAATTAAGTGTTAAAGTACAGATCTAAACAGTGTTAAGTGCCCAGAGCTACTGAGTTCATAGTTTCAGCTATATTTCAGTGTGAGATAATTGACCTTCCACAATGCAAATGTAGAGCTGGCACTGACTGATACAAAGTGACTCATCCTGTCTAGGTATTTTATCTCTTTGCATTTATTTATTTATTTATTTATTTGTTTCTTTATTTATTTATTTATTTATGTGTCCATCCTCAGATGCTGTGAAGGTCTCTGTGGGTGTGCTTCAGATTGAGTTGTTAGCTTCCTACATTTTTTGTAAGCACAGTTTTCAGGATGCTTTCCTCTGACTCTCTGAGTGGACACCAAATAAAATGGTAAAGCCTTTTTTTTTCCCAAGGACATTACTACCTTCTACGCCAGTTGAATTTATTGAGAAATTAAACCATGATTAAGATTATTTTCATAGGTAAATGAATGGAATTCTCAGACTGTATCAATCAGGCACAAAACCAAAAGAGAAAGATGGTAAAAGGTTTTTTTCACTGTGCTTATGGTACTGAAAAAGACCTGTAATATTCATTCTAGTGTTTTGTTATTAAAGCGCTTTCTGTAATTACATTTTAATAAGTTGACTGACGTCACTAATTACAGATTATGGCTTTTCTGAAGCAATACCCAATTGCAGATGCCTTCTCAAAGTATCATGCTGATAACATCTAAACCAGAAAAGATAATGCTTGTTTGCTGATCAGAAACAGCAGATATAAAAAGCATTTACAGTTGAAAGGAGACAAGGCTGGTGTAACTGGTAGGATCTAAACAGTAGTGTCCATTATATTTATGTTAAATGTAGTATCTTTGTATGTATGTATATTCACCTGTGTATATAAACACATATAAATATCTACAGCTCTCCAAGTACACATTTATGTGTTTATCTTTGTCCAGCCCGTCTGAGAAAGAGAGCTGGTCCATTACAATCAAAACATGCTAGCATGAATTTGTATTATTTTGTATCTTTGGCCGCATTTCACAGTGGAAGAAGTGTTGCTGAAAAACAGAGACTTTGAAACGTGTGATTAGGAAAGAAAGAGTGCTCTGGTCGGAAAGATTATGTTCTGTGTGATCAGAGCTTACAGGTTGAATCATTACTCTCTCACAAGACAGATAACTTTAGACAAGTCAGCTATTCTTATCTTGTACAATGGCAAACAAATACTTCATGTGAAAAAATCCTTTTATCCTTTAATCCTTTCCTTACAAGAAAATGATAAAAATGTCTAATTTTTTCGATGTACAATGTGGTTAGTTTTTTTGTTTTGATAAATTTAAAGGCTTCATTTTAAATCTTGGCTTCATTTTAAATTTTCTACTCACACAAATCTCAAGTATATTCCAGGAGAAATTAAAAATATGAAAAGCAACCTTTTACCCACAAAAAACCCCTTGTTATAGTGCTTTGAAAGGTAGCCACAGGAAAGGAGAGAGGTAGGAACTAAAAACAATTCAGGATCTTTGTTTCTTGAGGTCAGAGTTGATATTTCAAACCCATTTTTGATATCTAGGTCCACCTTAGGGAGAACAGATTCTTATGTAATTAGTTATACAATACAGAAAGTGGCATCTGAAGGGACCGATCACAATTATTTACATCATCTGCTGCCACATCTCCTTCCATACAACAGCCTAACAGAAGAAGTGGGGTTATTAATGGGATGTTATTGTCCTGACCGTAAGTCAGTGACCTCTCCTGCAGAGAGAGCAGGAGTTTCAACATGTGTCTCTGATATCAAAGAGTGGGTTTCAGGGCTGTAGAATCTCCTTCTCTGATGTAGTCATTTGATGCAGAAGAATTCTGACAAATGACCTCCTTTAAGTTAATGACTTGACATTTTTCTGTATGAAAGGGGGCTGCACTGATGACTAGCACAGTTGTGTGTTCCAGACTTATTTCTGCTCTCTGGTACTTACTCAGGTCTAGATACAAGGAATCAGTCCAAAGAAACCCAAATCAAATTCAGTAGATTCATGCACAAAGTTCCAGTTTTGACAACAGGCATTTACATGTCAGGTGATATTCTGCTGAGGAATAATGGTGAACATATACAACCATTTTAATATTATTGAATGTTAAATGTTGATAGACTCCCCAGAAGAACCAGAGAATCATAGAGCCTGTATTGGCAAAAACACAGCCTAGGCAAGATTGCCTAGCACCCTGTCCAGCTGAATCTTAAAATGCCCAGTGTTGCAGAATCAACTGTGGGGAGATTATTCCAATGGCTAATTGCTCTTACTATGAAAAATTTTCCTCCTGTGTCCATAAAGAATCTCTTCAGGAGTAACTCATACCCATTACCACTAATCTTTTCCATGTGACTCATTGTAAAAAGGGAATCTCCATCTTCTTAGTAGCTACCCATTAAATACATAAACACGGTGCTAAGACCTCCCTGAAGTCTTTTTTCAAGGCTGAACAAATGCAGCTCTTTCACCATTTCCTATTCTGGCAGGCCTCCTGGTCCTTTGTTCTCCTCTGTGGCCCTTCTCTGGACCATCTCCAGCCTATTCACTTATTTTGGTTTTTCCTTTATAATGGGGACCAAAACTTAACACAGTATTTGAGGTGTGGCCTGATAAATGCAGTGCAGGGAGGGATAATGATTTTTCCTCTCTGCTGGTGATGCCCTTGTTGATGCAGCCCAGCATCCTGTTGGCTTCTTTGTTGCAGCATCACATTGTTCACTCATATTGAGCTTGTTGTCCACCAGGGTGTCTTCTTTTAACTTTTATCTACCTTTTATTCCCCAGCTGTTGTCATAATTTTGAGTTTATATTACACATCTTTGGTAGCTTATTCTATATTTCAAACATATTCTTATGGGTTTGAACCTTTTTTAGGTAACAATAACAAATTTTAAGTGAAGGCTAACCTTCTTTTGGATTTTCAGTTATTCTTAGCTGACTATTTCTGTTAGGGCAAATTTAGAAGCATGCACCACCTTGTATCTACCAAAATTTGTTAATCACATAAGGAAGCTATCCTGTATATTACTAAGTGACCCTATGAAGTGACAGTAAAACCATAATCCATTGTTTCAAGAGATTATGAAGCTTTCAGCACTTCTGTCAGTGGTTTGTGTAGCTCAAAGAGAGAAAAACAAATGTTTTTCCATTAATATTAATTTTAGTTGGCAAAAACGGCAGCTGCTATCTTCAGGCTTTGGCTAACATTTATTTTAACATTCATTCTTCTTCATGCCCTTCTCCTACCCTCATTCTCTTTTCAAGGATTTTGCAGAAGACACAACTGGTGGGAAAGGGGAGCAAGTTCTGAGTGTTAGACCACATGGCTATTCCTGAGTACATTGCTCCAATATCTCTACTCATTGAGCAAATGATCACCTAGAAACTGCACAACATGGCTGTTGTACCTGAAATCTCTTCTCCTCAGCTTGTTTTAGCCTCTGGAGTGCATCTGTTTATATTTTTTCTACTTTGTTTTATGTTAAGACACTCAAGTTATATTAACTGTTCACAGAGAGCAGATCATAATCCATCTAATACACTAAGCTTCTGTCTATTTAAATTTCACTTCTAAAAAACAGAAGTGCAAAACTTGATATAATGTGTATTTGGAAAGCCCACAGAGGAAGTTAATCCTATTTAATTTTACTCATATACCTCATCCTGAGTTCAGACTGTGTCCTTGCCTTGAGAGACCCTCAAAGTTTTGCCCCAAGCTATCTCTCTAACCTTATTCCCTATAGCATTTCTCTTCTTTATGCCACCAACACCTGTCTTCATTTGTCCCTGATCACTCTCTCCAGGATTTTTTCCATGCCTGTACATTCCAACTTGCACTTTGCCAAGTCAGAGTCCTACTTTCTTTAAAGTCTATTAGCCAAAATAAAAGTAACATATTTCTTTCACCAGATTTAAAGTAAGGAAAGACAAATGAAAGCCTGCCTAAATCCTGGTCTGAAGTAATAAGGCAGTGCCTCATTTCCTTGTGTCAAAACTACTTGCCCAGGAACATGACCAGGCAGATAAAACTGCAGGACTTGGGAGATGATCCTTCTCACAAAAATAAATTAGAGCAGATTTATTTAAAGTCTGCTGCGTTGCATACTCAGTATCACACTAGTAAGTAATTTCAGAATTTAAGTGTTTTACGTGGCTGCCTTTATAATAATATTTCCATTACTCCTACATAAAGGTATCAATGCAGCGTGCTGAAATTGCTTTTCAATGAGAACAGTAATTCTTATCTATCTCTAGCAACATCTCATTAACACAGAGCTAATGAGGGCTAGATTCTGCCATGAGGAAAGTTGACAAAGCAGTAAAAACGTCACCAAGAAAACAGAGGATTTTTATATGGCCTTAGGTTGGATGTCCTTTAAACAGAGACTGGCGAAGCTCGTGTCTGATTCGTGCTTCTTCCTCAGCCTGGGAAGCTGTTGGCACTGCTCCTTTTTCGGAGCTGCTGGCTCCATTTCTGCTCCATATGAGCTTGCCCAGTGCTCATCCACCAAGAATCTAGACACCTTGCAACACTACCTGCTGTGGCTAATATCAGTCCCACATGATCCTGTGTCTGATCCAGGAGCTGAAGGAGTGTTTCAATTTGCTTGAGTTCTTCCTAAAATGTAAATTTAATAGAAAAAAAAGGAAGGAAAAAAAGAAGTCAATCAAGCAAGCATTTCCTAGCCAGAAATTTTTGAGCTGCTGAATTTGAAATTTTAACTTGAGGTTGTATGTGGTCTTTTTTTCACTCTTTGCCCCTTTCTAATCAGGAAAACACCAGCATTGGTGACAGAAAGAACAGGTCTCTACCTACACCTACCCCATGGACACAGGCAGGGTGTGTTCCACCCACTGCAAATGCTTCCCAGGCACCCTACAGGGCTCACAACCTACTCTTTAAATGTTTCATTTCTTTATTAATTATTTACTTATAAAAGTATCATGGCATTTAAAAACATGCTTCACTGAAAATCCATCCTAAACTTTATTCATTCTGAGATGTGAAAGTGGAACATAATGCATAACCTTTAAAAGATTAAAAAATTTTTGTTGGTTTCGCTCAAGAAGACCCTCTTCCTTGCATCTTAATATTGCAATGTAGGTTGGCAGAGAAATGGAGAAAGAACTGCTCCAGAAAGTTTGTTTCTTAATCCTTTGACATGCCTTTATTTTTTTTTCTCCTGTACTCTAGAAAGTAGACCAAAAAAAAAAAAATCTCAAACAATGTAAGTGCTAAACTTAGCACTGTCAGACAGTAAAAGATCAGAGCTCTGTGTTATAGTCTGGACCTGGAACTGCTGTCAAAGATTTACTAACTAACTCTGCTTAACAGCATGAAAAGATTCAAGGGGAAACGAGAGGGTTTTTTCTGTTTGCTTTTAAAAGTTGATTAGTCTAGTGGGCATTAAATCTTTTATTATGAAGTTTCCATTCAGGATAAAATGTTTATTTTCAATCTTGAAAAAACCACTTTTAATCTTTAAAAAAATCCCTTGACTTTTCTAGATTTGGATGGCATATTTTATCTTTTAACCATACACAGGAAAGCCCCCTAGGAATTGTAGTGTTGTTTGCCAGTATTTCTTGAGGGATTTACAGGAATGCTCAGAGCTATTCCTGCTTCATCAATTATCTTCCTCACAGATTAAATTTTATTTATCTGTATAAAGATATCTTCTTCTTTTCATGCTATTATCCATTTTCTCATTTGTCCTTATTTCCCTGGCTCATTAAATTATTATGAAGAAAGCAACAGCTGTGCTGAAAGCAGCAGAGCTAGGGGGAAGAAGTACATTCTTGTCCCGATTTCTTACTAAAAATGGGAAGTAAGGAAAAAAGAGGTTGTCAAAAAAAGAATAAACAGGAATTTAGCATTTTAAAAATGACACGTTTTGTAAAGACTCAACATTATTGTCTGCACATATATAGAATGATTTTAACACAAATGACATCACCTTCTGGATTCGTTTCAAGAGCATTTAGAGATGCCACAGGTCTTTTAATTTCTCCATAGCACTAGAAATTTTTTACGGTTTTTAAATCTGAGTCTAGCTGAAGTCAACTGACAAAAAACAATTTCTTCTCAGCAAATGGAAGACTTTTCAGCCTTTAAAATATCTAATTCAAATGGAAGCTCACTAGCAGAGAGGTGCATGTTTTAAGGAAGGCTTAAATGGTGCCTGTAGTCCTGTCAAAATTAACAGAAATGTATAGCTGAAGTGTAAAGGATACTGGATAATGTTTGTTAATCAAAGTTTAATCATTACATCCATACATTGTTTTAGTATTTATGTATAGGGGAAATTTACTTTTCTTCACTACTGGTGGATGCCCTCATTCCAATTTCTGCTTGTTGCTTCTTGCTCTGTCACTGGGCACCATTCAGAAGAGTCTGTGTCCACATTCTTAACTTCTACCCCTACCAGCTGTTTATATACATGCATAAGATGCTCGTGATCTGCCACTTCTCCAGGCTGAACAATGCCATCTCTATCAGCCTCTCTACATAGCTCACATGCTCCATTACCTTCATCATCTTTGTGTCTCTTTGCTGGATTTGCTCCACTATGTCCAAGTCCTGCTTGTACCAGGAAGCTCAGGACTGGACTCAGCATTCCCTGTGTGACCTCTCTAGTGCCGAGGAGAGGCAAAGGGTCACAGTCTCAACCTCCAGGCAATGTGATGCTGTTCCTGATGCAGTTCTGGAGAGGCTGTTTGCCCTCCTTGCCACAAGGGCATGTTGCAGGCTCATTGTTCATTTGGACCACCAGAGCCATCTCTGCAAAGCTGCTTCCCAATCAGTTGGAAGTTGTGTTTCTTCAGGTTACTGCCATCCCTCTGAATGTCAGCATGTGGTTCTTAACCTTTCCCCTCAGTTCTGTATCATCTACAGACTTGCTGAAGGTGCACTCTGTCCCATAGTCCAGGTCATCAGGGAAGATATTGAATCATATTGGCCCCGGTATCAGCCACTGGAGCACACCATTAGTGCCTGGGCTTCTTCTGGACTTCATGCTGCTGATCACAACTCTTTGAGCCCAACAATAAAGCTGCTTTTCAAAACTTATCTAACCTGTATTTCATGAGTTCGTCTAGGAGGAGTTTGTGGGATACATTGCTGTAAGCCCTTCAGAGGTCAAAACAAATCAACACCTCCTCCCTGCATGCACTGGCTCAGCAATCTCATTGCAGAAGTATTTTGGGTCCATACCAGCAATTCCTACTCACCCTCTTGTCCTTCATATGTTTGGAGATAGCTTCCTGGATTATTTATTCCATTACTTTTGCAGGGACCAAGATGAGGCTAACTGACCAGTAGCTCTGGAAATTGCATTTCTGCCCTTCCTAAAGACAGGAGTGACATCTGCTGTCTTCCAGTCCTCAGAAGTCTCCAACATTTGCCATGACCTTTCAAAAATTAATGCAAGTGATCCTGCAATGACACCAAATATTCCTCTCACCTTTCACCCTTTGTGGGTGCATCCCCTTAGCTTCTGTGGATTTTACTTTGTTTAAATATTTTCTGAGCAGATTCCACTCCACTGAAGGTAAGTCTTTTCTGCAGATTTCTCCTCTCTTCTTAAGGACTTGGAACTCCTGAAGACTTACCTTTGCTTCAGTAGACACTGAAGGAAAGAAGGCCTTGAAGTATTGGGCTTTTCCATGTCCTTTGTTAGCATGAACCATCCAGCAGCTTCTGTCTTTAATTTTTTTTTTTTTGCTTCTAGTGTACTTGTAGACACCACATGATGCTTACTGAATTTTCACTTTTGCATTTCTGTATTTCTTTACCTAAAAGTCTCAAAAGAGGAAAGAAAAAAAAAAGGAAAAACAAAAGGGAAAAAAAGAAAATAATAAGTGGTATGTATTAAATAAAATACAGAATGCTGTAGTCAACATTATATTAGCTCTTTTATGTATGACATAATATTAATGCACTGGATTTACTGTCTATAAACCCTAATATTTGTTTAAATGTAGTTCTTGGCTTTGCTAAAATTTAGCATGGCATGAAAGGACTTGATATAGATGTAGAGAGAATTCTGGAATTCCTGAAATTATTTTGAAGTTGTTATCCTACATAACCCAATTCTTTTTTATATCAGTGTGAATAAAAGCATTTTATTGTTGTACTGTAAGCACATCATTTGAGTTACTAGCATCCAGGATCCCAGATACAGAGTCTCACAGAGCTTCTTAAAATAAGAGCTTTACTGACTCTAGTATAACATGTTATCTTCTTGGATGATATAATTTAAGCAAGTAAATCACACATTTTGGTATCTCCACTCAGAACTGTAAGGTTCTTTTTAGAAACATTATGAATTTTATCTCAGACAAAGCTTTCACAGTCAGTACCATGTTCCACTCTCATCAATCTACTTTTCACATCCCCAGCACTCTGCACCATTTATCCATTCCCATCTTTTACCCATATTTCCTACTCAGTATGGTCTCTCTCTTTTTTCACCTCTGCCTTTTTCCTCTTCTTTTTCTGTGTTAACCCTTCATTTTCAGAGATAACAGCTCAACTCAAATGGAAATACTTCCTTTCCCTATAGAAAAATAGCTAGAGAGATAAGAACACAGGATTTCAACAGAAATATTTACATTTCCATAAAGTTAAAGCAGCTTTATTATCCAATGTTCTGTATGCACAGTCATCAGTAGTCTGATTTTCAAAAGATCCAGCGATATTTTACTTTCTTATATTTCCCTTGAAATCAAGGGAAGGAGGCTGTTGGACGGCTCATTTATGTTATCATTTCCTAGAGTTTGCTGTCCTTATATAGAGAGAATTTTTCAGTGAAGTGTAATGGTGTCAATTCAAATGCAATTTCTGCTAGAAATTTGCCCTTATTGAGAGCAGTTTCACTGGAAAATGAGGGGTTCTGTCTTTTCAGGCTTTTCAGTAATTAAGCTATTTATGATACAAGCACACCTCTTTTTTTTTTTTTCTTTTAATGTCAAAAACTTTTCTTTGTGATCGACTAAACTACTGAAATATTTGAGTCACATATTGCTAAAGTTTAACGAAACAGGGTATTATTTTCTCCCCTGCCTTCTTATACTCCTTGTTCTGCCTCATTGTTAGTATTTTGCCTTATACACAGTTTTCAATTCATTTTGCACAGAAGTTATTTTCTGCACAAAAAGCAAGAGATGGAAGATGAAGCTCTGTGTCCAGATTATTTGTTCGCAGAAGATGACAGACTGCTCAGAAGGTTTTCACGAAATGGATGGTAGAATAGAAACAATTATGTCATCTTTTCTAGAATGACTGAGATTGCAGTTACAACCCTAAGAAGTTAGGACTGGCTTATGAGCCAGTGTAAATCATTATAAGTGCTCCTTAGTCGAAGCTATGCTAAACTAAGGGTCATCCTTCTGACTGGGTGGCAGCATAATCATGAATTTCTACATCAAATTGCAGTATTTAAAAGGAAAACAAAAAGAAATATCAGCTGCATGAAGAGTTTCAATGGCATTTGAACTAACCAATACCTTTCAAAAGTCACTATCAAGGTGATTTGCCAAACCAGACTATAACAACCCATTTATAAATTAACTTGGATACACAGAGTGTGCCAGGACCAAATAAATTAATATAAGTCGATACATTTTCACCTTGACATAATGCCACAGGAAGGAAATAAAACAAAGTTAATCTTAAAATTAATTCAGGCCAGCCTACCAATTAATCAAGTGTAACATCAAATAGGCTTTTGGCCTCACACAGAGTATCCTGTTTCTTATCTAATTCTAAAAATAAATGTCCAATCACATACCTTCAATATCCAACAAGTGGATTAAAGTCAGATCCTTAAATTTAGATATAGATTGGAAGGCAAGACTCTAGAAGAAAGCCCAAGGTACCCAAAGGTCCTTTGTTGTACTCCTTTTGCATCTTTTTACTGCCCTGTTGCAGTCACCTTAAGTCCTTTCCTCTCCCTTTTCACTAACTGCTTCATTCCCTCCTCTATGTCAGTGTAAAGATTTAGAGCTGGGCCCAGATTTCACTCTAAAAACAAAAAAAATAACTTGCTTCTGAATTCCCTGCCTTCCAAACTAGGAACCCACTTTTGTGCCTCAGTATCCCTTCTATCCCTCTGCATACTTCAACTCTCTTAAAGCAACCAGTTTCTTGTACCTTTTCCCAACCTTTCTGGTACTTTTTTTTGCATTCTTTTTGCTCCCTTTCCTTCTCTTTCCTTGCAATTACCTTAAACTTCAGAAATTAGCTTGTACTTGTTATTGTCCAGGGTGATAGCTGATATCTTTCTATGTAAGGGGACAGCATCAAGAGGAGGGAGAAAGATGATAGACACAGGGGTCAAAAGGTGATGCATAAGTCATCAAATCACAACTGTTCTTACTGTAAAATCAGTGAGTAGATGCCAACTAGAAATACAAGGAAGAAGTGCATTACACTTTAGAAGAAATTTTCAAGTGTGAGAAAACTATATAGATCCATAAAAGTCTTAATTTGACAATGTTGAAACACATTCTTCTGATATAATTTCTTGCTAATTTTTTTAGAAGTCAAGACTCTGTTACTTAGTATGAACAACTCATTCCTTTCCACAACAACTCAGTTTTGAATGGCTAGTAGAAGCATGTACTTTTACAGGAAAGGAAAAGTCTGAATATTTTACTAAAGATCAGTGAAGATAAACTTTGAACCTGGCCGTGCCCTTCACTGTGATGTGGAAGTCTTGTAATATTTCATCATTAAGACACAGATCACCACATCTTTCTTTTACTAAAGAAAAATGCTCTTTTAAGAAAATTATGTCAAGATCAATTAAAAAAAAGTTAAATCATTCATAAAATGTATTCAAGGTTCATTCTTTTATTTTTTAGCTTTAATGCAAGGTCTAGAAGTTCTGTTATCCTTATTCAGTCTTTCATCTGCAGCTGAATTTTATGAGAGAAATAAGAAAAGAGGCTGTTTAAACCATAACCCTAAAATGAGTAAATCAGTTTTACCCAATGCCTTAAGGCTTTATTTTTATAGCTAAAGTATCCAACCCTTCAATTTAAATATTTTTTTTCAATTTACCAAGCAATTTACAGAATGTCACAGAATCCAGAAGGCTTTCCAGCTGGCCACCTAAAGAGAAACATAGATAGGTAACACTTTTCTATAAGTACTATCAAACCATGTAATACTTTGAAATACTGTTCATATACCAAGCTTCTAAAGACAGCTTTGGCCGTTGACCAAAAGTGGAAAGGAAAAATGTAGGCCTTACATGTGCCCTCAAAAAGAAATAAACTACACCCAGAAGTAGTTATTTTCTCTACCTAGTAATTATACAAACACATCTTTTATTTATAAAAGTGTTCTCTCCTTGACTCCTTGGTGTGCACATAAATGCTCAGAACAAAAATGTTGGAAAGAGGCCAGATGGAAAAACAAAATGTCCATCAGAGGTAGAACAAACAGGAGTGGTATACTTTAAACTAACATTGCTCTTCAGTTCAAAAACTGAATTTGCACTCAGGAGTACAGTCCTGCTTTATGGGCCTCCTTTGATTTTCACAGTTTCTTTTGCAACAATCTGTCTCATATTTGATCACAGGAGGCTAATTCTTAGGACCAGGTTATTTTTAAAAGTTTATATCAACTTGTTATTAAAGGTAAATTGAGTATTTGTAAATTAGGGGTTGGGGATAAACTATCCAGGAATTCCAGACAGGAAATCTTTACAGTTTTGGGAATTCTTGTTTGGATCCATGCAGATTGTTTGTTTTTTAATTAGCTGTGAATAAAGGTGAGAAAAGTTGGGAGGCTTGGAGGAAGCTTTCCCTCCCATAACAGAAAATTTACATTCTGTGCTATATAAATCATCAAGATCGTGAAATTAGTCTGTACATTTTCATCCATGGCTGATGAAGCTCGGTGGTGCTTCACCCACTGCACAAGCCCTTCCAAGTGAGCATCTCACCTCAGTGTGTTCCTTTAGGATCCTATTTCGTGTGTTCTGCTCAGGACCATGTGGCTTTACTACTGTCTTGCTGGGACAGGAAGGGCTGAGCCCAGCAAATATCACAAGAATACCCACAGCATGCCAAACAGCTTCAGCTGGCTGTAATTAAATGCAAATTATAATGGTGGAGAGGAAATATGTGTGGCCAAGTCAGGTCACTAATGCTTCCAGCCTCTCAGCAACTTCAGCCATGAGTTGTGTTCCTCACAGGCATCATCCTAGCATCTAGAAGAAAGGTGCCCTTCCTCTGTTTAAAAAGCCATGGTGCAAGGAATATCTAAAGGAATGTAGGAGACATGAGCTTTTCCTCACTGGATGCAGGAGCCTTGGACTCCACAAACTGTGGTTTCTTGCTTGATGGAACTGTTCCTTTTTCTGTAAATATTAAAGAGTGAAAGGCAGGCTTATGGCTCATCTGTAGAGAATCTCATCAGGGAGTAGCAGCCCAGGTTCAAACCTGTGTCAATTGCTAGATAATTACTTAGACAAAACAGAACTGCTCCAGGAAGATAAATCTAAGCACTTCCTTAAAGAACAGAAAATCAGAGGGGAGAGAATATACAGGAAAGGGCAGGAAACTGGAGTTTAAGACTGCAGCATAGCAGTTCTGCTGGGATTTAAGGTGTCTGTGCCGAAGCCAAGCCAGGAGGCATTGCTGAGCAGGCAGCCTGTCTGCCTGCCCCTCCTGCACAGCCAGCAGACATTGCTGCTGCCCAGCTGTGAGCGGGGACACCCAGCACCTGCACTGGGGGCAGCAGGAATCCACACACCACGGCTAACTGGGGGTCCAGAACAGCTCTTACAGCTGGACAAGAGAGAACACCAGCTGGGCACATTCCTCAATCCAGTCCTTAACAGCAGATTTCGGTAAAGTGCAGTGGGACTGAGGTTTTAATGACACTGATCTACAAGGACACGAAAAGCTCCCCCCGATGTCCTTTAATTTAAGGTAATTGGTTTTCTTAGAGAATTCAGGCTTTAGCTACTATTCCAGCTAGAGCCAGGATAGCTTTGTCAAAACTTTGTTAACCTGGTTTGCTTTTATTTTTCAGCAGTCTTATATGATTATTAATTTAAAAATGTCAAAACTTCTCAAATGTTATTTTTAGGAAGAAGCTACAAAACAAAAATCACAAAATTCTTTCCAGAATCAATGATTACAAGTAAATTACATTTAGTTGTAGTAGTTACTAAAGCTTTGGATTCTTACACTCAAAGACTAAAACAGCATAGGCTGTCACAATTTCTCACAGAAAATACAGATTTTTTTTCTATCACTTTATATTTTAGCTAGATCATCAAAGTGTTGGCTGTTATTTGGACTAGTCTTAAAACTTCCTAAATTCTATATTCCCACCTCCTTTCTTTGAAATCACCATTATCAATTTTAGCTGTCATAACTACATGACATGTAAGTCTTTAAGCATCAAGCAATGATTAAATATATCTGTCAGTTGGTAATGTCAGTTTAAAGCATTACTAAAACAGAATGTCCATAACTCTAAAATTTTGGAACTGAATTAATGAAAGGAGGTAGGGTTTTTATCCACACAAAAGATGGCAGAACAATATTTTGTCTAGGCCAAGATTACCCCCTGTCTGATGTGGGGTTGTTAAATTAAACCAAATGAATTGCGAGCTAACATCTGAAAATCCAGTTAAGAAGTTTTTTCCCATCAGGAGATTGCTCATAGTTAATTCTTATAAAATTATTTTTTTTATTGTACATATATTGGATTTAGTTCTATGCATTAGACAAACATTTTTTAGTATTAGAATCAATGCATCATGTTCAGAGATTAATATGTAAAAAGAGATGGTTACTCACTTAGACGAGTTCACTTCAGATGAAAAGTCTGAAGCAAGAAATGCTATACTTGTATGAGGAACAGTTTTCATAATAACCTTTCATATGAAATCTTTCTGTATCAGTCATGTGTCTACTGGGTTTTGAAAAAGATTTTTCAGGCAAATGTTAGACAGTTTTCTCTGATTAACATTGCTCAATAAGATGGAGAATGACCTATGAATTCTTTTCTCTCTTTTGTACTATGTACATTGTATTTATTTAAGCAATCCAAGGGTAGTTTAACTGAATTATCTACCATTTATAATATAAATGTAGATAATTTATTTTCAAATCCTCTGTCAAGAGAGGAAATAGTTTTTTGTTATTCCATGTCTGTTTGCAGGATGTGGATCTGTATGGCTGACCATGGTCTTCATGTGAGTCCACATCTTCAGATTAGCTCTAAGACATTTGCCTTCATGCACACAACATGAAGCTGTATTCTTACTTTTTCTACAATTTTTATTTCTTTATCTTTTTTAAAAAATGTATTTTGCCTGTGAAACAAAGAAATCTACTACAGCCACAAACTGTTGAGTAATGTAGATATATGCCATAATTTACATACACATAATATAGATATATACACTGCAATGAAGCTTTTCTTTTATAAGTGCCCAAGGTAAGACTATAACCATACTGTACTGCACACGTTGTGAATGTTATCTTTATTGTAATGGGAGATACATTAAAAATGGAGGCAGAATTTGTTGGACTATTTTTCATGTTAGCTAGGTCACCCAGGGCTGGATAAGTCTGAGGTACTGAGGTTTTAGGCTGTAAGCTGGCTGGTGGAAGTCCACTTTTCCAAGATATCCCACAGCTGGTTTTTGTCCCATTCTTGACAAAAGTGAGAGTTAATTCTGCCTCTGAAATCTTGATGCATATGAGGTCACAGAGAGATCACAGATATGGATGAGTTGAAGAAATTTTGTAGGTTCTACCATAATAGCTGAAATGAAACAAAGATTACATAAAAGTAGAAACTACAGAAAGATAAAATGTGTATGCCTGAATAAATATTTCTACCTTGATACAATGTGTTTTCCAAGTTACTGTGAGGTCTTCATAGGTCTAGATAATGCAAAGTTGAAAGACTATGAAATTGGTTAGCATGGGACTGGGCCTGGTTATTGAAAAAATGTTTCCAAAATTTTCATCATGTTTCCATAACTTTTACCTTTATAAAAGTATAACTGTTTTTTAAAAATTAATTTTAGACATTGAATAATGAAAAAACTCATTATATTTCTGTATTTATTAATATTCAGCACAGAGTTTTGATACATGCAGAATCCCAGGGCCAACTACAAACTTACTGAAATAGTAAATCAGCATGCTTTACTTGGAATAATTGTTTCTAGAAACTTGAACATTTTATCACAAAAACACCAGCTTTCCTAACTACTTATGGTATGTCTGAATTCATATCAGGGCTAATGACATTTTACATATCAATTTTACATTGATTTTAAAATCAGATATTTGGTATTTATTGTACACAGAAAATAGGATTTATTTCAGGGAAAAAAAACCCCATAAAACTAACATTTAGAGCTCACAATGCACTTCAAAAATTTAGTACAACAGTGCTGAAATAATCCAATGACCTAGCATCTAAACAGAGTGCCAAAAAAAAAATCCAAAGTCAATGTCATAGGAAAACCATAACTTAAAACCAATTAAACTAACCACTGGTTGTTCTTTTAACCCCTTTAGCAGCTGTAAAATCAGATTTCTTTTTCTTTTCATAACTTTCCTGTTCATAACAAAACAAGGAACATAAGAGGCTCCTAAACAGATTAATGAGTCAGTATCTCTCTGTCATTCTCAAGATCAAATCAAGTTTCAGACTTTAATATCCCTAGCAATCTTGAAGTTTTCATTTGTCCCAAAATAGAAATTGTGAAAAAAGTTTCTATCAAAGCCACATCCATACAAGCAGGCACAGGTTTGTCCATAGAGCTGCACGTGATTTGCAGTACATGAATTGGTACATGATTTATGCCTGTAGCTTATTTGAAGTTTGGCTTTTCAGTTCATACGTCAGAAATCTATAAAAAGAAATGTAAATAAGCTTAGTAATGTACAATTTCATGGCATACTTAAGCATTTAGCTTCAGGTTTTAGCTTGAGCTTAATCTCAGTTAAGGTTATAGAGGCGGGTGCAGATATTTTACGTAAATCATGAAAGTTTTCGATCAACAAAGACGGAAAAAGGCATCTTATGAGTATGCATATTGTTTTCATTACCCTCTGGGAATATCTGTTTCCCTCCCTTGACTATAAAGGGAGCATAGATAACTGAAGTTTATGAAGTAACTAAGTTTAGGGTGATTACAATGGTGTGAAATGGATCCAGCCCTTAGGGTCTGATAGCCCCTTGCACTAAGGATCAGTAGGCTTACATCTCATTCAATCCCAATAAGGACAGTAGGAGCTGTATCACATCACCTTATTTTCTATTTGCCATCCAGCACTTTGGCCTTTGTGAATTACTGAGGATTGAACTGAGGGAAAAAAATGAAGAAATGAAAGCTGTCAAGACAGTAGAAGAAACCAAAACGGAGAGTCAATTTAAATCTAGATTGTTTTAATTTTATTTCAATGCTCTGAAGAAAAAAAATAAGTCAAGAATGCAGGAATCAGAGAGCAGTGTGGCAAAAATTTGTTATTCATTTTGTTTTTAATGTACCTACTATCATGATTTTCCTCTAACATGGAAACAGCTATGTTCATGTTTGATGTGAAAACGTCAGTGCAGGCCTTTCTATTTCAAAACATTTAAATCCATCAAGAAGGGTTCATTGTATGGTAAAGGTCATTTTAAGATTTTCCTCAGAATCTTGTTAAATGAAAAGTTACTACTGATATTGACTATCTTTGCTTTGTATTGCAACACAAAAGTTCTTCTAAGAGTGGAAAAAAAACCAACCTCTGTGATAATTACACCTCAAGGAATTTGATGTCCTGATTTTGAACAAGTCTTGTTTAGCTCATGTCATATTTCTTATGCTCAGTAAAACACAGCACATGAACCCAATATGTTAGCATTGCTAAAAGTTTCCAGATTGACAACAGCAAACCTAATTCAGTGCTCCACAAGCAAATAACTAATCTGACCTGCAGTTCCAAGCCAACTTTCTATATATATATATCTATGTCTATGTCTATGTATATAAGTATAGCTATATCTATATCTAGCTTTATCTATCTATATATCTATATCTAATCTCTATCATCTCTAATCTATCTGTCTCTATATCTATCACCTCTATAATCTATATCTATATCTAATCTATTTCTATCACCTTGTCATGGTGCACAAACACACCATTGTTGTTTACCATCATGGTTCCAAGCTGTGTTCAACTACATTCTTGGGTAGCATCCAGCCAGGTACACCTAAAAGGGCAGTGTTTTTTAAGATATGTAAGTACATTTAGAAATGCTAGAAAAGTTAACTTTCATCCTGAGCTAGGAGCTAGGCATCTGCATGGGATTTAAATCCATATCCTGGTAACTATCACATGGATATATAAAAGTCTGTGATCCATTTCGAGCATAGATAATTGAATCACTCTTTCCTTTTAAAGCACTGGAGCACAAAAAGAATGGAGACAGTCTGTTTGCTTTTGACTAATGCTCTGAATTTGGTCATCCAAGGAATAGGACTTGGACTCCTGGGTTTGATAACTTTCTTGTCCTTTATAACTGGCCTGGCATAGCAGAATAGCTGGGAAAAAAAGCGAATTATAGGAATGTCTATCTTTTGAGGCATTATCGTATATCTTCAGTAGTAAAGTATAGTGAAATTCAAACCAAATGTTCCTTCTGGACAAGGCATATTTTCCCTTCTCAAAGACTTGTGTTAGCTGATTTTTATTTTGATAAACATATAAAAATAATAATTTTGGCACATTAAAAGGCTTTTTAGAGACTGAAGGGGTAATATAATTATAGTTGTAATATTACATGTTTCTGAAGTAAATGGTTCATGTCTTCCACTTTAGTCTGTGCAGAAAATTTATGTCAGTTTAAGTGAACAGCTCATTTGTAGCTTAAAGTAATGTAAAGCTGAAATAAATGGCTAGTAAATTGTAATACTCACATATAGAAAGTAAGACAGACTCTTCTAAATGGAAAATATTTAGTTCCAAAAATATTCAGAAGGTCCGGCACCATAAGGTTAATTGCTTTATCAGGGGCTAAAACAGCCAAACCATCTCTGTTTCATTGTAGACTGGATAATTGATAGAGTAATTGTGATACATAACACAAGATGTACATTTGAGCATTTTCTAACAATTATTATTTCTGGTTAAAGAGTTTTTCTTGAGGTCGTGCTGAGTTTTGCAGGACCTCAGCAGAAGAATCCAGGCAAAACTGTTGCTCTGATTATATAAACATGGACTCAGAACATCACTTACAGTAAAATCTGTCTGATGTCCAGAGTTTTGACACTTGGGATTATAACTTAAAGTGTTGTACTGAAAACTCTGATGTGAAAGCTACACAAGAGCAGCAGTCCTAGGTAATCATAAATATACATCTCTGTGGGAAAATAAAGGTGTTAAATAGTTCTGTAAAAATGAGTAGCCAGGAATATTGTCCATCACTAATCTGTTATTAGTTCTTTTTTTTAGCCCTCATTTGATGACAGAGGTCATCAGATTTGTTCCCCGTTCTTGCTGCTACAATCATTAATCAAATTTAAATTCCTGGAAAATAGGGTCCTATTATTTGGTCCTCTATACCAAAAACTGTTTGTGGATCAGAATTTTGTGCTGAGGCACATGCAGAGCCATGCTGTAGCATGTGAAAGGAATACAGAGTTGGACTGTAGAACAAAACCATCTGCTGGATGTTTACATGTTCTCCCACACACTACAATCTAACAGTGAGGTGTGAATCAAATAAAATGATAAACTGAAGTTAACAAACATTTAGTTTACTAGTACCACCAAAAAATACATTGAAACCCGTAACTTTCTTACTAGTAAAAACACTAAGCTATAAATGCACACTCATGTCAAATACTTGGTCTAGTGATCTAAATAGCAGAAGATATATAAAATTACACTCTCAATTTAAGCAGATTAATGCTTTTTATGTGTTTTTTAATGCATCTTTATTAATGCATATTATGTGTCTCTTTCAGATTGAAATAGCATCTTGAAGACATTTTCACTTAATGAATTAGCAACTCTCAATTAACGAAGTTAATAACTGAATGTGAAATTATATATGCAGTGCTGTTGTTTTCAATTTCTATAACCATTTTTATACATATAATTACAGAAAATCTATATGGTTTACTAACCATGAGCTGGATATGGTTCTTCAAACTGAACAATCAGTACTTCATGAGTAGCTGGCCTGTGCAGACATACTATCTTGAGAGCCCCAAAGTCTAAACCCTGGACTAAAACCCTCCTTGTGGGGAGTCACTGGCTTTCCAGCCTCAGAGCTGCCATGGGCTTCACCTGCTTCACCTTCCTACTGCCTCTGACTGCTCACTGAAGCCAGGGGCTGTGTGCAGGCACGTGGCATCCCACCAGGATCTGGCTATGCTTGCCACCACAATCATAACATAATTATTGACACTGCAAATCTGCTCTTTCAGAAGGTCTCAAGATGGCCCTCAAAACACACCGACACCAGTGACAATACTGTAGCCAATATCTCCCAGCGGTGACATTTTCTGAGGTGCTCCAAAATGCAGATGAAGATTTTCCTGTGTCATTTCTACTTTCTCCTCTGTCAGGATGTAGGTGTTTTCAGGCAATCAAGGAAATACTTTAGGCATTTAAAAGTGCATGGTGTCTCACCAAAATTTAAAACTGTCAATATATGAAAGCAGAGCTGAAAATGAGATTAACATTTGAAGAATAATCTGAGTCTGTCCTTTTTTTGAAGAAAGAAAAAAAATGAAGTTATTATTCCCTATTTTCTTAAATTTAGTACCTTTGCAAAGTATACAGAAAAGAGCTGTGAATAAAACCAATTAGAAAATGGTTTATTTTTCCATTATTTCCATGTTTAAAAAAAAATACTATTAATACTATGTTTTATAATCAACAAAATTTCCAGTGATAACTTATTTGTTTTCCAAAGCATGCACAAATTTCCTTAATGAGTACCAAAGACAGAAGTATTCAGGAATACAACAGACATTAAATCAGGCTATTAATGATGAATCAAAATTTAAAGGAACTATGGCATGGCTGAAGGTTATCTCAAATCAACCTTACCTCTGATAAAGTGATTAAATCTCTGACATAAACTTTTAAATCTCCTAGAAAATTTAAACCTGGATAAACATCAAGCCACATAAAAAAGCCTTGCTCTTTATTTTCAGATAATTAATACATATTGAGTTCAGTTAAAAATACCATTCTACCCTTGAATTTCTGACTTTTCACACTAATGAAGTTTATCACAGGAAGTGCTTGGCAAAAAATTAACTGCTTTTACTTTATTACCAAAACTGTAAAATGAAAAAAAAAAATCAGCTTTACTGAATTTTTATATGACAATACAAACTAATATAAATATAAGTATAAACTAAAATAAAATAAACTTATAAAAATATCCAAACTTCTGTCTCATCTTTCTATATTATTGTAAATGTATAAAAATACAAAAAAAAACCAAAACAAAAAACCCCACAACAAACAAAAAAAGCAGCACAGTACTAATCTAAACAAACCGATGCAGACTATCCAAAGCAGGCACTGTCCACTAACAGCAGAAATCCCTTTTTTTCAAGGAGATATGGTTTAAGCTCTTTGGGCATGAGACAACCAATTGGAGAGGTGCTCAAGATCCTTTTCTGTCCTAAAAAGTTTAATCATATATATGCAAAAGACCACACCATGTAAACAGATTAATCCAGCTGAACCAATACCCATGCTATATAGTTTTGTTTATTCAAGCTTTATGTGTAGTTGCTACATTTTGGGATAGGTGAACAGTTGGAAAAGCAGCAGGTTGCCACAGACATGTGAGGAAAGAATAATTTCATGTTATTTTTTATTATTATTACCTCCAGGGTTCAGCTCAGGTGCAGTGCTAGATGAGACATCTGAACTTTAGGGCCAGTAAGACAGAATGGATGTTCGGACTGAGGCCTGGCCCCTTTGGGCATGTGCTGTGAAATGTTACTGCCCATTTCATCAGCAACTCCTCACTATTTTCAGTAACCTCGTCTGGGCTATTCATGTGAATACGTGAGAGGCTATCACCCTAACTTGATTAATTTGCACCTTCAAGGTAATTAGTTCCTTATGTTCCTTTCCTAGAGGCAATCTGTGTTATATTCCAGGAGGCTACACAGTTGTCTTCCCTTCTGTCTATATACCCTTTAAGGTTACTCAGGAAGGTAAATTGTGCTGTAGAATTATTGCTTCTCTGCTCTGTACAGAAATAAGGAAAGTAAACTTTTGGGGGGGAACAAGAGGTATCTGAAATACAATTAAGAACAGCTATGAGTCTCTTTGGTTGTATTTTTGAGATTTTGTTTGGTTGCTTCATTTTTTGTTTGTTTTTTTGTGGGGTGTCTACTTATTTAAATTGGCTGAGAAACAGTACAAAATTATAGTTTGGTAAATATTAGAACTCAGTTTCAAGACCTAAGAATTTAGAAAGTTAGAGCATTGCTTCTACTCAGTTTTTGACCTTTAAATAAAAAATTGCAAATTCACTTACATAGCTGCATGTTTACACTACTATACTCTACAGAGTTTTTCACTTTATATCCTTCTGGTATGGAATGTTCTGGTGCCGAGGCTATTTAAAATAGTTGTTCTGAGGCAAAGAAGTAGAAAATTCTTGTTACAATAAAAATTGCTGTAGGAGGGTCAGTACATTTTGCTCTCAAGAGTAAGCAATGTGAGTAGGTCACCTGTAGATGCATAAAGGATGCTTTACAGCTATTATATCCGTCATTGGATTACAATATCTCAAAAATTACATTAAGAAGCAAATGAGGGAGTGTCTTCTAAAATGCTGTGATTTAATAAGATATCTCAAAGTGAGGTCATTCACACTGGGAATGATAATGCCAGTAAATTAAAGGGAAGGTCACCTTTAAATAATGTTAATCATACAAATTCCTCAAATATGACTGGCACAGTAAGGCATTTTATGTATCTTAGCATTCTTTGACCTTTATTTGTGTTAGCATTATAACTAAAAATCCAGAAAAAGGTCATCTTCTATCCTTTTATTTTATTATTTTAGGGTTTGGGGGAGCTACCACATGTAGTATACCACAGACTAACTAGAAAACATGTCTTACATGTAAAATGTCTTACAGGATATTTTCTTCATGACATTGCCTTTTATAGTACAATCAGGTTAAAAAATGAAATTTCTGTGTTTACTTTTGAAGTAAAAATATATATTTTTAGCAAAAAAAAAGTTCAATTCCCCATCTAATTGTTATCCCCTATTATGCCAAGTGGGTATAACACATCCATTCCTATAAATTGTTTTGAAAAGACCGTAAATCCTTGCAGTAGTATTTCTATGGGGTTTTATTATGGAGCCAGTTATAAAACTAGGATGAAAATATAACTGTTTTATAAGGAATGATTGTGGAGCTTTTTTTTCCCCTGAAGATTATTTTGTTGATATGACTACATAAGTACAGATGTTCTTCAAAATGCTGTAATAACATGGGAAGGACAAAAGAAATTTTAAACTATACTTTTCATGCAAATTTTCTAGATCTTTTTTATTATATCTCTGTGGATTTTTCACAGAGAACAGAAAGTTCAGAACGCCATCAAATGTTTTGGCAGTAGACATTTTAATGGGATGTCTTCTAGGAAAATTACTCAAGACACACATCTAAACATTGGTAAAGATCAAGTCTAAATTACTGCATGTTTTTCACTGTTTTTCAAGAATGCAAAAATATCTTTTTTATATTAAGTGGAAAAATAGTGTATCTCCACAGTGTAGATTTTTGTTTTTCTCCTAAACTCTTAATGGCAGTCATCATTGTGGTACCCTGCAGAGTGCTAGGCATTATATAAAAAACATGACCAGTTATTAATGGTGCCATTGAAACAGAAGTGCTGCTGGAGTCAAGGTGTTTCCAACATTTTATGCTATCTGGAAATCTGGCCCTCGATTTTAGTCTGTAGGAAACTCATACTCTCAAACTAAAAAGACCACAACAAATGAGAGGGATAAATATCTCTACATCATAGAGGAAATTAAGGATTATAATAAGACATCACAATTTACCACATGGCTTATTTAACAGTCCTGCAAGCTCATGCAAAAAAGTCATGATGGATTTTAAGATGTTTTTTCCAAGGGTACATTTTTCTTATCATGGCAAGACGCACTGTTTAAACTGGCTTAAATAATTTTTCTTTAAATGTATGCAGTTGTTTATTTTTTCAATCTTTTCTCTATTTTTCCTGGTAGTCTCACTCAACTCCTTGTCCTCCTATCTCTTCCTGTGCCCACCACTGTCTTTTTCCTCATATTACCTGAGATGAACTAGAAGGGTGAGTCAGGGTAGGGAGCATGCCAAAGCTCTGCATTCACAGCCAGGAGAGCCAAGTGCTTCTTGAAGAGGGTACAAAGAGCTGGCTGTGTCTCATGTCTGATATGAGCTATTGTAACACTTCATTTTTCTCTTCTTTACATGAGAAAAGATGCATCAACAGTTTATTACATTATTTAATCATTAGGCATCATTCCAGATGACCATGTCTTTTTTTTTCCTCAAAAGTAATCAGCACAACCTTCTGCTGTAAATAGAGGATATAAATTGGTGATTATAGCTATTTTACCTCACAGCAGAACAAATAATAAAGGCATAAGTCTTTTTCCACCCCTGTCCCCTTATTGGAACAATAACAAGATGAGCCTTTGGGCTTCTGAGGTTATAAATCATCTAAATAGGAAACAAGACCCATGTTTTTCCTAATTTATCATATTGTCATTTATTATAGATACTCCTTCATCTAAACTCTCCTAGCACTATATCTTGCTCATCTTCTTAAGGCAGCTCTCTCAATTGTTGTTATGCATCTTACATTTCTGCATTTACTCATGGCTATTCTCACACCTACTTCCCCAACTTTGTCACTCCCACTACCCCCTCTCACCTCCTGCCTTCTGCTCCAGTGTTTCCTTTCTGCCAGTCTCACCTCCATATTCTGGTTGAATAATACCTTAGAATACTTTCAGATACCAAAATTGTTGCACTAGAATGCATTTCTCAACCAAATCCAGCTTTTCTTATCTTACCTAACATTTAAGCCAATATTACATTCTAAATAATTGATGCAGATTACCTGTCACAGTTTGAGTTGCTCATCTCTGGTCTTTGTAGCTTTGTTTTTTTCTAGAGATCATTTTTCTTTTCTTTTTCACTAGGGTAAAATTTACTTAAATCATTTATTTTAAATCTGATTGAACAACTGAAGATTTAAATATAGATGGTTTCAAGATAATTGCTTGATTTTATTTCAGGTTACTAATAAACTGAGCTCCTCCATTTCTTACTGGAATGTTCCCAGAAAGATACTAAAAGATTGTCTTGTGAATGCACAATCTTCTATTTTTGATTCTTGAAACAAACTATACCAGGTCGTCGTTCATTTTTTACAACAATGACAATTTCTGACTAAAAACTGATATGGTGATATGGTTAAATAATTTCATAAGTGAGCTTGAATTTCAAAAAAACCCATGAAAGCTAGGACACTGAGTAAATTGATAGGTGTTATATTTGTCAAGTTATTTAACTAAGGAGTATTGGGAATACCTTGAAATTTTAAACTTTTTGAGTAGTGTGTGTCATTTCTAGATGCAAGATGAAAACCTGAAAAATAAATAAAATTAAAGTTCCCTCTTTCTCTTGAAAATAAACAGCACAATCCTTAATGTAAAAAACTTACTTTCCAAATAGGTGATGTAATTAATTTAACTCTTTAAAACATCTTACAAATGATAATTCTTACACTATGTAATCTAAAACTTCATATTCTCTACCTATCTAGAAATCATTAAAAATCACTGAAAGTAGCTTAGTATCAAAATACCATTTTTAAAATTCAAATGTTCTCTATAGTACATCTCAAATATGAGAGCATATGTTTTCAGGTTTTAGTGTTTGTTCTAATGTAAGAAGAAAAATGCATAAATGCTGCAGAACTAGGACAAATATGGATCTATAAATAGCAATCAGTCTCAGTGAAGCACAGCAACTTAATCTCCATTTGCAGCTATTCTGAGCACAAAGTTAGGTTGAAGGACATGAAAGTTGTTTTGGTTCCCACTGTCTTCCCATCACTGTTGTCACTCCAAGCATTGCCCTGTTCTCCACTGGTCTTGTAATTCTCTGATCTCTCAAATTTATCTCTGTATTTTTCTCATCCTTGACATCTCAGATCCTTACTTTCCTTCCTCTGATGCTCAATGAAGTAGAATTCTTGAATTTTCATCCTTCTCATCTATTGAGTGCTGTGATCCTTAGGCTTCTTGAAAGAAGCATGGACAAAACATTTTTATAAAGGGTAGGAATATCTTTATACTTGCTGAATCTTTTCAAATAAGATGAAATGGATTTAGCTAGAAGAACAGCTATTACCTTTTTCTGATCTTGCTGAACCAGGTAGAGCTTCTTTATGGCATATAGGAACAAAACATATACAAGTATAATTGAATACAGGACAGAGTATAGGAATATAATGTATATAGTAGCACATAGGAGCATAAATCAAACAATGATTGGGAGTTGTTAGGTAGGCATGTCACCTTGACCAATATAGCTCTCATATGAAGCTTCAGTCTAGTACAGTCTTTTGTGATCGAGTCCCATCATTTGTCAGAAAAACAGCAGCAAAGAGCAGAAAGAAAAGGGGCCTCCTCAGAGCTGCTGTTTGTGTCATTCCAAACTTTTTTCTTGAACAGTAGCAGAGCTTTTTCTCAAAATAGAATTGGCAAGAGTCCTCAGCTTAGACCTCATAAACACTCTGATATCTCTCAGAGCTTAATACCCCCTAGAATATGATTTAAGTCTTCTCTCTGAGGCAATTTGGCTTAGGATGTATGAACCAGTCTCTGGGGGATTTAGGATGATGCATTATTATTTTTCACAGTCACCTACACACCACCCTGAGGTAAGATGCTGGTGTCTAATGTCATACCAGCAAGCAGTGTCAGAGCTAGGATTCAAATTGTTTCCCAGACATATTTCTGATCCCTTCAGGTGCAGAAGACTGTCAGTCTCAGAGACTGTTACTCAAAGTGGTCAGAGCTCCACCAGTCATTAAGCAAGAGATTTCTGTGTGCATTCTGTCAGAGGCAGATAAGGAGCCAAGCAGCATTAATGGGATCAGTGATACCCCACAGCTCTATGGCACTGGTTTCTGCCTGGGATGGCAGGAAAGGAAGGGAGTGGAAGTGGGTTTCTACACATTCTGTAAATTCGGTCTGGGAACAATTTCTATTCTGCGTCTTGAACTGATGTTCTCTTCTGACATTTTCAAGTCCAAGCACACTGAAGAGTTTGGTGTGTAAGTGGGCAGGACTAGACTGACTGTCTGAAGATTGTCCTTCAGACAGAGCCTGGGCAGTCCACAGAGCATGCAAAGATTTGAGGAAGCCCTGCACTCATCTATCCAGTGATGGACAGACAAACTAGCACTGCAGAAAACCAACTGCCTTTGTTCAAGGGAGCAAACTTGTACTTGGTTTCTGTAACATGCATCTAGAGCAGCAGATAACAACCTTATCTGCATCACAGAAAAGTCCTAGAGTACAAGATCAGTCTGCTTTCTTATCTTGGAGTCCATGCTACTGCGCAAAGGGAACTAAAATGATTATGAGAATAGGAAGGCATTATCCTTTCCAAGACACCACTACTTAATCTGATACTCTCTGTATTGTTGTTTCATGGTTTTCTGGGGATTTTTTATTGCACCTCCTTTAGGGCTCAGGGCTGCTAGGTGGCCAGCAGTAGAAGAAAGCAGACCTGCAGGAAGCAACTGCATCCAGAATTAGACAGCTGACAGGGAATAAAGACTTCACAGAGGCAGTTTCAGGGTTGGACAGTGAGGAAAAAATAACTCATCAGCTTCAAGGTTTATGAAAGAGAAGTGTTGGGGAGACAGTGTCTATGAACAAGATGACTGATTCAGAAATGAAGGAAAGTCATTAATTTACAACAGGGGATAAGCTTAGTTCTTGAATTTTCTTCATGTAGCATCCTGGTGAGACACCACTTTGCCCAAATCAAATTAAGTTTCTAGTAACCACTATCTCTCACAACCCTTTACCCAGAACCCTTTGTAAGGAGAGGAAATGGGCTGAGAATGGGTGCACCTAATATGCCTTACCAATTTAAATGTTAATGTTGCCATGTTCTCTGTTTAACAGCACAGTTGAGAATTTTCGAAGCCTATAGTAGTGCTTTGATAGTAGTAGAATTAATCTGATTTTTTTCTTCTATATGTATGTTCTTCAGCTTTTATGTTTTTCCTGTAAGCAAACAGGATCTAATTTGTATGCTGCTTCTGAAGCATGACCTTGGTGTGTCTTGTCTATTGATTAAGACAGAAGGGATACCTGAGTGTTTAAGCTCTAGCAGATCATTTCAGTATTATGTCCAATTTAAACACCTTTAATTTGGTTTTTATATAAATATCACACCACCAAATAGGGATTTTTGTCTGTCAGTGCAGTTTAGCCACACAGGACAGTTTGCAATTAGTTTATATGCTGTTCTGGAGCTCTACAGGCACAGCTGGCATATGCAAACAACCTTTCTATCCCTGCCTTCTCTGTCTGCCAGAAAAGTTGGCTCTGCACACAGACCTCATGTTCACCTTGCTCCCTTTCCCTCCCTTCCCTCTCAAGATCTGCTGGTCTGTGAAGGGGGAGCTGTGGTTTTGTCTTCTTTCTTGTACACCATGTAGAAGTGGCAGATGAAACAACTAATTGTAGATGAAGGTACAGAAGCCTATGAGCTCTTCTCTCTGAAACCTTTCACTATGGCCCTTTTCCTTTCTTAAAGGCCAGAACTCTATACCAATCCAAGAAATGACTGCACCTTGTGGATACAATCAAACTTTTACTAAATAACTTTCAGTAATTTCAACTATCAAATTCCTTTAATTTAAAAGTTGTTAAAAAATACTATGCTAAACTGTCAATGACAGATTTTTGTTTAATCTGTTAACCTGAGTTTTGGAAGGAAAGGGTTATATATGATCAGAAACATCACTCTGATGTGCAAAGTTGTCTTTGCTCTTCTTAGAGGCATTAATAGAGTGGTTCTGGGGTGGGCACAATGTCCCTCTAAGTGCATATGGAGGTAAACACTAAGATAAGTGACATCTGCAGTAAGGGAGCAGTCAGAACTGCTGTCATTGATGTGCTGATTTTGCTTGGAGCAGAGATAATTGAATAGAGAATTTTGGTTTTGGTAGGTTATAAACCTGTGAAAGAGAAGGTTGAGAGAAGGAATGGGGGGGGGAACCTGCTCATAAATGCCATTGTCCCCCAGACGTCCCAAATGTACAAGGACATCGTAAAAGAACACTAATCCTGTGACTAGTCTTCAAGATTTTAGTGGGACCACTGATGCTCAAAATTAAGCATGCCCTTAGGAGCATGTCTTCATGGAGTAATGCTAAGAAGCAGCATTTCCCATTGGCTGCTGACAGTCATCTCTTTCTCACCCTGTGTGCTTCCTGATCATGCAGAAAAATGCTTTCTGTGAAGCAATGATGTAATTCAGTCTCATAAAAAAACAACTCATGAGAAAACAGCCACAACGATTTTACATCACACAAAAGTGATATATAACAGCCTCATCAGTCAACATTTTAACTTTAATTTACACCATCCTATTGCTGCAACAGTGAGGATTTTAAGCTCTAAAATAAACTAAAGAGATGCTATATCAAATCATTAAAGCTGTCACTAAATCATTGCTAAAATATTGCTTTTATTTTGTCTTTTGAAAATACATAATATAAAAAGGAATGAACAGAAGATTAATAAAGAGAATAAAGCAAGCTCCCACAAAGAGAATGGAGGGTTATGTAAGGGAACCCTGTGCACCCCCTGAAATGTCCGTGCATCTAAGATATCAATCTGTCACAGGCAGTATAGGCTGACCTTGTTCACTGGGTAAAGCTGAAATGGAAAATTGAACTGCAGCTTTGGGATCATAGGGGCAGCCAAAGGTCATCCACCACTCAGGGACTGCCAATGCATGTTCCCTGCTGACTTCGTCTAATCCACGGCGAGCTGCTTGCAGTCACCTAGATAGGATCTTTGTGCTGCAGCAACAGCCTCCTTCAGGGGAGCGTCTTCCTGAGCGATTTTCTGCAAAATACTGATTCTTGTGGGCACATCTTAAGTGTTGTTCAAAATAATGAAAAGAAATAAAGTGTTTTGAACATTGAGCATGTTTTATCAGTTTATAAAGACCATGTATATCTGACTGGGCCCTATTCTGAATTCCAGCTAACTAATTCTAATTCCATTACAAGCAGACTTGAGCAGAAAAGACATAGGATAAGGGCTTGAGCTTCAAGTTTCCTTTAAGATCCTGTGCCAACCTCATCACTACCCACAGAGCAGTATGGCATCAAAACATCTAGCAGTGCTTTTCACAAAACTACAAGACAGTCTAGATGTAGATGTCTGATATAATTTTCATCAAGGTAAATGGATTTTTAAGAATTTTCCAGTAACAGTCTTATTTCCTCATTAAAGAGGATTCTATCAAAACAATATTAAAGAATAAAACTGTGAAGTCATATCTGCCCTAAGTGCAGACTATCTGTTCATCTAGACAACACACAGATTATATATATACAACCATGCCATTAAAGAAAATAGAAATACATGGTATCCAGCATTAGACACAGAGCTCCAGAATCCCTTCCTTTGAGCACTGCAGCCTTTTAGAGGTTTATCCCCTTGTGCGTCAGACGGGCTTGCATCTTCATAAACTGAAACCACATGCACACACACATACACACTTTTTTTTGTCTCTTCCTATTTATACCTCTTAGATTCTTTGAAGTAAAAGGTCTGATCTTTTATTATATCAAGCATGAATGTATCTCCTATATTTAGCAACCTGAAAAAAAACCTCTTTGCACAGGTGCATCCTAAACCATTCTGGCTTCTAGCTATTGTTATCTATCTTAGCTTTCTTCTAAATTGTATGGAATTTTGTTTCCTAGAGTCATTTGAATGTAGTCTGTTTCTTATTTTGTTCTTATTTCAAGTTAATTTGGGGTGTTTCTTTGATATTATAAATGTGTTGATGCTTCCTACATATCCTAATTAGAATAATTTAGTTTCTATATCCCAATACCTCTAGAGCCCTGCACTTCATGTAATCCTTTACATGTGTCTATTGCAAATGAAATACTACTATAAAATCAAAGTAATAACCATGAATGTTTGCATTAGTGCTATAGGCCTCTGAATTGAACTCTAATTATTCACATCTCCCCAGCATATTGAAGGAAAATGGGGACATCTCTGTACTTCTTGTAAAAACTTCTAAGCTTTGAAGTCTTTTGAAAGATATTTTTAGGTGAGGGTTCAGCTTCTGTCACTCACAGGTATAAAAGGAAAGTGACTGTGCATGTGTTGTGTGTATGCATGTGCATTTGTAAGCAAACTTATTTAAGACTTCTTAATTTCCCAGCAATATTGATTGCTGAGATACTGATTATCAATTAGGATTGTCTGTCGTGCAGAGAATATTCATTGTTTCACAAAGCTGCACTGAAGCTTTATAGGTTTGACTCAAAATATCTAAAATTGGTTTGCATAACTTCATGAATTAACATAAATAAATCAGGACTGTAGTTTCATTATGACACAGGTATGATTTTAGAATACACATCACTCAAAATGTAAATTGTTTAGCATAGTAATAATCCTCAAGAATAAAAAAAGCAGTTCAGTAAGTATTTCTGTTCTGGGGAAAAAGCCAAGTGCTTCAATTCTAACTAGAGGTTAAACAGAAGCTACTGAAGTTAAACAATTTCAAGTTACCATCTGTAGTTACCTTGCATTTAAGAGCCTGGAAATCAAGGATCTCTCTGGCTTGTTGCTAGTGTTTTTTATTTTCCTTGGAACAACGAGGGAAATTCTATAAGCATGGAAGATTCTTGCTGTTATATCATTATCTAAGGAGAGTCAATAAGCCAACCCAGGAAGTATAAACTTACAGGAAAAGTGATACAACAATAAATGGACCTCAATTAATAAAGTATTAACCAGTAATAATATATATATTATATATATATATATAATATATAACCAATATAATAAAAGACAATCAGAAAGCGAAAAGAAAAATTATTCCCTTCAAAATTAATAGTTTTGTTTTAATAAGAAAAACATTTATTTTGATATTGTTCATATTTTATATGGAAAATAATGTAAGACAAAGATTTAGTATCATTATTAATTTTTATGTGAAAAATGGGGAAATAAAAATTTAATAATAAATCAAAAGGGCTAAGTAATAGCTAGATAACAAAATCATCATCTACATCTCAAAGGAAAATGCAGAAGGAATCTTCTGCTATTCTGAACAGGTCAGTCTACTTTTAGATGGTATATAGTGAATAAACACATATAAAAAAGTACATATATTAAAAAAGTTTTCATGTGACACAGAAATCAGAGAACTGATAAACATTGAAATAAATTGTACATTTATAGAAAGTAATGGCAAAATCCAAATAAGGTCCTCAGACTTAATGCACAGACCTGTATCAATCCACAGATGAAGTCCTTCCATTGCTTCAGTTTTTGGTGTTGATAAAATTCCCCAGTGATCTTGTACCTATTTGGAAACTATCAATATCAATATTGAAAAATATCAATACAGAAAGAGTATGGAGAAATTTCATCAAGTATTTAAGCAAGTGAAAAGCAAAATATATGTTAAAGGACTGGGGAAGCTCTATGTATTGTCTTTATAAAATAAAACCTAAAGTAAAATTTTTCGTGACAGTACTGAGGTTGTGGGTAACAATCATTTATTCTGAACCACATTTGGACATGAACTAACCTCAGGGAAGCCCTGAAATCTGTATTATGTAAGCAATAATGATTGCTGAGATTGTTTTGGGTTTATGAACTAGGAATTTATGAAAATCTGTATCTTGGCCAAGATACCATCACAGAAAACAATTTCTAAAGCTAATACCTGAAAAACCTAGAAGATGATGCTGAAGACAAGATAGGGGTGAACTGCTCATTTTGTTGGACATCATTAAGGAAAGAAAAAAATATTCCACATAGTTTAATTCTTTGATGCTGACATCTCATTATGTTTTGAGAAATCCTGTACATCTTAAATATTTTATTTACAAGAAAAAGAAAATCTGACTTAATTTAAAAAAAAAAAATAAATATATGTTTTCCTGAGAAATAGGTGACATAGAGTGGAGATCCTCTTCTCAGGGTGAATGGTGAAAGATTAACTTGGTCCAGAGGGTGACACTTTGCTGAAAGTATTCAAATTGGCATTTCTTATAAACATCAACACAGAATATAAATACATGTATAAATGCACAACACAGAAACCAGATACCAAACTTTTGTCTTAGGTTAAACCTTTATCAAACTCTGCAACTAAGATGTCTGAAACTTCTCTCGTGTATTAATACACAATAAAACAGTCTTAGAACTCTATGTAAAAGGATCTCAGAATATTTTACAAAAATATTCTCCTGACATTAGAGAGATATGCATAAATATAACTCATTTTACACAAGGGGATGGCAAGTGTGAGAGAAATTGTTTTCTCAATATCTTGGAGGAAGGCAATGACAAATATGGGACTAAATAGCAGTGCCTGTGATACTGATGTGAACTGCTGCTGGCTGAAAATCCTATGTATTTGGCCAGCTCAACAAGGAAACTATGGCTCATCCTTCTCACAGATCTGGTTGTTTCCTTGATTTTCTATGGTTACTCAGAATTACAAATCATTTGTTTCTTAGCTCAGTCCAAGATTGCACATACCATTTATGGACCTGCACCTTATTGTATTTATTATTTTCTCTTTCAAGAGGATTCAGTCCAATTCAAAGGCTACACTCTTTTTAGATAAATCTTCCAAATCAAATGATTTTATATATGGCCTCTGATTTTGTTAAAGAGGTCCTTTGGCAACAGTCCTTAAATATTGAATTGAAAACCACTTTAAAATTGATAATTTCAATTGAATCCAAATAATAGGGTCTTATCCTGAAATTCTAGGACTAATAATGAAATAAATTGGCTTTAAATCACCATTACAAGCTTGCTTGTAGTTTCTGTATCTCCCCTTTAGACTGTGTGCTTGCTTTGATAATATATGTTGAAATACATGGTAAGGTTTGTTTGTTAAGCAATTTAAATTGCTGAACATCAGAAAGCAATAATTAACTTAGGGTAAATGTTTCAGTTTTAAAAGAAATCATTGCAAGTAGAGTAAATCATACAATGGAATTAAAAATATTTTTTAAAGATAAAAAATATATTACTTTTACTATTGAAATACTCTTGGACTTTTATAAATGGATGTATGAGCTGTAGAATTAAACATTGAAAATGATCACCATGTTGATGGTGAAAGAGAAGGACTATAATGATACTGTTAGAATAAGAAAAAGGTGGACATCCTTTTTTACAACTGTTTTGCTTTAAAAATGTCATTTCACATTCATAATTGAAGTATCCATTTTAACATTAATAATAAAGTCGAGACACAGCATAGAAGCTAACAATTCTGGGAAATTTTGTCTGGCCAGTAAAATTCTGTTGTATTTATCTTCCTGGCAGTTGTAATGACAGATGTGCACTATCAGCTGTAGCTGGATGTCCTCTTACCACACCTGCCAGCAGGAAGTGAGCTGTTCCAAAATTTGCTAACAGCAGTATGAACAATGTGACATCATAATAAAACTTGGGAGAATATTAGAATAATAGGTCAGATGTCAGACAAGGAGCCATCATTTGTGCAATGGCTCTAAGCAGAATATGGAACTTTTCTGAGAATACAGCAGGGCGCTTTGTTCCTCCAAGGACTGCTCATGTAACAGCGCAATCTTCTGATTTAAACCCTCACAAGCATGGATGGAACAGCTTGTGGAATAAAGCAGGTTGATTAAATAATTCAAAGTACTATAGAGGGAAATGATGTGTAATCCCTGTTCTTGTAATAACGCTGCTTGAGATCAGGCAAGGTGGAGCATGGCAGCAGACAGAAATGCTCAGTCTATTAGGGCCCAGTGCTGGGAGGTGCAGATCTTCTCTTGAAGCTCTCACTGGAGTTGCAGGGCGTGAGCAACTCCCTGGAACAAGCTTTCACTTGCCAAATATAGACATAGAGCATTTTTGTTCAGGACATTTATATTAGTCTTCTCTACATTCTATACATAGCTGCTGTTCCCTTTTATGGCTTGTTCTCTGAAGGGGGTATTCACACCATCTAACTCCTGGCATCTAACTTGGGGACCTAAATTAAGATTGTGGGCTCCTTACTTAGTGTTGCTTCAACAGGCAATTCAGAGCTAGTCAGCCCTAGATGTCTGCTATTTCAAAAAGGTGACAAACAACTAGAGTAAATTGTAGTACACAGTCTTTATTATTGTAGCAGAGATTATATCAAAATGCCATACATGGATGAACACACACATTTTAATCAAGGTATAAAATCCTAAATAGGTGGTGTGAAATACTGGACACAGCTCACTTTGCTAAAGGTAGATTGATAGAAACATATACATGTAAATACTTGTTTATTTATATGTAGTATGTCCATGATAATTAAGGTTTTATGCACTCACTGCTTAACTTCAAAACAACAAATTTTATTTCAGAAAATGAAGTTTAAATCACTTGGTAATATTGTAATTCTTTTTAGGTTTTTTGCTGTGTTTTTTAAGGCTACTCATCTTTTTAAATGCTCTCTTGTGTGTTTGGCTTTAAAAGTATGTTGTGCAGAACTTTTAACGAAAAAGCCATCACTGAGGTCAATGAGAGTTGCTGAAGTGAAGAAGACCAGAATTGGTCCACCTTTATGCAAACTTTCAGGTTATGGAGTTTCTCATTACAAGTCTATATGCAGATCTACAGTTTATAATGAGCAGTGATAGTGAGCTCATGGCATGCATGACAGAATTAGAACATGGCGTTGTCCTCAACAGCAGACAGAGCCCTGGGGTTCTGTCTGCCAGGTGACAAGTGGCAGCAAGGGGCTGGGGAGGCTCTGGAGAACAGCAATCACGAGCATGAGAGATGAGAGGGAATTCAGGGGCCAAACAGAAAGGTAACACATGAGAAATTTAAACAAACACAAACAAACAAAAACCCAACCCAAAGAAAGCAAACAGTCCCAATTTTTTGTAATTCCTATAAGTTGGGAATATAAAGCATATTATAAAAATATTAATATTATCAAATTTCTTCTTACTGATTTCAGCCTCCTTACATGAACAGAAGAGGGTCACATATCGGTAAGCTGTAGTTACTAACGGAAATTCCAGGCCCGGTGGGAAGAGATCTGGTGAATTTAAATGGTCTGTATCCTGTCCTTACTACTGAGATTTTTAAATGCAGAAATGAGAAACAATTCTCATTCTCAATTCTATTCTCACGCAGAGTCAGAGATGGTTGAGGTCAGAAGGGCCCTCTGGAAGTCACTTGGGGTAAGCCACTTTTTAAAAAATGGCCAGTTGCCCAGAATCATGTCCAGCTGGCCTTCTAATTTCTCTGTGGATAAAGACGCCACTATCTCTCTGGGCAAATTCTGGTGGTGCTTGCTCACAGATAAAAAGTCTTTGCTGATGTTGAAAGGGAGCTTCCTGTGGTTTAGTTTGTGCCTATTGCCTTTTGTCCTGTCACTGGGCACCACTGGAAAGACCCTGGCTCTATCTCCTTTACATCCTTTCCTTGGATATTTATGAGACCCCCGCCAAGCGTTTTTTTCTCCAGATCCATCATATGAGAGGAGCTGCAGACATCCTTGTGGTCCTTTAGAGGACTTTCTGTAGTAGCTCCACGTCTCCTGTCTTGGGGAGCTCAGAAGCGGACACAGCCACTGGTATGTCCTTGCTAGTGCTGAGTAGCAGTTCCCAAGAATGCTGTGAAGATAGGAATCTGAAAGATTATGAAGCTATCCAGTACTCCAATGACTGGAAAACAACATAGATCACAGAAAGAATCTGAGCTAATGCAGTAAGTTCAATCTTAATCATCTTGTTACATAAGCCATGTGTACTCGACTTTCAGAAAGGAATATTATTCCTTTAAAGCAGCATAAGTTTCTTTGGTCTCAGATTTTGCAAGTTAAAAAGTAGTTTACAAAAATCCTATGATGCAGAATAACATTGTCACACCTATTATTTATTCAGGAGGTTTTAAAGGTGGTCAGGAATATGGGAAAAATGTCATTAAGATTTCTTGTTTCTCTTAAGAATGCCAAAAGAATACTGCCTCACAATGGATCTCTGTTGTATCTTTCCCCTTATGCTAAAAGCCCTACAATCACTGCTCCTCCTTTAAGTTTCTGTCCTGGACTGCTTCAGCTGCTCCCGCCAGCTGTGTATTTTCCCTCTCAAGCTATTCTTCTTCATGCAAGCAATCAGATGTTGCAACCATTGTAATCTTTCAACACATCTGCTCTCCACCCTTACATCCCAAGAACTGCTTGAGTTCCCTTCTCCAGTCAATACTACTTACAAAAAGTTCTCTCAAACAACCTCTCCTTCTTATTCTTCGTTCCATGTTCCTTCCCTCTTGTTCTTTCAGTAACAGTCATTATGAAACATGCAGCAAGAAAACTGTTGACCAGTATTTTGGCCTCAAATTTTGTTAAAAATTCTATGTTGGAAAACTCTATTATCATAGTACCATAAGCATATATTTCTGTATGTAGCTATTTAAATTTCATATTTAAAATCTATACTATGATATAATAAAATCTAAAATATTCAGAGTATCTGGACAAACCTAGACAAATGCAAAGAACAACTTAAAATAATCTGAATTCCATCAGACAGTTACAAAAATTATTTGACATTATATGGATATATTACCTTCCTAGAGTCAGAGCATAACATTAAAATATTAAATATTAAACAGCAAATGGAAATAGAATATGCAGTATTTTTTCATGGTAAAATTTTAAATTTCAAGAAACAACCTTATGGGAAATACTGTTGGATACAAGAATAAAAGTTGAATTCAGTCTTAATTGGTTATTTTCCAGGCTTTGTAGATATTGACTTCGGAATCAAAGAGGGCCCATGCATTTGCTCTTTGTTTGTTGGTTTCATTATTTTTTTTTGTCATATACGTTCATTTGGATACATTTGTTTTCCAAAATGCAAAAGATTTTGTCACATCTGGCTACCCCAATAAAGAGCATCCCTAAATGATAAAAAGACGAGTAGAAGTCAAAATGTGATTTAGTTATTTCAGATTTAATCAGGAATGTAAGGGCAAGAACTAATATAAAGTGCTAAAATAAGTGTATCCAACAGAAACCTGTCTCAGTCATCGTGTATATGCTGGTTTGACATGGGTTGATATTTAGCGGAGAGAGGGGAAGTTACCTACAGAGTGATCTTTTTGGGAGAGGCTGCTGGGAGCTTCCTCCGTGTCTGGAAAAGGGCCAATGGCTGTCTAGCTCTGAGAATTGACAGCTTTTTGAGCCATTTAGAAGCTGGCTCCACCTCTGTGTATTCCACATTTTAAAACTTGGGCAGCCCGGGAGAAACATTTCTTGTTTCCTGCCTCGGAGGGTGACTGATCTCTGGTAGGGCTGGCCCAGCTCCCCTTCCCATGGCCCGCGCGCCCAGGCCGGGCTGCGCCAGACCCTGGCGGCTCCCGGGCGGGGATGGGGAGGCCTCAGGGCCCCAGCCAGAGCTGGGCCAGGTCACAGCTGCTGAGATCTCGGTAACACCCGGCCCTGCCCCTGCCCCTCCAGCCCGCACCGAGCCGGGATCCCCCCGGGCCCCAGGGGTGGCTCTGGGCCGGGCCAGGCCTCCTCCACTGTGGTCCCCCCAGGAGCTGCCAGGCAGAGAGAGGGGCCCTGCGTGACCTGCAGTACATCACAGTGATTGCTTTGGCTGCTGTCCAGAACCATTTGCAGGCCTGGGTGAAATGCTAACCCTTT